>OZ025289.1:302688909-303288909 GCA_964019185.1 Maratus speculifer
AATTTTTCCAAGTTTTTTACTTCTAATTTTCAGAGTTCTTAATATAAAATAATATTTTTTTCAGAAAATATGACAAACAACATTGCACACAGTACCCTGTAATCAGAATTAAAAAATAATGAAAATTGTATACAAAATGAGTTGGTTTACTAAATAATTTTTTACTGTGCATGCGTCAACGATATCAAAATTTCATTTGCATATTATGTTAGCTAAATGTATAGAGCAACTTTTGTGAAAGTCACAAAATCATAACTTGAAAATTCTGAAAATAATCGTCAATTGAATAAGTTGAAAATCCGTTATTCTCAAAATGAAGCAAAAGCAAGAGGGGTTGTATCCATATATTCATTGATTAGTGTCAATATAGAATACACAATACGGGATGTTACGACTACTTTTGGATAAAATCCCTCATTTTTTTGCTTCATTTTGGAAACAACGGATTTTGTCCTTTTTCTATAGACGATTACTTTCAGAATTTTCAAGCTATAATTTTGAGACTTTTACAAAAGTTGCTCTATACATTTAGCTAACATAATATGCAAATGAAATTTTGATATCTTTGACGCATGCACAGTAAAAAATTATTTAGTAAACCTTCTCATTTTTCATACAATTTTTATTATTTTTTAATTCTGATTACAGGGTACTGTGTGCTATGTTGTTTGTCATATTTTCTGAAAAACATATTATTTTATATTAAGAACTCTGAAAATTATAAGGGAAAAACTTAGAAAAATTTGAAGCCATTTTTATAAAAACCTTAATTATTCTGCGAGTATGCATGCTATTTGCATAAAAATGAACACTGTGTATTACAATAAGGCATTCAATCATAATCTAGAGTTTGAGCGCTTTTGCTACATTAGTTTTGACAGGGTTATTCAAAAGATATTCATTCTTTTTTAATTTGTTGACGGTCCCCTATGGAGTTTTGGTAAAAAATCTTCATGGAGATGTATGACGTATACTATTATATTTATACACTAAGAGTTTCGAGATGATTCTTCATGTATTTTTCTAGATATTTAGTAAAATGTCTAAAATCGCAAGTGTCCCATAATCAGTGGCAATATAGTGTGTATATATATATATAATATCTTTGTCATGCTGTAACTATCATATATAAGAAACAATTTGAATGCAACTTGGTGTGTACATAGTACATACTAATGTCTCGACAGAGTTTGTTGGCCAGCATCATCCACAATCTTGTTTCAAAATGGCAGCCATTTTTTTTTTTTTTTTTTTTTTTTTTTTTAAGTACAAAAAAATTAGAAATTGAAAAGTATTTTTCCTTTTATGTGTTAGACCTTTAGATTCCAGAGCATTTTTTGTTTTGTCTGTATCTTTAAAAATGGCTGAGCTATAGCATTTTGAATTTTGTCACGTGATAACACACGTATTTATGAACTGATTTGTTTTTAACTTGGTGTATCATTGGCCAGCACCATCTTGTTTCAAAAATGGCAGTCTAAAAAAAAAAAAATTTAATTTTAAATTAGATACACAAAAGTTATAAGTCAAAAAAAGATTTTTCTTTTATGCGTTTTAGCTTGATACAAAAAAATTACAGAGCATTTTTTGTTTCGTTTGTATCTTAAAAAATGGCTGAGTTTATAGCTCTCTGAATTTCTGGTATGGCTGACATTTTTGAATGATCTGAATTTAAAATTATAAAAAAGTAAAAAAAAAAAAAAAAAAAAAAAAAAAAAAAAAAAATTAAAAATTGAAAAAGTTTTTTTTAATGTGTTTAACATTGATACAAAGAATTTGAAGCATTTTTTGTTTTGCATTTATCTTAAAAAATGACTTATGTATAACAGTTTGAATTTCTAAAGTGGGTGACATTTTAAAAAAATTATTTGCCTGGGACAGCACTCTTACCTCTTGATCAAGCTCATTGGTTAATTTCACCCATCATGTTGTTTTAAAATGGCATGTACTTCATTATATCACTGAATTGGACAATCAAATATATATTGCTTTAAATAAAACCAGCTTGTATAAATTTGATTTCTCGAAATTTTCATTTATATTCATTATTTGCAAAAACAATTATTGAATTTTCTGTACCATATTTCACTAACTTGAGCTTTGTATGGTTAATTAATATAATTTGATTTTTTTAAAGTAAAGAATATGAAAACTACCTCTTCCTCCTACTACTGGCCGGAAGGACTTTTTAAGTTTAAATCAATTTTTAAAAAAAATGAATTTTATTTTTGAAAGTTTAAAATGTCTTAGATTTATTCCTAGAACTTTAATTAAATAAGAGTCAAAATCCAACAAATTCATTGAATGAAATGTTAAAAGAGCTGATTAGTTCAATTTCTAAAACTTTTTACAAAAATAATTACGATTAATAATGTATATGTAATGTATGTAATGGCTGGCCTAACTCTTAAAGTAAATATTTCAGGGTGTTTATAAAGTCCTGGACCCATTTTGATGTTTAATAACTCATAAAATAATAAAGATCGATTAAAATTAATAACATGAATGGTTAGGTAGACTCAAAAAGTTTCATGACCCTTGTCAATGAAATGTCGATATCTATTGATTATCAACTTGATATTCTCCGTGCGATGAAGGGGGCACACATGGAAGTTCATTGACAAGGGTCTTGAAACTTTTTGAGTCTATCTAACCATTTATGTTATTAATTTTAATCTATCTTTATTATTTTATGAGTTATTAAACATCAAAATGGGTCCGGGACTTTATAAACACCCTGTATTTTAAACTAAAATTTAATTTCAACTCTTCAAATTATTGAAAAATTAAATTTTATTTACACTGTTAATCACATGCAATTTAGATAAGAAATCATTGCATTATTAATTGAGGCTTTGATAATTGGTATTATGTAATGAAAAATCAATAGGAATTGTACCACTATGACACAATTATATATTTATATATATATATATATATTTTCAATATAATTTAAAAGCACCATCCTTTTCACTGTCTCAAAATTTACGTTCACATTTTTTCATATTTATATTCTCTATTTAAAAAATATTTTAATGTGTCAAAGATTGTTTAAAAATATAGTCCCAAACTTGATGTCACTTTTGCCTGCTACAATTTTTTATCTGAACATTCATACTCTTGATTGGAGGTTCTAATCTGAGTGCCAGTGAAATCCAAAAATTTTGTATAAAAATAATTTCATTTTTATTATGACACCATTTTCACTCATTGAAGGCCTATGAGCAGATATATCTCAATATAAGCAGAATGAAAAAAAAGTTGAAATGTTACAGCTTTATGAGTATTTTTTTTAATTGTGGCATCATTTTCTGTTCAATATTTTAACCCTTCACTGCACAATTTTTTTTTTATTATTTGTATGTTTAAAAAAAAATCTGTATATTGATCTAATAATGGGAAATATAGTAAAAAAATAAATTTTCAGTTTTTCAGCTAAAATTTGATATTTGTGTTGCTATATGTACGCATTTAGGATTTTAAAATGCTATTGTGCTATATTTCGTAACTAAATGAGCATAGATTAATTTTATCTGCTTAACATTCTGCAACTTTTTTTTTATGAATATTTTTAAGTATTCAGTAAAAATAATGAAAGTAAATATTACTTTAATAGCATGATCTTTTGTCATTTTATGCAGCAATTTGATATGGACATAATAAGTTTTATTTCTTTCTTTGAATTATTCTTGATCAGTTCAATCATATTAGCCAAATTCATAGCACATAATGAAAATTATAATGTGTTTAGATATGTGCCAGACATGGCATATGGTGCAGTGAAGGGTTAAGAAATTGTAATCTGAAAATGGCAAAAATAAATAAATAAATAAAACTCCAAAGTTTCCATGTTTTCTTAAATATTTGAGATGCTAATTAAGTTAAAATAGATGTTAAATATTTGCAGCATAAAGTTGGTAATAGTTCAGTTATTCAAGGTTCTAAAAAGTTTATTAATTTTTTTTTTTTTTTTTCCGTAGATTGAGAGGTGGCTATACAATTACAATATCAAGCTCATGGCTCAAATTCCAGAATTAGTTAAAACTAGACTCACATATTAAAAAACAATCGGTCTGCCAAGTTGTATCTAGTGGAAAAAAAATCTGAAAATCTAATTTTAGCAGTTTACACCTAAGTTTATCATTTTCTTGCTCTCACAAGGAAGGTCTCCATTGGGGGCATACTCAGAATTTTTTGAAAAAAATACGAATTAAACTACTCATGTAGATAATAAAAGGATCAGTGAAAATTAGCGGCGGAATTACATTATTACATATGTAAAAAAATGAAATAGTTTGGAATAATTGGCGTGAAAAGCTGAAAGCGACACGGGATTTGGCGAGCAGTGCATTTCCTCGCCAAAAGCAGACTATTTTAACGAATCTGAAAATTGATTTTAATTGACTTCACTGTTAAAAATCTGCAGCATTTACTGCAACGTCACTCCACTACTTTTATAGAATATCTCTCTTCTGACCAATGAGAATGCTCCATAGCACGGTGAATTGACCGTTTTCTATAAAAGCGTTGGAGTGACGCTGCAGAAAATGGTACAGCTTTTTAGCGGTGCTGTAGCTTGTGCAACCCTGTTAAAAATCTGCTGCATTTTGCTGCAACACACTCCACCGCTTGTATATAATATCTATATTCCAACCAATGAGAAAGCTCCATTTCACGGCCAAGTAACCGTTTTCTATACAATCAAGGGAGTGCGTTGCAACAAAATGCAGCAGATTTTTATCAGTGTATTTTTCAATTTGGAACAATTTTAATCAGTTTAAATTGTGTTTTAAATGATAAAATATATTAATTTCATTTTGTTATAAGTACATATAAACGTATATGACAAAATTATACTTAAAGTAAAGTAAAAATGCAAAACTAAAATTACTTAAACTGAACTTATTTAAATAAATTGAACATAGAAAGTTTTTTCTTTAAAAAGTATTCTAAGCGTAAAAGCGTATTTTTCAAAATTTCATTTTTTCGCCAACCGGAGATAAATCGCCAAATAAACAAAATTTTTATTATTTTTTTACGGACGTTAATAGGAGGTTCCGCCGAAATTTTTTTTATAAACATATATAACTATATGAGAAGAACATTCTGTAATTTTTTCAGATTTTTCTGAGTATGCCCGTATGGAGACCTTCCTTGTCAGTCTTCCGTGTTTTTTCACACGTTTGGATGCAGGAAAACATAATGATAAACTTATGAGTCAACTGGTAAAGTCTGATTTTCAGATTTTTCCGCCGCAATATGACTTGGCAGACTGATTCCATTTTAATTAGTAAATAGTTTTACTCTCAGTCTATCATCTAATGATAATAATAAAAATACTCGGCTTATATTAATTTTATGTTTAAAAAAAAATGTTTCTTTGTTAATTTTTTTTCTCCAAAAAAGTGTTATTTTGTACAGTTGCCCTTCATTATCTTACATTATTAAAACAAACTGAGTTGAGATTATTTGAAAAATAAATTTTAATTTTTTAAGTTATAAGAAACTATTAAATTGAAAAAGTTTTCAAAGAAATTTCATTTAGAAGTATATTATTTACTTAATTGACAATGTAATATTTTAAACTGTTTAACCCTTTCCGGCACACTGTGCCCGGTCTGGGATACCTAATTTTAATTCCAAACTTACAAACGGCACCAGTAATATTTTAGCAAATTTTTGCTTTTACAATTAAAGCTCAAATTTAGGAATTCAAAGTATCTCAAAAATTCGTTTGTGAATTCTGGTGTCAGTCGATAATTTCTCATTTTACTGACAGATTTTGCCCGTGCCGGAAAGGGTTAATATTTTTAAAGTGATTTTATGAGTAATGTAAATGAAATTAGTTTTAGCACTTGTCTAAAAGTAGACAACAATTTCTGATTAAATCTATAGTGAAAGAAGTAACATTTTATTGCTAGCAATTTTACTCAGATGTATTTTGAGCTTATTAGCTAAATATACTGTTGAATTGTTTTTGATAATTGAAAAGTAGATTTACAGGGTTGGCACACCACCTGGAGAACCAGGAAAATACAGGGAATTTTAAATCTCCTCCCAAAACAGGGAAAATCCAGGGAATTTTTTAAAAAATCTGGAAAACTCAGGGAATTTGGTAATGGCCAGTTATAACATTTCTAATTAGCCTTCATAAACGCATATATATTTTTGCACTCAACATGGAATAAATGCATTGCAGTACAGGGAAAATACAGGGAATTTTTTTTTTCAAGATTAGAGTGGCAACCCTGATTTATAACAACATATGAGCCTGATTTAAAGTCAAATAAATCAAATTTTTGGCATTATCTGAACATTTATTCTATACATAATTTCCTATTTAAATTTTATGAATAGTTTTAAAACTTATTCATTATTAAAATTATAAATTTTAGTGGAACTTTTTTTGTTACTGAAACAATAATATTATAATAATATTTATATAAAAGACGTGCTTGTGCCCATTTCTTTTGTGTATATTTCAATGTGCTTAATATATTTCTAAATTATATTTTTAGAAACTTGGTGTTTCAGAACGAGAGGTTCACAGTGCTCTCTTGAGTGGTGATCCTCATGACCAATTAGCTATTGCATATCATTTGATTTTAGATAATAAACGCATTGAAGATGAAACATCTAAAATGGACAAAAACAACTTTTACTGGGCCTCAAGTCCCCCACCGACTGCTGGAAGTGATATAAGTGTAAGTGTTTAAATGTTTGCGAGTTAATGTTTTATTGCATACTACTACTGTTAATATGTTATACATTTATCAGTATTTTGTATGATGTTATTGTGTAAATATTTTGGATAAAAAAAGTTTTATAGTGTGATAACTCTGTTTTTTTTACATAATTTTTCTTTAGATTATTTTGTTTTGCTTAAAAATACTGTACAAAATGTCAGAATTGAAAAATATTTTCTAAATTTTTGAAGTTTCTTTACTTTTTATAAATTTTAGAATTTAATAAAATATTAATTTATAACTTTGGAAAAAAGATAAATTTACTGAAAAAGACATCTGTGGAATTAGCATCATGCTCTTATGTCTTTTTTTTAAATATAATAATTACTATATTGATAGATTCGTAATACAACATATATATATATATTTTTTTTCTCATGAAACTTTGACATATTCAGAGTCATTTTGAATTTAAAAAACATTTGTAATTATTATAATGTTTTGTTGCCGAATGTTTTTCTTGTTCTGATAAATATTACATATTGATTTATAATAATTTTCTTCCAAATTATAACGTTTTATAGACTGCCATGTCTTTAAAATCAGTTCAAAATATTAAATTTCACTTGTTTTTCTCAAAGATCTTTTACATTTATAAGAGAAAGATAAACTATTTCAATTTTAAGCATCTGAATTATAATATAGTAAAATTTCATTTAAAGGAAATCTAATGGAATGAAATTTCTGTTGTAATGAAATTCTTAGTATTCTTCATTAAAATACTTATGCATGAAATGTTAAGTCCTTATAATAATGTAATTTTGATACTTGTTTGCATTTACCATTGATTATTTATGGTAAACAAAATCTGTTGCTAAACGATGTTATTTAATAACAAATTCTTATGCACAGTATTGTGTTCATAGTTGTCAATTGCAGCACTGCATGCTATACATACCATATATTTATATATTCATGACTTATATATGATTTATGACTTATATTCATACATATGACTTATATATTTGTATATAATTGTGTTTTTATATACAGTTCACACTTGTCTGTATATAGAAATTGATAAACAGCTTTGTTATATTAAATAAATTGTATAAATATGGAAATTTGCTTATGTATATGAAATGGTAATAAGGTTTCCAGAAAAAAAAAAATTTGACAAATTTACTTCTCTCGACAAGATTCCTTAACTGGGAAAGTATCCCCTTTTTTTACATGTATGTTTACTTTTATGGTGAGAAACACAAGTTAATAAATATTTCTTTCACATTTTGAAAACAGGGCTAAAATTTTGACTTCTTTTTCCAAACAGGATAAAGTAATTCCAATATTATGAAATTCTACTATAATAATGTAATATTAATTGTTAAATATCATATTTGATTCAAAATCAGATAAACACAGGCAATAACTGTGAAAAATTGTGACAAGTTAATTTATTTAAAGAAGTTTGATTTAATAACTCTAAAATTACATTTGTGACTACATTAAGGTTTATTTACTGTTGCTGAAATAAATGAACACTAATTAAATGAGAAAAAAAACATAGTTACATAGTTTATTTATATATATTTTTCTGACTGAATAAAGGGCAATATGTTCCTTTAAGTCCTGTCGTTAATTGAGTTAATCAAACTACTTTATGATAGATTTTGTTTAATATGATATTAATTTGACTTGCATAAAACCAAACAAACATTTTAATGGTATATTTTGACATCAAGCTTAATCATTACTTGTGATGAGTTATGATGGAGACATTCTTTATAGGTAAAGCGGTGACAGAAGAGTAAACAAGTATTGAAATTTCATTATCGAGAATGTTTTTTGCAATTCTATGGAGTTTGTTTGAATGGGATTTGAAAGTACTTGTAAATGTTTTATGCTTTCAAAAATGAAAATGATTTACAAATGTATCAAAACCCAATATGTTTAGATTTGAGTACAATTTTAATATATCTTTAAAATTAAATCATAACAAATCCTTTTAAAATATTAACTTTATCAAAAATTGGAGTGGTTAGAAAGATATGCATGATGTGTGTGATTTTTTTTACTAGATCAAAAATTACTCCTAATAATAATTTTTATGTATTTAATGTTTTTTTTTTTTTTTTTTTTTTTTTTTTAATAGTCATATTTTAATATTTCCAAGCCTAAAATTTTATATTCATGAAAAGTTACTAATTTTTGTCTTGTTTAGAACTAGGCTGTTTAATATTAAGCTAAATTAATTGCACTGTTTATGCTTTTTTAATAAAGCAAGCTTAATAATATCATGTTTGATATTTAAATAATCTTTAAAAAATTTTTAATGTTAAATTGACTTTATTTTCAGAGTCCTGGTAGAACTCATCCAGAACGAATAGGAGGTGAGAGCATTTCTTTTCCCCTCTCCTCCTCTCTGTCTCTATCTATCAACTTATATATATATATAATATACACACACACATTTATTCTCAAGCTAGAGTGATATCTGATGTGGATTTTATTTTCCAGGTCGTCACAGAATGCTTAGTGGAGGTAACAGTACTGACAAGAATAAAGGAACACCGATGAAACGTGCCAAATGGCATTTGGGTAAATACTTTTACTGTCAACTTTATTATAAATCTTTTTGTTCATTTTTTATGCTTAAAGCATGAAATAATTATTTATGTTGGGTTTTCACAGTGATTCTTTGCCTGTGTATTGTAAAAAATTACTCGTAAAATTCACAAAATTAAATTTTTCTTTCTGTGTTTATGAAACAATTAATGAAAGTGACTTATTCAGCCCTAATGCTCAAATTTTGAAATCCTGTGCTTTTATTAAATAAATAAATAAATAAATAAAACTTTAGTACTTTATATTAATATTTGCTTATAAATTTGCTTTTAATATTATTTTTTATAGGTATTAGATCCCAAAGTAAACCTTTTGATATTATGACTGAAGTGTACAGAGCTATGAAAGCATTAGATTTTGTAAGTAAATTTAATCTGTTTAGCATACTGCAAACATTTTTAATCTACATCCATTTTATTATTATAATTATTTTTTGTAAGTAGTAGTAGTATAAATGTCTTATACATTACTCTTCTTGTAATATGTTCTATGACTATCTAATTGGTCATCTTGAATATATAGTTATTTTATGAAATAACAAGATACTGCATATTTGGTTAATTATGTGACTGAATTTTAAATAAATGACTACAAATATCAACTTTAAGTTGATATTTTTAATTAAAAATAAAACTAGGAATAATATTATGTCAATAATTTAAAAATTGGTAACATCATTTGTGTATGCTTGTAATGAAAGATGTACATAATTAGAGTTCACTTTTTCAGAGCTATCTATAGTCAAAATTATTCATCAGAAAAATAGGAAATTTGGAATTTGTCTAAATGCAAAAGACACTTAGAAGGGAAAAAAAATACTTTCAGTAACTTTAATCAGGGGACATATTATTGATTTTTTTCAGTAATTTAGTAAAATAAAAGTTTATACTGTGTAGAATTAGTTTATCATGACAAACACCTTTTAAAGTGTATCATTATTGTCAAGTATCATTAGAAATTACAAAATAGCATGTTCAACAAACACACAGCAAATTTTTAGAAATGATGAAGGCATGATGAGAAGTTCTGTCCTTGAGTTCTGGCAATTCTGGTTCCATTTGCAGCCATTACACCTCTGTGAATGTTTTTCAAAGCTCAAAATCTTTGCAAAGCTTCATGTGGGGAGTCACCTTTTCTTTTGATAAAATACATTCCTATAAACTACGCAACATTTTCCATGGAAAAGGCATAAAACTGACTAGAGATTCAATGCACCTATTTTAACATTTTGACTGTGCATGAGCATATGCATAACATGGTTGCTAAAATTTCAAGATATGCTGAAATTTTATTAGAAAACATCCCCTGGTGACCATTTTCGATTTAAAAAAAATTCTACTAAATGTCTTTACATTTTTTTCATCGATACATATTTGAAATTTTATGTTTTTCTTATGAATAGTTACAACTATAGCAAACAAATGAACTTTAATTATGTAAACTCTGTATTTTTAGAGAGAATTGATTGTGTGCCATTGATTAAGAAAAAGTTTATTGTTAATTTTTTTAAGTTATTTCAAAGCTAAGAAACTACTAAAATAAAAGTTTCATATGTTTAATCTATGCAGAATTAAATGCTGTTTTTTGTTAAATTACTTAATAGTTACCTATCACTCACCCATAAGAAATGTGAAACATCTTGATATAAGTAAATTTCACAGGAGAGGAAAAAGATGATTTGCATGTTTTTACTGTTTATTTGAAATCATAGCACTTAACTTTGCATGCAGCAGTAAAAATGTGTGCATAGAAGCACAAAACCCTTATGTATGAAAATGAGATAAGGTTTAGAGAGTTTAGTAATTTTACTTCTCCACCCAATTTGCTAGCAAAACAAACCTATGACAGACCTATTAATAGAATAAAGTGTAAAATTAATTTGTCATTTTTCTTATATGTGAGTGATATTATGTGAATGTATATGGGTGATTCTCAAAATAGGGGACAATTTCTGTCTTTCGGCATACAAAAAAAATTGAGAGGTTTTCTGTCATGTTTTTATATTTAGATATATTTTTCTTAATATTATTCATTATTTGCACTCAAGAATTACTCACTTTTTAGTTAAAAACACCTTAAAAGAACAGAATAAAGATTCAAAATGTCATTAGCATGGATGTCCACAGCAGCTGTGCCTTGTGTATACTAGCATTTTTCAAGAGTTAATATGATTTTTATTAAATAAACAAATGTTATTCTTTCTTTATATTAATCAAGGAGAGGATTTATCCAATAAATTTCTTTTTAAAAATAAAATTATAGTACATAAAAAAAGAACTAAAGTTTGTCCTCCATATTCGATTTTCAAAACAAGGTCATACTAAAACAGCTGGTTATTAATCAAAATTTCATTTTCACATATGATAATAGTTTGAAAATATAAAGTTTCTCCATGGCAACAAGTAGTCATTTTAAACCAGCCAGAAAATAGAAGCATGTATTGTATTTTAAGAATAGAAGTTGAATATTAGGGAGTTACATCAATTGTATGTCATTAGAATGGATAATAATTTTCATGTTTATTTTATAGTTAAAATTTTTATTTTATTTATTTGCATAGAATTTTTGTGTTTTAAAAAGCCCCAGAAAGGAATATTGCATTGTGATTATATTATGGCTCATAATCTTATTTAAATTAAAATTTGTCATTAGCATGGGCAGATATCAGTGTCATTAGCATGGTTTTTCTGTCCATGCTAAAGACTCCTATGTACATAAATGTAACCTGTGCTTATATTGTATCCTTTATAAAGTTTAATTTTACGTATAAATTTAGGTATTAAATTTATTATCCCTAAAATATGCATTAAATCTGTAGGAAAATCACTAAGACAGCTTCTTACATTGTTAGTGTCAGAATGTTGCTCATGTAACAAAGTTTGCTCTTTGGTAATGTTTTTATTCTCCTTATATGTATATATGTAAAAATGGAAACCATTTGCTGAAAAAGAAGGCTAATAAATATAGAAAAAAAAATATTTAAACAGGAAGAAAATAAAAATTTCATAATATATTTATTCCATATAGTTCGTTTTGTCATTAGCATGGCTCAAAAAATACTAATTATTTTTTTAAGTTAATTTTTAAATATTTAGCTCTGCTGACTACATGGAAAGTATACCTAATACTATATTAACAACATCTATTTTTTTCAGAAATTTTGCTATCAGTAATTTTTTTAAGATTTCATTTTTGAAATCGTCCCCTATTTTGAGAATCACCCATATATTATATGCTACAAATTGGCATTTGGGTGATGAAAAAATATTTTAACATGTAAATTTCATAAATTTATTGCATTTGGGGGGGGGGGCAGAGGGGGCTGCGAGGCAAGATTTTAAAATTAATTTTCCATGTTTAGTTTTGAAAGATTACACTTTTAATTACTTTTAATTTATTTTCATCTTTTATTTCTGCATAAATTATTTTAGGCTAACCAGGGCTAATACAAACATTTAGTGCCATATTTGTAGTTTTATCTGATTCTAATAAAATTTCTTTTTTTTTTAGATTTACAAAATTGTCTACAACAATTACAGGATTTTCCTTTTTTGAGTCAAATATTTTATATAAGCATAATGTTGAAATACTTTTTTCTTCATATAGTGTATCTCTTAATATACATGCATCAACATTGATAAATACTTATTCATTTTTAAATTACCACCTCTTTTATTATTTTTTCTCCATATAATTGCATGCATTTATTTTGCATACTTAATATACATTTTATTAATCCTGATTCATCCAAAGTTTAAAAATATATATATTTAAACTAAGGAATCTTCCATAATCAGAGTGTCTTAAAATGTTTATGTCAATGTTTTAGCAAACAAAAATATTTGCTATTCAATTGTTATTAAGAAAGGCATTGTCAATCCCATGACAGTTTCATACAACTATCAAAGTGTTTAGACTACAACATACAAAAATTGAAATTAGAAAGTATTCTTTTGTGATTTTAAAATATGATTGACTTTTACGTATTTTTAAACCAAATGTAGTTGTAATGCAAATTTTGTGGATTTTTTCACACATTCAAAATTTACCTACAGTTTCATTCCAACTTACAGTAGTTTTTTAATAATGAGTTTTAGAGCTGGAACAGATAGTTAGTAAAATTATTCATTTACTTGGTTAAAATTTTATTTCACTAACATTTTCAAGTTCTTTTGTTTTTAATCTGATTTCTTTTTACATTCAACTGTGTTAGCATAAACTATGCCATATTTAATTTGTAATTTTTATCTGTAAAACACTTAAGACTTCAGGGTGGAAAAATGCTCTTTATCACAGCAGTCCCTAAACTGGGTGTCATAGGTAGATAATACATTGGTACATTGTGAAAATGATTGCGAACTTAAAAAGTGTATAATTAACTTTATCTTCTGCAATAATATAGTAAAAAAATATGTTACAACTTTAAAAGAAAAAATTGTGAAAAGATAAATAACTTTGTGTACAGGTGGTTTGAGGCTAAAATTAAAAAAATTTCAATCTAGCATAGACTGGTCATTGGCTCAAAATGATGCCATAAATTGCATTGACTTTTAAACTCCCCCCCCCCCCCCCCCTAAAAAACATATATATTTTTTAAATGTAATAAAGTGTTTTGGTATTTCTACTTTTTCAGTAATATTACTCATTACTATTTTTGTGTATATTGTTTTGCCAAAGTTCATATATTCTTTGAATTAGTTGTACAAAAGTTACTACTCAATGTATGTACTTTCTGTATTCTTGTATATATAGATTGGCAAAAAAAATTGCAAAACTTTTAATATGGTTAACATAACAAAGTTTAATTAAAAGTTACAGCTGTCTTATAGACTTTGCATTTTCCCGATTCCTTTGTTTTGTTCCTATAAAATCATAAAAATTATGATTTCTGTAAAAGAAACTTTTAAAAACATTTGAAAAACTAATGTAACAACACTTTTTTAATAATATGCATGCATAATTCTATTGTATTAAAAAAATTGTAAAATGAAACCTCTTTTCAAACTTTTATTCAAAACTAAACTTTTTTACTTTGTTTAGGAATGGAAAACAGCAAATCCTTTTCACATAATTGTTAGAAGACTCAACCCTGTAACTAAAAAATATGTAAGATTTTATTTATTTATCTTTAATTGCAATATTTGCATTTTTTTTAAGGTGAGTGAAAGTTAATTGCTGTTTAATAGTCTTTTTTTATTTTGTAGCTGTTTACATGACCTTCATTGTAAATTAATGTGTATAATAGTTAAAGAGAGATGCTTCTTTTAACACCAACATGAACCTAACCTGCAAAGAAAAAAAAATTACATCACCTGACCTACAGTTTGGGTAGGCTTCAGATAGAAATAAATGTATTACTCAACCTGATGCAGGGCTCTAGCTCCAAGTTACAGTGCAATATTGCAAAACTGTATAAGAATATATCTAAATTATACTTTTTTTAATTATTCTTAGTTTAATACACTTTAATATCTTATTTAAATTATAAATAATTAATCTCTTTACTGCCGCTGGTGTATGTATATGTCTTTAGAGAATCCCTCCATATATTATAAAAATGGAATACTGTCAGAACAGCAGACCAGTTTCCCCAGCAAAGCTGTGTTCTGCACTTTTATAAAATGTGAATTTTCTTTTTGTTATTTCAGAAAACCAATCATAGTCTTATTTAACTGTAGAATTATGTTATTAACTGAAGCAATGGATTTCGTCGTCAGTTAAGGGCTTAGTAATGTCACTAAAATATATTATTCAAATTAAATTATTGTTTAAAAGCTTTGATTTTGTATCATTGTATTAAAATTGGTATTCATTTGAAATTGTCCCTTTTGAACTAAAAGCTTTTTTGAATGGTGCTTCTTTCAAATTTGGACCCTCTTCAATATTATTTTCTGAGTACAACTTTATCTAGAAATATATCCGCTTTTAATCTAGTTATGGATATTTTTTATTGTTATGTAGTCGCTGTTAGACATGTTATTATGCAAGAAAATTACTTTCAAATGCATCTTTTTGTGTGCAACTTTAATAAATAGTGATTTTTTTTCATAGTAGTGAATTATTTTGTAAATTTGTTTAATACATCTTAAACAATTAAAATTTTATTTTCAGACAAAAATGACCTTACAACTGTATCAAGTTGACTACAAGAGCTATCTCTTAGATTTCAAATCACTAGCTAATAATGAAGAATCTAATGACAGTCAGAGTAAGTTTTAATGGCTGATTTTTAAATTTAAAATGCCTTACTGATACAAACACACTTACAAGCTTATACTAAACTTATGGAAAGATTCTTTTTTGCATTTCTCATTTGAAGAATTTAAACTCCTTTTGCAAAGGATAGTTTATGTCAGTCTTTATTGATGACATATGATTCAAAAGTAAAAGTACCTTTATTTAAAAAATCTGTAACCAAAATCGAAAATTAAAAATATGGTCTCTAATAGTCGTATTAGAGATCAACCTAGGCTATCTTTCCCCACCCCCTCAAATTTAATTTTAGTAAGTATGTAATCTATATGGTTTTATGCTGCATACAATCAAATTATAGACTCAGTTGGACAGTTCCCAATCCAGTATGTAAAATCATCATGAGATTTTAATGAAAGTTTAAGCTGTGGCTGGTGTATTCTTACTTTGTTTACGCATTTTGACTAGTCTAAAAAAGTTATTAGTAAAAAATTATTCTACCATTAAATGCTTAGCTAGTAATGCCTACAATAATTAAAATTTTCTAAACATCTAAATTTTTATAATAATAAGATTTTGTTTGTCATAACATATCTCATCATTCCTAATTTTAATATTTAAAGAGTACATTTATTAATAAAACATAATAATGCAAATATCCAGATTTTTCTGCAGACCACCAAACTTTTCTGTAACATCACAAGAATACAAGTATGGACAAAAAAAAAAAAAAAAAAAAAATGCATTCTTTATGAAAAAAAAAAAAAAGGAGCAAAAATAATGTTTTATGTCTTGGTTCATATAAAATTATTATTTGATGTTACATTATAATATATTTTTAGTATTAATTTACCATAAAAATTAGTTTCTTGAAATGCATAATAAGCTAACTAACTTCTGAAAGGAAAAAATGCACTATTTTATCAAAACATAGAACAAAGTATTTAACCACAAATACAGTAGATAATAAATTTCATGTAACTGAGCCATATTATATGAATGTTGATGTGGTCATACATAAGAGGATAAATTTAGATTTTCCACAAGCGGTGTTTACATCCTTGCAGGGGTTCGGTGCAGAGGAAATCAACTGTTGGGTGTAATGGTATTTGATTTCATGGTACAAAACCCTAATTATACTTTCAATTATTCTAATATAGGTATTTTGCTTCAATTTTGAATTGGATTAAGATTAGGACTATTCATAGGTCAGTCCATAGCTTTATTAAAATATTCTTTTAGATGAGCTTGCACCTAAAGTGGGGAAAATAGGTCTAAAATTATTTTTATACAGTCGAACCTCATTAACATGAACCTCAAGGGGAATGAAAATTTTGTTCATGTTAACAGTAATTCATGTTATCAGTATTATATCTTTGTATTCATCTTTGTAAGGGACTGTGAAAACAATTCATGTTAAAAGTAATTCATGTTAAGCATGTTCATGTTAATGAGGTTTGACTGTAAATAATTTTCTTATAATTGTTTGATTAAAGATACACTTTTGTTACTGAACAAGTACTGCTGATTGTAAGTTATAAGAAAAGATTCCAAAACATAAAACTGCTCTTAAGTGTATTGACCATATTGCTCACTTACAAGAAAAGTGACCCATCTTGGCAAAAATAAATTTTACGGAAGCAAAGAAAATTTGCATGATGCTATTGTTACATGAAATTATAGCAGTTAGCTCTGCATGCCCTTAAGAATGAAGATGTAGATGAAGTTTGGACGGTTGAATAATTTTATCTCCATACATAACCCACCCCCTTCTGTAGTCATGAATAGACATATAGTATAATAAATCGATTTGCCGTATAACTACCCTTATGAAACTTCTTCTGTAGTAAGACACACCTATGATAGACCTTTCGAAGGAATAAAACACAAAATGAAGTTTTGTGTGATGTCACTTTTATTTTTGGGTGAGCGATATGTTTATCAAATTTAGATTATCTATTTGTAAAAGTGTTAATAATTTAAAAATTTATTCATAAAATAGTTTTTCAATAAATTATATTTTCGTTAGGATTATTGATTTTTATTAGCATTTATTATATATAACCTAGTTATTTCAAAAAGGTATGATTATTTTGTTGAGGTTTTAACCACTTCAACATTTGTCCCAAAATAAGTCAGTGTAAAATCACTGTTTTCTTATACCTGCTGCTAGTGAAGTATTTAAAACACAAACAAAGCAGTGATTTAAAATCCACAAAATTCAGAAATTTGCAAAGTCCTTGGTCTCAAGATGAGTAGATTTTTGAGTCTACTACATTATTTATGCATTTTATGTCAATTTTAACTTTTCAATTAGTCAGTTTTCCACAATTAATTAATGCTTTGTTATCTTAGGTTCCTCTGAGTCTATTTCCTCAAGTTCTCAACAAGCATACAATATCATGGAGTTCTTTGAAATGTGTGCATCATTAATAGCACAGCTGGCTCGTTGAAGTGTTTTTTCTCACTTTCTTTTTAGTTGTATTTTATACAGGCTAGCTGATAATTCCTATCATCACTGACACTGCAGCTGTATATTTTTTCTTGTGGCCTCATTGTACATATAAATAGGTTGAACTATAAAAAATGTAGTTATTCTTGTAAAAACTTGCCTCTCATTATTATTATTTTCTGAAAATATTGAACTTGAAGAGAAAAGACTTTATTTTGTAAAATTCCCTTAAAAGCAATATTGTACAGTATAATGTAGCATAGATTTAGCATTTCTTGCATTGAACTATATATATTTGAGGAAAGCAACATTCCTCTGCAATGGATGTAATCAGCTTTTTATATAACTGTTATTTCTTGTGTTCTTTAAATTGTGTATATTCACATAAAATAAATAAATAAAAGCTGTTTTCTACTCTTTTCTGTGTATATAATTGTACCTAAATATTTTAAAATATTCAAATTTTATATATGTTTTACTTATGTCATTTTTTATAAGTCGATGCGTCTGTCTCTCTTTATTTCACTTTATCTTAAAATGAGCTGTACATATTTATTTTGTGGACTATAAATTATATAGCTTAGCATTTTTTGTGTTCATTATATAAGCATTTTTTCTCTCTCTCTTTATCAAAAAGTTGTATATTGAGTTAACTGCATTTAATCTAAATTTGTTTACAAAATCTGAATTTATTATTGCAATTTTACAAAACAAAAAAATAAAAAGTTTATTTTAGAAATTGCTCTTTTATTGTACAACTATGTATTCTAGTTCTTCTGCAGAAGGCTAATTAAAGATTTTTTTTTTTTTTTTTTTTTTAATAAGATATTTTGATTTTATTTAGCTTGACTAGCAGCTGACATTTTATGCGTTTAGAAAAGTAATGAATTTATTTTTATGCATTGCAATATGCATAAAGTTAAATAATAAACTTTCAATGTAGCGTAATATATTTCAAGTTGTTATTATTACTATCTTTTTTTTTTTTTTTTTTTTTTTTGTTCTTTTCACTTGCATTTTGATGTGAGTTAGATGAAAATTTCTCTTGCATGTTGCAGAATTACTTAATGTACTTTTAAAAAGTAATTTTTGTGAAAGTTTGTATAAAAAGTGTCACCTAAAATAAATATAATAGTCTATACAGGGGCATCACAAGATACCCTTGTTTGTTTTTACATAATTGCTGCATTACTAGACATGCATTGCATAATTTTCAAAATATAGTTTTAAAATAAATAGTTTTATATCTTGCAATAATTAAATTTAGCATTTTTCCTCCTGATTTCAGATGACATCTTTTGAAAGATTTCAGTTTATGGTTATTTTATTTGTAAGTACCAGATAGACAGAGCCTTGCTTGGTAATTTATTAAACTCTTATATTTAACACAGCATGGCTTTTATGTATATAGATGGATCGATTGTAATCGATTTTTTTAATGCACATCCAGGTATTCCAGAATTATAAATTTTATGTACAAAGGTGTGTTTATGATGATAGTATAAAACTTTTTAATTTTTACCTGCAAAACAAAGGAGGCGTTTCATTGTATGAAAAAATACTCATAAGCTACTGCAGTATTTTAAACTTCTAAACATTGCACTTTTAAAATTTTTGCACCTTCGTACAAGGGGATAAAAGTACTTTTAAATACAATTTGTCTGAAAACTGCATTTCAATTTATTATTGAGACATTAATTTATTTGTAGTTTTTAATGCTATTTTTATAATGGTCATGAGTGAAATACTCCATTTTTATAAAAAAAAAAAAAAAAAAAAAAAAACCAAAGGAAACAGTAGATTACTATATATTTTTGTCATTTTCTCAAAACAACTAAAAAAAAAAAACAAAAAAAAAACAAAAAAAAAAAAAAGTAATTAAAATACAAGCTATGCTAAAAATATTGTCAGCTGTAAAATGCATTGATTTATGGTTTTATTTATCAGCTAAATCATTTTTATTTCCAATTTATTTTACAAATGATACACCTCTACCATTTTCCTTACTAAAATGTATTAAAAATATTTGTGTGACTTATTTTCTCCGTATTTACTTAACTCCTATGAAAAAGCTGAAAGAATGCAATATTGTTAATCCGTGTGCAATAACATTTTTCAAATTTTGAAAAAATATATAAATGAATGATTTTTTATAAAACATGAATCTATTATGAATTACATTTAATATTCAGTGTTCCATTTAAATGTCTGCCCACTTAAACATTGTAAAGTCAAGGATAAAAGCAATTTTTTCTTATATAGCTGATTCCAGTGAAATCATTAACATTACAAACAAAACAAAGCATGTGAATCATTAAATACTTGATTTTTTCAAGTTTCTTGAATGACAACATTGTATTTTGATGGATTTTGTGTCTTTTTCTGTGATGCATAACATATGACGTTACATGCATAATTTCCAATATATGCTATTTAAGATTAGATCATAAATGTGGAATGCTTCAACGAATGCAAATGACATCATTTTATACAAAATAAGAGTGTTTATTTTAAGGCATAAAACTGAAATATTTTTTGTACTTAGCATCATACATTTCCGGTCATGAGTTGCTATACAATTCTCAATTTTTATCATGTATCCTTACTATTCTCCTAAAAGTTTGCTACAATAGTTTTGAGACACCCTGTATTTATCTATTTTCATCAGTGGTGCAACTAAATTTTGAAAACACAGCATTCCTGCATTCCACTTGTATTAAACTTTTTTTTTTTTTTTTTTACAAACATAGGAAAGTTAAAGTTACTATGCACAAAACATCAATCAATTATGAAGGATATATTTATATCAACAGGTGATAGTTAGAGCATGGTCGTAGTGAAAAGTCAATGAAAATGATGTCACTTCATTGCAAAAGGATACATTGTTCACTTTTAAATACAAAAATGCTTGTTTACTTTTACATTTAGTGTCATTTTTTCTGGAAGAGAATGCAAAGTTAATCTTTTATTCCAAAACTTTTGTTTGAGTATATTAAAGAAATCTTCATATAGAGCAAAAAATGTGAATTCTCATAAATAAAAATGAACAGTTTTAGATGAATGTGATTATGTGTCAAGCATATTCTACTGTTCTCCATGTTCTATAAAATTAAAATTATCATTCTTCAGTTGTTGTCCAATTAAATAAATATCGACTAGCTTGAGTTATTTTGACAATGACGACGTAACTTTGGTATAAAATTTTCATTTACTTAAAACTGCTGCTAATTTTTTGCCAGTGTGTACTGCTACGCTATGAAATTCTAACAATATTTATTACAATATGTCTAGTTTTATTTAGACAGTTAAGACAAATTTTATTGTATCCAAAATTTAAATAGGCCTTTATCTCAATCCGATTTAGGCACAGCTGTCATATACACACTGGATTTGGTACAATTTGTTTATTTATGCTAGTTTGCTAAAAACCTCAATCTTGAAAGAAACCACTGAAATTCTTTCAATATGATATGCAATTCTCAATAATTGCTTTCATTTTCCATCATTTTTTGCCACTGCTATAGGAATTTTTAATACAAATAGAAATGTATGTAATTTTGTGAGAAAGAAGCCCTAGTGATTGTGCACGATTCCATATTTATAGGCATAAGTTAATAAATTTCGATCTGTACTAATAAAAAAAGAAATTGCTCTGTCTGACTACATATGTGTGTGTGTGCATGCATGTGTGTGTGTCTTGCAAAATATATGACACATATGAGGCTCAATTTTTTTGTGAAGGTAATCTAAGGCCTTTCAAAGTGCAAAGAGTTATTAATTAACGAACGTAACTCACTCTTATTAAAAACTCATTTTGGCCATTAGGAGATAGATGTGTCCCTGATACATGTGCTGAAGGCTTATTCATTGGTCAAAAATGAAGAATCAAAAAGTATTTCAAAGGGCATTTTGTCATTTAACTAACATCATCAAAATCATTTAGTAAAGTTAAAAACAGAAGACATGTTCTAAAAGATTGTATTTTCTCATCTCAAATGCTGCAATCAAAAACTATATCTCAATTAACACCTTGAAAAAAAAAATCAAAAAGTTGCTTTTCTGAAATAGTTTTTCTCATTTATTGCAACACTTCCCTAGGATGCAATTTTAAAGGTATTAACAAACTAAAATGTACTTAAGCTGAAATAACCTTCAAATCAATAGTGTAATTGATATTGTGTACTACAGAGTAAAACACGGGTCACTTTATGCCTCATTGAGAGGATTTACATTTGGGTGAGAATTCTTTCCATTTCTGTTAAATGTTTTTCCTCTAGAACATATATTTTTACTGCATATTTTTATATAAAATTTCAAAAAGGGCTTGGTTTTAGTTTTATTTACGATCTGTTCTTGGATGCAAGTTTGAAATTTGGCCAAGACTGAAAATATTTTAAATCCCTCCCCCCCCTCTCCCACTGAATGAGTACATGCATGCACCGATGCACCAGCACACCTTAAGACAAAACTCAACATGTTAAATTTTATGTACAGTAAAATTAAATTATGTTGAAACCGAATTTACAAAATTAAGTACAAATGCATGAAAAAAAAATATTCATATTCATGTCAAAATTATCTGAAAAGTTAATCATACAGGCTACAGATGAAACAATGAAGGTGACAAGCTATGACACATAAAATTAGGGGAGATTCCGAGTTGAAATTTTTTCCTGAAATTCACAAAGTTTTCTGAAAGGTTACAACTAAAGGAAAGGAGCGGGAACCTATTGATACTAACCTAGCGATATTTTTACTTTTCCAACTGACATCCAAATCTTTTAGAAGACTAGATAACAGATAATACACAGTTAATTTCTTGTCTGTTTATTGGCTAATACACAGAGTGGCAAGAAAAAATATTCCCTCATATATGTACCCCTAGAGACCCAATCAATTGAAAGGAAATTCCAGATAAAGTTATTTGAAGGTATGCACTCAAGATCGTGATGATTTAAGCAGTAGAGCTTTTATGGTTACTGTGAAAATGTTCCAAAATTTTCGAATGGCAACACCCTTTTCTCTACCCAAATTCATCCGCATATTGAAAAACCCAAAATAGCATTGCAATGGTATACATATGACTAAAATTGCCAGTGTAATGTCGTGGGTCTCAATTCTAAGTAGTTCCTATGTAACATAATATTCAGCACTCTAAACAAATGATTATATTTTTATTATGTGTGTTCAAAACAACTCCAAAAACACATTTTAAAACTAATCTTACAATATTACCAGTTCACAAGTAAAAAAAAAACGAATCACTTATTGAAAATCATGTATTATAGCTTGTAGCCATTTCTTTCTTTGCAATGGTCTTTGTTGCAAGTGTTTTATGGTGGCAGTTTTAATTGTGTGTGTATCATTCCAATGCCATGTAAGGTTTTTCACTGTAATTGTAAGAATTCAATTGAGCATCTTGAAAATGGGTAAAATTGTAATGTTTTCTCTTCATTTTATTTTGGACCTTCAGAAAATATGATTCTTTCAACATTATGAAAAAAACTTAATTAAAAATATGACTGTAATCTTAGAGAGTATTAATCATTCTAAAATGTTGTGAAAATTCATTAAATCTATTGTATTATATTATATTAAATATGGCTTATATTGCAGTGAACAGAATTTTATGTTCCAAACACTTAGAAGGTTAAATCATTCCGATCTCAGCTGCAAACCTTCAAATAAATACAGGGTGTCTATAAAAGAACTCCGGGGTTTTAAAAATTCATATCTCACTAACTATAAAAGATAGCAAAATTTAGTCGATTTCTCTGAAAAGAGTAGCTCAAAAAGTTTTACTCATACGAATTGGGAATGTTTGCATCAACTGTTAGCGGCGCTGCAGGGCATTGACCTTGAAATGATAGCGACTCCGCAACAAAAGGCTCAATGTGTTATTTGGCTCATAGAAACGATAGAAATTTCTTCTGGGGGCATATCAAGAATCTTGTGCATGCAGAGAAAATTCGTGATGTTCAACATCTCAGGGAACGAATAGTCAATTGTGTGGCAATCGTCCCCTTAGACATGCTCGCCAGGACATGGGAAGAGGTAGAATACCGTTTAGACGTCTGCCATGCCACTAACGGGGCTCATATAGAACTTTACTAAGTGTTAAAAATAACTTGAAAATGTAAGCTTTTCAGTCATGTATAAAACATGTATGTATGTTTTTTATTTCATTAAAATATTTTGCCTCAAAACCACGGAGTTCTTTTATAGACACCCTGTATATTTAAAATTTCTTATAAATTGGTGGAGCAGTTAGGCCGCTAGGTGTTCATATATCGAGGAAGATTTTTATGACCATCCTGTACTTATAATTCATCAGTGCTTTCAGATTTTCTCAACAAATATGCTCTAGTTAACTGGCACTTCCGGTTATATCTAGTTTCTCCATTATGCCAACCTATTGTGCCTCTTGGAGATACTATAACTGTTTTCAGATTTAAACTCACGTCTTCCTGGATCTGTTCACTATTACACTTCTACATCTCAATGCATGAAATTAACATGAGATATTTTTTATAGAAATATGTTAAGAAATCTTGTAGTATTTTTCTGTAAAGACAAGATTTTTCAGGAAACAGTATTCATATTTCAAGGCATGACTGACCAGTAAAAATCAATTTGAGAAGCATTGTAAAGTAACTAGAGCTTAATATGTTATGGGGAAAAAAATGCTATTAGATTCCAAATCACTTCAATAGTTATGCATGGCACTTACATGCGTTTGCATAAAAAAAAGTCATCGTGTCAAGAAGTTTCCAGTATCCAGAATTATGGATTAAAAAAACTGCTTCACTTGAATTATTTACATTAATGTCTAAGATATCCAGAACTAACTATATAATAATTTGATTTTTAGATATTTCTTCTGATTGAAATCGACTTAAATCTGTAGTTAGAGCTCAGTTTGCAAAATATGTACAAGAATAATTAAATTAACATAAAAAATACTGTTTTGGAAGTCTCAATCCTTATAAGAACAATATAATTAAATGTATTGTGATCATATCTGTAGTTGCAAATTTTTTTGTATAACATTTTTCAATAGGCTAAAAGTTATACCTAAGTAATGAATTGAGAAAATAAAAATGCTAAAAAGTATTTAGCTTCGACTGTTTCACTGTGCTTTCTAAATAGCATTGAGCAAATTATTTTGTATGAAAAGTTTAATCTACTTTTATTGGTCATTAATTAAAACAATTTTACATTAAACTTTCTTTAATAGTACTTAAAAATTCTGTTAGGATATAAACAGTTAAAAAAAAAATCATAGTATTCATTCAGGAAGGGGTGTAATACACTGCTCAAAACAATTAAAGGATATTTGAAGTTTTATATAAAATAAAATAAACAAAATTTTTTTGCCGAAAATAGAATAAGAGAATCACAAATGCAAATTTTTCTGGTTTTCAAACTGTGGAGTATGCAAATTTTGAGTTCGACGTCAAAAACGTCGCTTCAACGGCAGTGAATGAAATTTGACTTTCAACTAGATAAAAAAGAATGAAGACAAGGATGATCGGCATTCAGTGATTGCTTTGTTTCGATGAGTACGATGTCTCAGCAAAGTCATTTGACAGATTCAGAAGCTTGGAGAATTGTTGGTAGGTTAGAAGGGGGCCAAACTCAAGCCGAAGTAGCGCAAGCCATTGGAGTGTCACAAAGTGTCATTTCCAGGATCTGGAACCGTTTTTTGGAGAGTGGATGTGCAGGGCAAGGTCGTAGATGGGCAACAACGCCCAATGAAGACCGGTATTTAGCGTTAACAGCTCGGAGACACCGAAACATGAACGCTACTCTTCTCCAACAACACCTTCGCTCGGCTACAGGCACCACGATTTCAACTCAGACTGTCCGAAACCGGCTCCATGCTGTAGGTCTGTATGCTCGCCGACCGATGGTATGTGTTAGATTAACATCAAGGCATCGTCGCGACCGCAGGGAGTGGACAACCGAGCATGTCAACTAGAGGAGAAATGAATGGAGCAATATTCTATTTTCTGACGAGTCCCGTTTTTCTGTGCATCCGGATAATAGGTGTATTTTCATCTGGAGGGACCGTGGCAGTAGGAATAATCCTGCGTTCGTGCACGAAAGTGTCAGATTTGGCGGTGGAGGAGTGTTGGTGTATGTTGGCATCTCCATTGATGGGCGCACTGACCTCTACATCATTCGAAATGGAGCTCTGACTGGTCGCCGATATAGGGATGTGATCCTCAGACCTATTGTAGTCCCTTACGCTGCAGCAATCGGAGATAACTTCATTTTAATGGACGATAACTGCAGGCCACATCGTGCAAACCTGGTGGAGGATTTCTTTTCGAGGAAGGAATCGTTCGAATGGAATGGCCAGCATGTTCTCCAGACATGAATCCAATCAAGCCTTGTTTGGGACGCTCTAGGAAGACGAGTTTCTGGCCGCCAACAACCCCCACAAACTCTCCAAGAACTGGAAAGAGCTCTTCTGGAAGAGTAGGGCAGAATACCCCAACTCGTCATTAATAGCCTCATTGAGTCCATGCCTCAAAGGTGTTCAACGTTGCTGGCCGCCCGTGGAAACCATACCTCCTATTGAAAATGATTTTCTTTGAAGAAAACACCTTTTCTTATTCTTTTTTTCTCATATGCACAAATTGTGTTTTTTTCCTTTTGTGCACAGATGCGCAATAAAATGCATTTTTTTCTGCCAAACATGTGTAATTTATTCTCATATAACCTACTATGTCTGTCGACCATGTATCAATCAGCTAAAAAGTTTCCCAGATACAAAATCCACCTAAAACTGCAATATCCTTTAATTGTTTTGAGCAGTGTATTTTGAATTTTATGTTCAATCCACTCTATGCCACTGCCTTAAAGAATTCAGCTCTGCAAGATGGATTCTAATCTTACTACTTCATTGTCACTGACGTTGACAATGTCAGTTCATTGTCTTTTGCTTTCAGCTATCTTAAAATTGGTAAGAAGGAAATCTCATTTCCTGTTTACATAGGGATGCCACTAGGAAAATAACAGAAAAGACGAAACTACACGTAAACTAAAAATTGACATATTTCATGACATTTGTGTGTGAATTTTGTAAACTATATTGTTTATAACAACTAAATAAAGCATAAAATTTATAACAAACTATTTTTACTATCTTTAAAAAATAAAACAAAATCAAAACTTTTTTTTTTTCAAAAGATTGTTTATAAAGATTTACAGGGCATCAATGGTTTTCTGTGTAGAACAGTTAAAACTTTCAACTTAAGACTTTTGCTAAAACTGTTTAAATTGAAAAATGAATTTTTTTCAATTTTCAGCATAAATTCACTATAATTATTCAATTTAAATTATTTTAAATAAAGTTACACTGCTTATAAACCAATAATGTCTGTCTTTATTAGTAAATATGTATGTATATGTAATAAGAAAGGATGTTTTTTAAAAAACCCGGTTTAAACCAAAAAAACCTTTTTTTTTTTTTTTAAACCTGGTTTTTTTTTCAACCCTGATGGATTCCGTGATTATTCCAAGAGGTGAATAGCAAAAACTTGGGGGTTTTTTCAGGATTGTGTGGAAAAAACCGCTTTTTTATTTCGTTAATTGTTCTTCATTAATTGTTTAATGAAAAACAGCCATTTTGTTTCATAATCTTTTGACGTAAAATGATCCTTTAGTTTCAGAATTGTTTAATGAAAATCTTAGTTTTGTTTCACAATCGTTAAAAACTAAAATCGCCATTTTATTTTGCAATTGTTTGATGAAAATCATCGTGGATAAAACTAAAAAAAAAAAAAAAAAAAAAAAAAAATCCATTATTTGGCAGAAAAGTGGCATCACTGTTACAAAAAGTTTGAAAAGAATCTTGCAACAATGTTAAAACTGTATAAAGCTAAATAGTTTAGCTATGTATACTAAAATTATACATGTACAGCTAAATTATGTGTGTATTTAATAAAATGTATAAATCTTAGGAAAAAATAAAACAATTTGTATTATTAAAAACAATTTAATTTCTATGTACATAGTTCTACGTATACAGCAGTATGAAATACATTATGAAAGCATTTGCTTTAAACAGATCTATACATCATGAAAACATTTGCTTTCAACAGATCTTTACTTACTATTAACATGCATTCAAAATTTCAGTCTTAAGTAGTCCTTTTTACATTATATTCAAGGATTGAATATATACTGCATCAAACAAAAACTCCTATTAAAAACTGAATTTTTGAAATATTTAATACTTTTTTGGGGCATTCTTTTTTCAAAAAAACTTTTAACCTTTTTAAAAAATAAAGATTTTGGTTGTTATTTTGTGGTAGTATGTTATTTTCTAATCTTTGTCTATTGTTCAAAGATAAATGATATTTTATTTGTTATATAATTTTTATTTTTCAACAAATTTTAAAACAAATATTCTAAGATAACTGAAAGACTAAATATCATTAAACTGAAAATAACAGAAACAAGTTTTTATTAATTACTTTCAATAATGTAGTAAATATAGTATTGTTTGAATTCAATGAGAACAAATATAACTCTATTATAATTTGATGAGCAATTAATGGTGTTTCTCAGGATGTGAAGCTGCATTAAGATTAACAGAGTAGCTTTTGTTTTTGTTGGTGCAAATGCATTCCACTTCTCGCAAAAAGGAATTGCTGATTGTTTCTAAAACAGTTGCAGCTCATTTTATTTTTATGGGACTCAAAGAAACTGTTTATTTACATTATGTAAATTGCAATTTTAATATAAAGTTAAACAAAAATTCATTAATTTTGTTCTTTACAGTGCTGTATCATGATTTAAACCTTCAAGACTAGATTCAAATACAGTAGTCTCCCTCAAATCCGCAAACCAGAAATCTGCAACTCTCTAAAATCCACACATATTTTATGGATGTAAACAATGAAACTTTCAATTCGGATATAGGGACAAAATTTGATTTTTTTAGTTTTGTATCAATTCCATATATTCTTTTATTTGTAATTTTCTCAATAATACTCTATTTGTTTTTCTCATGAAGGAAGAGTAAATTTTTGGATATAAAAAATTAAGAAGAAAAAGATATCACTGGTAATAAGAATCTTCTTACTAAATATATTTATGCATTAATCAACATTTTTTGGCTATTAAGCCAAGCTAAACTTTAAAAAAAAATCCTAATTTTATGATTTTGATGTGAATTAATGATGCACTTTTATGAAGCAAGTTTTGTTGAATAATTTTAGAAAAATACATTTAATCTCTATAATAAATATTTATATTTAATCATTCACTATTGATTATTAACTTGACCTTTGCTATTAGTATTTTAATCATTTAAAAAATTATCTAAATTTTTATTATTACTTATTTTAATATTGTATTATATTGTAAGCATTCATTATAGTTCCGATTACACTATTAATTGCACTCAAATTACTGATTAAAAAATATAAACAAAGCGACGACCAGAAATCTGCAAAATTCTAAAATCCGCACAACCTCTGGTCCCAAGCTGTGCAGATTTGAGGGAGTCTACTGTATATATGACACATAAGTGTACTTAGAATCCTTGATTATTCCTACTAATTACCATATATATGTGTGTATAAGTCCCTCCCCCCTAAATTTTTAACGGTGTTCTTAAATCAAAAAGGGCAACTTTGTGACATATGCTTTAATTTATTTTTGTTCAGAAATGCATGAAAATAGCAAGTGTTGTTATTCAGAAACTGTCTAATTGCACTCATTTTTCTGTTTTTTAAAAAACACAATAGATCTTTCATAACGAGCCTTCAAAGTTGACGTTTTTGAGCTCATTTTGCGACGAAAGCAGAAAAACGAGTGTTCATGTGATCAAAATAGCTTATAATTTGATAGGTAATTTAATTATCACAAAATGGAAAAATAAGTTTGATTCGAAATCACTTCCATAGTCAGGCATTCTAATTTTATATCTTTCCGTTAAAAAATGAGTTTGTAAATGTGCCAAAACATTTTCCGCTTGTTTGTCGGAGCAGTTAAGAACACCCTTAAGCAAAATTTTGAAAAAGAAAATTGAATTTTCATGTATAAATCGAGCCACATTTCATATAGTATGTTAAAAGATGATTTGAAATCATAAAAATAAAATACCAAATTTTCATTAAATTAGTAATTTTTTTTCTATGTTTCTATTCACATTTTATTTATTTATTCATCATTTTAATGATATTAAAAAAAAAAAAAAACTTTAAAAATCTAAGCTTTATTTACAAGGGTAAACAGCTTTCTAGACAGCTAAAATATAGTACTTTTTTATACTGTAGGACTTTTAGAAGATATATCTAGAAAGCATTCTCGAGTTGAACACTTTAAAAAGTTGATTAAAATACTGGAAAAAATGCGCCTGTATTGAAGGGAATTCTATTCTAAGAGAAAATGAGTATAGAACAAGGACAGTATTAATGAGCTTGTTTTGTCTAACACAAGGAAATAACCATTGTCCACTTCTATCTAATGTAGACCCATATGCGATTTCCAAAGACTTGCCCATTCACTGTTTATCTGCAATTATTTTTTTTTTTTTTTTTTTTACTAACATTATGTATAAGTCAACCTTCCATTTTAAACTCAAATTTGGTCTAAAATTCTTCGACTTATACACAAGTATATACTGTATTTTAAAATATAAATTTTACCACATTTAATCGGAGCATTTTCTTGATTCAATTAAGCAAAAATCTCTGTTTTAAAAAAATAGTGATAGAAGATAAAAATTCTGCAAAAGATGCTTGTCATGAAGGGGTTAAGGCTTCCAGTTAGACTTCAAATTCCTCTCTATAACCTATGTGCATGGAATGTGTACTAAATTTTCTGTCAAAAAATACTATAGCTATTATTTTAGCTCTAATTTATTTATTATTTGTATTATCTTAAAAGTATGTTTCTTACTTATTTGTTTGACAAATATTTGTAAAGTTTATACTTTATTTTGTGTGTGTTAAAATATTAGCAAAGTTGACAAACTGTGAGAAGAAATTAAAATAAAATTCAAGTATATATTTTAAAAAATTTTGTCAAACCAGTAAAATTTTTTTAAAAAATACACACAAAAAAAATAAATTTTTCAGGTGGAAATTTAAAAAGTACAAATGCATTACATGGCCTTAAATTTAACATTGGAGAGATAAATTAGCAATCCAACTGATGAGGATTCATCAATCACAATGCAACACTACAAACACATCCATTTAAGGCTCCTGTCCCTGCAAGTGAAGACACTTCGAGCTAATGCTATTCCTATGAGGAGGTTATTTTCTAATAACACGTCCGCATTTTGACATTTTTAAAGAATTTTTTTGCATTGGATATCTGATGTCATTCTCCACAAGGCTCCTTTTTTTACTTTTTCGAGTTTGGATGCAGATATTTTTTTTAAATGTCACTTTTATTTTCGGAACCAGTTTTGAAAGTAAAACTAATTTTATAAAAAATATCTGCAACCAAAATTGAAAAATGTAAAAAAAGAGCAATGTGGAGAGGGACCCTCACCTATTTAAGGCAAAAAAAGTATTTAAAAATACCGAAATGCAAACGAGTTATAAGAAAATAACCTCTCCATAGGAATAGCATTAGCTCACAAGTGTCTTTGATAGCAGGGACAGGAGCGTTAATACTTTATTCTAACCATACTTCAATAACCATGTATCATTAAAAAATTTAATTTGAAAAAGAAATGCCCATTATTTCTAAAATTACAAAATAACCTAATTTAAATTAATACTAATTAACTAGAGTGAAGGTCCATAATGCTAGGTGGTGAACTGTCATATGGCGAACTGTGAGGTGGCGGTAATGAAGGGTGTGACATCATCATGGGGTGACCAGGAAGTAGCATAGCTTGAGAATGAACAGGAGATCTTAGTTGAGAATAGCCTGCCATATGGCCAATTGCCATATTCTCAGGGCATGATAAATTTTGTAAACCTAGAAAAAAAAAAATACTGTTATAATACATGAAGGAAAATTATCACACTTTATTAATGAAACATCATTAGATTAATATTTTTAAAAAAACTTAATTTTTTCACAATTTACACAGCATTGTTGCTAGAAAATATTTTGGGAGAGTAGTGTTGCCAATATATTGTACATTTCCAATATAAATTAAATGTTTTTCAGGCTTATTTACACTATACTTTTAAATGTTTTCTGTATGACAATTTCCTTTCATTATCATATTTATATTTCATATACGTTCATATTCCTCATATATGTTTATTTTGTCTCGAATAATTCAAAAACATCGTATTGAAGACTTTTTGTGTCGCTATTGAAGTGCATAGAGGAAGGACATAGGATACATTTTTGCAAAAATTGTTTTATTTTATAGATGAAAGCGTTATGAGGAGTTGTATCATACCGTAAAACTAAAATACAAAAATTCTTGGTATTGAAGATATGTGATAGTATTCTTTAATATTTAGTAGTTTAAGTGGTGAAATTAATTTCTAATATTTAGTTCTTAAATGTTAATATGTTCTAAGAGAGTTTATTATCACCTATTAACATTCAAACATATACTACTAAGATGGAATTAAATAACTAAATTACAACAATATTCACTTCAATTTTCTTGAATTTATCCCTTTACTGCACAATTTTTTCTACTTTTATGAAACAAATTATTTGTAATCTGTAAATTGGTCTAATAACTGTATAATCGGAAAAAATAGTAAATATCAGGAAAATAATAAAAACCTAATAATATAGAAAATAGTATAACTAATATCGGGAAAAATATTTTTAAAAATTAAGTTTCAAATTTTCAACTAAAATTTCATATTTTATGACGTGTACCCTATATACACAATTAGGGTTTGTAAATATTGTATTCCTATATTTTACAATTAAATGGGCTTAAATTAATTAATTTCATTTATTTAACATTTTGCAACTTGTTTTATATTAATATTTTTAAGTATTCAGTAAAAATAAAAAAAAAAATTTTGCCTTAAGGTTGTTCTCAAGTACTCCGCTCAACAAGCGCAAAACGTTTTGACACATTTACAAAATCATTTTTTAACGGAGAGGTTTTAACTTGGAAGACCTGACTATGGAGGCAATTTCGAATCAAACTTAATTTTCCATTCTATGATAACTAAATCACCTATCCAATTCTAATGTAATTTGATCACGTGATCACCCATTTCTCTCCTGCTTTTCAATCGGTTTTTTTAGCTTTCGTCAGGAAATGTGATCAAAAATGTCAACTTTGAAGGCTTGTTATGAAAGATCCATTGTGTTTTTAATAAAACAGAAAATTGAGTGCAATTACGCCGTTTCTGAAACGCATTTCCTAACAAAAATAAATCAAAACGTATGTCACAAAGTTGCCATTTTTGATTTAAGAACACCCTTAATAGCTTGATTGAAAAAAATTTTTGGTTTCCGAAGAACAAATTCTAATTTTTTGTCAAATACAGTCATCTGACATGGACAAAATAAGTGTTTTTCCATTTTTTGGACTTTTCTTGATCAGTTACAACGATCCTAGTGGCAAAATTCATGACACATAATGAGAATTATAGTGTTTTTATGTATGTGCCAGATGTGACACACAGAGCTGCGAAGGGTTAATTTTTGTTACATGAAATCTTCCACTCAGGTCTTCAATTGTACAGTACATCACTTAGATGAACGCATGAACTAACAATGACTTTAATTTTATTCACTTATTGTTTTCTAAACTAGTCATTATTATAAATTCCTTCAATTGCCTTCAAAGTTGACATTTTTTATCACATTTCCTGACGAAAGCTAAAAAAACCGGTTGAAAAGCAGGAGAAAAATGGGTGATCACGTGATCAAATCACATTAGAATTGGATAGGTGATTTAGTTATCATAGAATGGAAAATTCAGTTTGATTCGAAATCGCCTCCATAGTCAGGTCTTCCAAGTTAAAACCTCTCCGTTAAAAAATGATTTTGTAAATGTGTCAAAACGTTTTGCGCTTGTTGAGCGGAGTACTTGAGAACAACCTTAAGGCAATTTTTTTTTTTTTTTTTTTTTTTTTTTTTTTTTTTTTTTTTTTTTTTTTACTGAATACTTAAAAATATTAATATATAACAAGTTGCAAAATGTTAAATAAATGAAATTAATTAATTTAAGCCCATTTAATTGTATTATTGCTATATTATTGTAGTATTGCTATATTATAAAAAAAAATTATTTAGCCTATTTTAAATTTTGGAATTTTGTTTATTTTATTCCTTGCTTTATTTTTAAATATAAACATTCCTTTCTGCAGAATGAAGGTTTTAAAATTGTCATGACTATTATTGAACTTTATGATGTTTCGATTTGTTTGTTGCTATAATTTTGATTCATAATATCATAGTGGCAAAATTAAGAACATTGGTAGAATAGTGTTATAAAAATACTTTGAAAAAAAATTATAAATATTTTAAAGAAATAACTCATATAAAAGACATTAACCGCATATCCAATAAATTTTGTTAAGATATGAAAAATGACAGTAACAATAGTGTGATAAACCAAACTATTGTCATTCCTTTTTTCCCTGTCTTTCTTCAAAAGAGGTAAAATTGGCGATCCTAGATGTGGTAGTCAGTTTTCAGTTTAATCATTTTGAATTCAGCATAATAAGTATGCAATAATCATTGGACTATGATAATTTCAATAGCTGTATTGAATGTGAAGAAAATTTTCTGAAAAAAAAAAGGAATTCAAAATATTTTGATAAATAAACATATATGACTTAACTCATAAAGGTTATTTTATTGTTTTGTTTTTTTTCCTTTTCTGGAGTAAACAACAACTGTTGCGATTGTTAAAATATTTGAATAATTTAAATATTTTCTGTTTTAATAGGTTGCATCATTATTGCTACTCCAAAAACGTTTACTGTCAAAACTACACAATTTTACTATTTTTAATAGCAAAGTTGAAGTAACTGAATATTGTAATACATAATTTAAAAAGATTATTTAAGTATGGTGATTTAATAATTTGAGAGATAAATATATCCACATGCTGATTATAAGTTAATTTAATAATGGATAAAGATTAATTTTTGATTAAAAAAAAAAAAAGAAAAACACGTAGATTTTATAAATGGGCGTTCTTAAAAACTAATGAATTCAATCAATTAACACTGGAATTATCTAATATTATGGATAAGAAATTCAAAAACTATTTCCCACGCCGGGAATCGAACCCGGGCCTCCTGGGTGAGAGCCAGGTATCCTAACCACTAGACCACGTGGGAAGTCAGAATAAAAAAATTTAGTTTGTAATTAAAAAGTCATATGCTCGAAATTAGTTTTGATAAGTAAATTTTAAATGATATTAATTTTTAAGCTCACACCAGTCTTATTTTACAATTGAAATAATGTCAAAAATAAAATTTGGTAGTATTAAAATAAGTCTTTTGTAGTAATTTTATTTATCATCAGCAGATGGCGCTACAAAAAGTACAGCATTAGAGAAAGAGATTACAGCATAACAATTTGATGCTAATCGTAAAAAAAGAATTTATTTTTACAATATAAGGAGCAAGGTTAAATTCGCCGAAACATATACCCAATATATGTATTTTATCTGCTTGTCAAGAAAAAAAAGTTACTTAAGTTACTTAGTTTTCTGAAACGGGAAAACTGTGTAAACTATAAATATTAAATTTTTTTTTTCCAATTTTCTTATCTTCTATCTAGTTATTTTATCTCACTGTATCTGTACATCACTTATTTTAAGGACATATATACAGGAAAATAATCGAGAAAATATATGTATATATATATATATATATATATAAATAAAAGCATTTTCTAAAAAAAGAGAAAATGTAACTATGCGCAATTATAAATATTATATAATCAAGAAAAAAGGTAATGATAAAAAATAGCTTATAGTAATAGTAATAATATAATATATAATAATAAAATGAATTCATGAAATTGGTTCATCAGTATCAGCTTTTTGTATACGCTTGCATAACTGATTTTGCACCCTTGCCCCTTCCCCCCGTATCCAAACTAAATTGATTATAAATTTAATTTAATCTAACTTTATTCAAGTAGGAGATTATTACTAACTTATTACTTAATTCCCATCTAAAAAATCGAAGCATTCGATTTAACTCGGAGGTTCAAGCTTTAGAAAGTGAGAGAGAACTAATCAAACGACTAAAAAAGAAAAAATATATGAACTGCCTTTATTTTGACAGAATTATGATAAGAGGTGAGGAGAGGCCCCAGGATTTATTGCCTAAGAGAAGATTGTTTAATTAGAAAAAATCTAGTAATAAATTACAATTAATTTTGCGCCTTTCGCAAAATTACAATATTTTTTTTATTTATATTACCATTATTAAAATAAAAAGTTCACTGCTTTAAAATTCATATTTCGTTTGATTTGTACAGTTTCAAAATCTTTATGTAACTGTTAATGAAATTGTTAATATACCAAAAATAAATAAGATTTATAAAAATACAGCAGACGATTCAAAGTAGGGAAAACAGGGCCGTAGCTAAGGGAGCGCTATGGGCGGCTCAGCCCCTTCTAAAATATTTTGAGCCCCCCCCCCCCCCCCCCTGGAAAAGATTCCAAGGTCACTCAATGAATTTCTGTTCCGAAAATTCAAATGAATTCTGTTCCAAAATCTAATTTAGTTTTGAGACCCTTTCACAGTTTTGCAAAATTATTAAATTGTATCTAAAATAAGCGTTTCAACATTTGCTCATTCTTTTTGAATATAGGAAGCTAACATGTTTAATTTTGATCCAGTTATACACTCAAAATTTCCATCATCCGATTCTTTTCTTAGCATAAAATGAAGTTATTACAACAGTTTAATAAGAAACATAGTAACTACAATGTGAATATGCACTAATTTATCTTTCTGCATCAGAGAAAGTGACAAAAAATTATGAGCCCCCCCCCCCCCTACATTCTGTTGAGTCCCCCCTACTGTTCACTTCTAGCTACGGCCCTGAGGAAAAATATGGACTTTTTAGTAACCTGCAGTTAAGGGGCTGTGCATATATAGCATTATCATTTTAAAGGGGGGGGGGGGGTCTGGCATATGATATCTTAAGATATGTCTAGGGGGGGGGAGGCTTTGTTTTTTGATATCGATATCACTTTTGATTTAATCAAAACTTTCTCTTTTTATTTGTAAACGGTCTTTGTTTTTGTTTTTTTGTTTTTTTTAAATGTTATCTTTTTTTAATCGGTTATCTATTTTTATGGAAATATAAGGTCATTATTGAAATAACTAAATTATTATAAAATTATCTAATTTCAAAATGTGGAATACTTCCAACCTTTGACATTCCTCCTCTTCTTCATATGCGTGTTTCCATATATAATCACGATTCGAGAAATCATATGTGAAGTTTATTTGAAATAAAGCTTATGTTTACTAATAAATAAAAGAAAAAGAGTATTGTCCACTTGAAATGTTGATAAGAAATTCCTATCCCCCCCCCACACCACCACTCTTCCGTTCGGGGCAAATGCAACAATACTTTATTACTATTGAATGCACCATTAAAGAAAGTTATTATAAGAATCAACAAAATATGCGAAAAATAAATGTAACCAGTTTTATATATCACTGAAAACAAAAAAAGAAAAAAAATCTGAAAATAAAACAAAATTTTGATAACGATATCATTACTGGGGAAGGTGGGGGTTGAGGGATGATACCGTATGATATCGGAAAGGGGGGGGAGGGGGTCCAAAATTTCTAAAAATTGATAACGTTATATTTGCACAGCTCCTAAAAAGAAAAAAAAAATAGATTTGATGAAAAAGATGTCTTACTTGAAGATCTTATGTGCATTTGAGATGAACCATCTATCATGTAACCCATAGACGATTCCGGACTATAGGCTGATCCGGGGGTTGGTATCGTACCACCTATAAAGAAAAAAACACATTAATTCACTTGAGTATGGACTATCCAAGGATTGTTATTAAATAATAAGTATGTTTACACCACTCCGCATTTTGTAGGCATAGAATGTGGTTTCATTTTATCCCTTGTTGTAAGTTTTAACTTTAAAATAAGCAATGTCCTATGATTTTCATATTCTAGTTGCTTTATTTGCAGCTGTAAATTACAGATATGGGGAATTTGTTTCAAATTAAGTAGATGTGGTTTTATGAGTATCCAAAATGCTATAATATTAAAACCAATATATTTTTACTTCAAACCAACAAATGTACTTTAAGATAAATATATATATATATATATATATATATATCTAAAAAAGTAAAATTTTAAACTGCCCCTCCCCCCCTCTACATTTTATATCTTATTAAGATTCTGACAGTCAACGTTTGTACGTTCGACGTACTTTTGTGTGTGTGTGGCGGGGAGGGGGGATGCCAGGCACTGCATTTCATGTTTTATTATTTTCATAAGATGTCGTAGGATTCGGAAATCAATCCGAATTGTACAAAATTCACCGTTTCTTTCATTTGTTGACGTTTCGTTGGTGACCACAGAACGATTGGAAAAGAAAGGCCGGTTTATTCTTGATTTTCTTTTAAAGTTGGTCTACATATAACGACTCAAAAGGAAAGTGAAACTTCTTTTAAAATCCCGGAATCGGAAGAAAATACAGTATGGACAGTGGCGCAGCCAGAATTCGGTTCTAGGGGGCGTTGAGTTTTTGAAAAAGTTGTTTGCCGGTTATTTGGATCGGCGGTTAATAAAATCGGTATTTTTATTGTATCATTGCATTTTTTTCCGCAGTTATATTGGTCATGTTTCATTTAAACATCGTTTACAATATTAGAATTAGAAATAATAAAAACAGAAAAAGACAATAATGAACCCACGTGTCAAAAATTAAAATCGATATTTCAGGTGTTTTCCACCACAGGACATCGAATTTGGCGTTAAGGGTGTATTTCGATTCAAACTGCTTGTTTTCCGATTTATTTTTTAATTCACTTTTGCTCTCAAACACATGAAACTCGCAGATTCTCATATTTAGAAAGTGCACAAGGTGCCGTGAAGGTCAATTCTTTGATAGTGCACAAAATATTGCAAAAAAAGGAATCAAAAACGGCAATTTGAACCGATTTTTTTGAAGTCGGAGATCTGGGAACGAAAAAAAGGGTCTTCCTGAGAAGTTAATTGCTTATAAATCAAATTCTAATGAAATGGGCGTAAAAAGACATCACACGGCACCTTATACATCCCTTCAAAAATCCCCTCAGCAAATTTTATGTTTCTACTTTTAAAAATGTGCCTGAAATTGTATCGGAAAATTTCGAGGTGCTGAAGGTGGAAAAGCGTTTTTTCGAATACATCCTTAAGTAACGTAAGCTTATTGAAAATTTCGTTAAAATATCTTTGTTATAAGTTCTTTAAAAATATCGGGGTTCGAATTGAACAGGAAATCACCATTCTTTTAGCATAAGCCTTCTCGGAAAAGTGACTTAGTTGAAATAATCAATTATCACTTAATTAATGAATGTAATATGCACTTTCACAGTTTTAAGTAGAATTTTTGCCATTTAATTGAATCACTTTGTTAAATGGAATTTGATTCAACAAAGCGGCGGATTCAGAAATACGCTAAAAGTTTGGATACTAAATTTGGATTTGATTCATATAAGCGGCAATTATAGCGATTCTTTTTAGCTCTGGGAGGGGTTTTAACCCCAAAACCACCCCTTTGGCTGCGCCACTGAGTATGGACGATCAAGAGAAAAAAAAAAAAAAGAGTAATATTTAGCATTGGAAGTGGAGAAGTTCAGTGTCTTAAGGGTGTATTTCGATTCAAACTGCTTATTTTCTGATTTATTTTTAAATTCATTTTTGCTCTTAAATGCATCAAACTGGCAAATCGTCTTATTCAGAAAGTGCACAAGATGCCATGACTGTCTATTCTTTGATAAATGCAGAAAATATTGCAAAAAAAAACAATCAAAAATGGCATTTTGAACAGATTTTTCCGAAGTGGTAGATTTGGGAACGAAAAAAGTGTCATACTGAGAAGATAATTGTTCATAAATCAAATTCTAATGAATGGATCGCAAAATGACATCACACATTTCTACCTTTAAAAATCTGTCTGAAATTGTATCTGAAAATTTTGAGCTGTTAAAAGATTTTTTTGTACGCAGCGAATTAACTGATACGTTGGCATATTTGCCAACAAAATATGAAAATTTACCAATGAAAAATTAAGTTAATTTATGCGGAAATTTATTAATATTTTCAATGGTTGTATTTTGAAAACAAAATTTTTTTATTTTACTTTTCTTTTAATTTTCATTTAAATCAATTAATTATAATGAAAAAATAAATATAACGTAAATAGTATTATAATACATGACAGTTTGGTATATACATTGCTATGTATAGAGTAGTAATAAATTACTGATTAAAATTATTATTACGATAATTTAATTGTTGTGTAAATTGTTATTGTTCCTAATTATTTATTACTTTCTTCTATCTTCAATAGAAGAAAGTATTGTAATCGAAATTTTTTTCGACTTCCGGTTTTCGACGGATTTACACGTTTTAGGGGTCAGAGATTCCAAAAAACATGTTTTTAGAAAATGTCTGTCTCTGTGTGTGTGTGTGTCTGTGTGTGTGTATGTCGCCATTCTACCATCAAAAAGTGTATGAAGTTATGCATAGAATTAAACCAAATTTTTTGTGAATGTTTTTGGCTGTGGCAAGCTGGCCCTCCTTCAGTTTTGAAATCTTCTGCCGGAAGGGGGCGCTGCAATCGCGATTTTTGTATCATTTTCATTATTGTACCGACCAAAAGTATATGAAGTTATGCATCGAATTGAACCAAATTTTTTGTGTATGTGTGTGATTAGTGCTCGTTGGTCCTCCCTGAATTTGAAAAAAATCCGTCCGAAGGGGGCGCTGCAATCGCGATTTTTATGCCATTTTCAATATTGTACCGACCAAAAAAAGTATATACATCGAATTTAACCAAATTTTTTGTGTAAATGTATGACTATGGTTAGTTGGTCCTCGCTGAATTTGAAAATAATCCTCCGGAAGGGGGCGCTGCAATCGCGATTTTTGTGCCATTTTCAATGTTGTACCGACCAAAGGTATATGAAGTTATGCATCAAATTGAACCAAATTTTTTGTGTATGGCTATGGCTAGTTGGATTGCCCTGAATCTGAAAAAAAAATCCACCGGAAGGGGGCGCTGCAATAGCGAATTTTATGCCATTTTCAATATTGCATCACATAAAAGTGTATGAAGTTAGTTCTAGAACTAAACTAAATTTTTTTATATGATTATATTTTGGTAAGTCAAGTAAGTTCTCCGTGAATTAAAAAAAAAAAAAAAAAATCTGCCTATCATTCTATTGTTCATCGGCTCGAGCAGAGACGGAAATTCGTTTTTACTCCGATTAATTGATTGAAGCAGAAATTTAAGATGAAAATCAAAGTTGGCATAGTATTGAATTAAAATTATTAAAGCATTAAAATGAGTAACTATTTTCTTTAAATACTAAAATGTACGTATGAGATAGAAGAAAGTTTTGGGATTGGCACATCCAACTAGTCTTATATATGATATGGAATCAAATGATAACTTATATTAATAGCGTTAACTGCTGTCCTCGCTTAAATTCATACCTGCTTAAATGCATAGCCCGTTTAATTGAATAGAGAATCCAGTGGAACCAAATCTATACAATTAAGCGGGTCGACTGTACCTTGATAAATATTGGAGCTGATTATATTTTGGTGTAAATCGCCCAACATGTGGTACTGCTATACTGTATTTTTTGCAATAGGTCTATCTCAAAAATTATAATGCATGAATTTACATCTAACTTCAGATTCAGGTAGACATTGACACAAAGTGTTGCTGACTGTAATTTTTGGTGTCAGTCACCCAATATGTAGGGCTGCTATCCCGCATTATACAGGATTTACACAATTTTAGCAATAGCCATACTCAAGAACTAATGCAAGGAATTTCATATCTTCAGATTATTCGTATAATAGTTAGAGATTGCTCTTTAATTTTTGTACTATGATAGCTAATTTCGAAGATAACATGTATGAGATAGAAAAAAGTGTTAGAATTGGCACTAATTTTTTAAGAAAAGCGTTTATTTCCATAAATAGTTTTTAAATGAAATTTTCTCTCATCTGAAATAATTTGGCAATTGCGATTAGTACTTGAGAAAACAATATAGAAATCATTCACATTATTCCTATTGTAAGTGGAATGAAAATTGCTCTTAAATCTCATACTCAATATTTTAATGTCAACTTCAATTGTAATATATGGTTAATCCGATTTAGATTGCTTATTTTTACTTTTTAATGTCCAAATTTTTAGCTATTTGAATTTATGTTTTTTTCTTCTTCTTCCCCCTTCCATTTTTTGTACGGGATATTATTTTTCAACTCTTTCATTTCGAAATTTTCTAACTTTCATATTATTTAAATCAAATGAATTAAAAATGTTCCATTCATCTTTCACCAAACATTTAGTTTTTACTTTTTTTTAATATTCATAAAAAACTCTCACTATTTAAAGGAAAACATTCATCGAATTAAGACTGAAAAGTGATTATTTTTTACCCCCTGGAAAGTTTATTAAAATACTGCAGAAAAAAAAAATTACCTACCTGCTCGATTTGACTGATCGATCATTGGTTGAACAATTCGCCGCCTAGCATTGATGAACCTGGAAAGGAAAAATACCGAATTAAATATTTTAGCAGAAAAAGTCTGTTTTATTATTATGGTAGTACAGAGTGAAATTTAAATTACTTAAAAGTATACATAAATGAAAAATTTTACTCTTAGTTCTGAAACATGTAATAATAAAAATACTTTTATTACTATTATTAACTTAATCTAAGTTTTGGGAGGAGGGAATCATGACACTTTTTTTTAGCTAAAAACACATTTAGTTTCACAATAAATGAATTCCATTTTAAAAACTTCATCTCAAAAATAAATAATTATAAAATAATGACGATGGATGTACCTAAAACACATTTGCAGGGAGAACGAAAAGAATACCTATGAATGAACGAAAATTTTTGTAGAAGGTACAAAATCTTTAAAATTTTTAATTGAAGAAAATTTTAAAATTGATATTTTTAAAAAAAATATTTAAAATTTAAGGAAGAATTTTTTTTTAAAATAATCGACATCTGTCGCCTACTTTCTGATGGTAGAAATGGTAGGCCCCGTTGTAGAAATGAGGCGACATTGTAGCAGAAAGGAGAAAAGTTTCTTGCAGAAGACTTATGCTCGAGTCACTAAATGTAGCTGATAGAAATATTTTTTAAATTATTATTTTCACTTAAAGTAAAAAGCATTAAAGTTAGTTAAGTTCCATTAGAAGTTTCTAGACTAAACCTTTTATACCATTAAAAATAGGTTAATTTAATTATGTAATTTGTTTTAAAAATATATTTAAAAAAAAATAAAAGTCTTTAAATCAAATAGATGGAAACTTATTAATTTTGGTATTTTTATTTATAACAAGAATGAGAATGATCTTATCCTCAACATCAAGAGAGAAGAAAAAAAATCATGTGATTTATACACAATAATTTATATTTTAATTATTTGAAAAAACAAAGCTTATATACAATGCTCTCTCAGTCTCCTTTCTCCGTCAACAAATTGATCTAATTATAGTTTTCAACTGTGGTGCACTACAGCAATTGAACTTCATACTCGACTTCAATTCAAAAGTTAATTGTGTTCTTAAATCGAAAGGGGCAACATTGTAATATAAATTTTAATTTATTTTTGTAGAAATGTAATGAGGCAATTTATTAATTATAAATTACTGTATGTATGTTGAAAAAATTTTCTAATGCCATTTTATTATTATTATTTTTAATTATTATTTAACGAAGTTTAAAAACAGAGAAGATCACTACCTATAAATTGCCTGGTCAATGATAGATTATTTTTAATATATTAGTTTTTTAGCATATTAATTTAATTTATTTTTTAGTATATTACTTTTTTCTAATTGCATTCATTTCTATTATTAAAAATATCTTATTGCAGAAAAATTTTGCTGCTAAAGAAACTTGTTGCAAAAAGCTTTAAGAAATTCTGCCACAGTGAGGTAATGAGTAATCGCATATTAAAATTTTTTCTCATTAGGTCCCATTTAATTTTTTTCACAATATGCACTGTTTTAGATATAAAGGAAATCCACGGATTCACACTGTAGACAAAAGGTATACATTATAACTTTGTTTGAGAAATAAGGGGTTTACGAAGCTTTTAAAAAAAATCGAGAAACTATACTTGTATATCCTCCACTTACAGCCCTAACATGGGATTTTGCGATCCCGAAGGATTAGCGAATGATCCCACATCAGACATGTATATGATATGCCCAGATGACATAATTTCTCTCAAATTGACAAGATTTAATATTTTCAAATGTTATTTTCGACAATTAAAAATTAGTTGTACTCAAGAAATTCCAAAGCATAAAAATGAATACGTTATGAATGTTTTCGTTCGATGAAAAACTTTGAAAAGCATAAAACGTTGAGATGAAGGATAGCTTGAGAGATGCAAACAATCAGTGATGAAATTACAAGAGGTAACTTATCGGTCGACCACCTCCAATTGATGTGCATACGAAAAACTGGTTTGAGAGACAGTTTTATTAAATAAGTTGCATAAAATATAGGAGGTTATGTAAGCATGGAACTATCCAAGATACCTTTAAAAAGATAAAAATATGACAAATAGCCCAAAGTAATTAAATAATGACCAAAAATGTGTTAAAAAGTGATAAATAGTGACATAACTTTTCTGCATTTACACTTTTAAATATATATATATATATTTAGTCTCCTTTACTCATTTGTATAATTGTGGTAGCTTTTGAAAGCTCCTTGAACAAGTTGTATTGATCTTATTAGTAAGAGAAGTTCTGCGAATGGGCTTGAAGAAATGGAAATCCTGCGAATGGGCTGCATTCATCCTTTGTACACTAAACAAAATAGAACTTTTATTTAATGGGGAATTTGACATACTGTGAATATCCAAGACACAATTGAAGAGTTTGCTGCTAAAAGAAGATAGTTACATATTTTAACTTTTCGGAAAGTTAAAAAAAAAACTTATTTAAATTTTAAAATTTTGTCAGAAGTATTTTTTCTACTCATGCATTATTCCATACATTTATAAACGTTTGGCACCAATAATATCCAAAAAACTGTTCTGAATGTTTTTATAAGAAAGTGGATACCAAAAAAAAAAAAAAAAAAAAAAAAAAAAAATTCAAAATAGAGCAACTTTTTTTTTTTTTTTTTTTTTTTTTTTTTCAGCAAATCCTTCAATTAGAATCCGAATTTAATATTTATTATTTAATTTTCTGTATTCTATAGAAGAAACGCCGCACCCATCATAAACACTACACTCCTCGAAATTGGCCTGAATAAGTTTAAAAATGTCGTAATCGCCGTAACTGTGCGAACATTGCTTTTGTTGACCTAACTTTAATCGTTTTCTGAACTATGTATTGTAAGAGTGCCTAATTTTTAATAACTTTAGATTCTAAATTTTTTTTTAAATGTTTAAATCAGGTTTTAAATATTTTTTTTTAAATTAAAGTAACGGTAATTGATATTTAAACCTTCCAGAGCGTGTTATGTAAACCCCCTCTTCTAAGACGCTCCATGTTTGTTTGTTTTTTCTTCTAAGTGGTTGGCGGAACTTAGCACGCTTTTTATGATGGTTTTTACGTCGTATCCACTTTAGTCCTTTTTTTAGTTTCTGTTTGAAGTCCTCAAAATCCGAATCACCATCACCAGATTGCAAGTGTTGTAAATTTCCATTTTCCATCCATATATGGTGCGGTGCCCTCATCGGAAATGTCAGTTTTCATTTATGGCAAAGTTAAAAAGTGCCCCGTTGTTGAGCAGGATATTTAAGGAGTTTTTACTTTATGCCAATATTATCCGCACGAAAGAAAATGAAAAAAGAAAAGAACGTAAATGCCGCTGCATTTTTTACGTAAAATAGAGGGGGGGGATTCCCCCCGGAGTAATGAGATGTCCCCCCTCCGGGAGATTTGAAATTTTGTGTTTTTAATAGTAAAAACGTGCAATTTCCCCCAGAAACTATTATGTCTTTCTCGGAGCCCAGAAATCCCGGAGAAAACTGAATTTAACACTTGAATTCAGAACCCCTTATCAGAGAAACACCCTCATTAGCAGAAATCTCTTAATGCAACACACTGTTACTAGTATGCCTGTTATCAAAGCATTTCCAGAAGATTTAAGATAAAGGGTTTCTAGTAATCAAAATTTTATACGTTTGAAATAAGCATTGTGTATACGTGACTTATACAATCCTTGATTTTTCTTATCGGTATTTTCAAATACCAATTTTCTATTTAATCATAGAACCTAACAATTAAGGGCTTTGGCTTTAAAATTCGTATCTTGAATTCAGTCTTCTGAAAATTTAGATCAAGCTATGGCCAACAAGGCAGAGCGATGCAGTGGGAAATTCTGCATGCAACAGAAAAAAAATTGTCAGAGTGTCAATTTATGGGGATATATTAAGATGAAGACGAGTTTTTTCAACGCCTATTTGACACAAAATATTTTTTTTTTTTTTTTTCTTTTTGCTGTTTCCGTGCTGAATTTTCTCCCTACAAATACACCTCATGAATAGAAAATTTAGAAATAAGGTTTTTTTTTTCTTTTTTCAAAAAGTTAAAAATTGCATTCGTATTTAGCAGAAGAAGCAAGACATTGTACGCTAAGATATCCTAGATTATATTTTTTACGAATCGCCACCCCTCGATTTCCATAACGTCCTCTCCTCAGGATCTCAAAAAATCCCTCCTAGAGAAAATTGAATATAATGCTGATATTTAAGTGTATGCATCTGCAAGTTACATCAACATCAGCAAGTTGAAATGATTTTTATTGCTATCGACACTGATGAGATAGAGCAAATAACAGTAAATCAAAATCAAATACTAGCATCAATTTTGGTCAAAATTTATTTTTAAAAAGCTTTCAATAAGCATATATTTATCAGAGTTTTTTTAATTTTAGCTTATTAATATATACCTTCAAAATGTTTTATTTCTGTAACTTGAAGCATTCAGTGTCACCAATTAATATTTTTCTCCTCCGAAGAAAATTCCTTATGATACGTATGGATCAAGCGCAGCTATCGTCTCGTGGTATTTAGCAGAAGAGATTTTTCCAAAGCGTAGTCGATTCTTCCAATTTTTCATTCTGTGCCTTGTATGGTTCTAATATTTCTGCCCGATTAGGAACCCGAATTTGGCGACGGCATGACCCTTCTTACTCCTACTGATAGTGACACCGACTGCCATTTATCGCAAATCAGGAGGGAGAGGGGGCTGTCAAGCGAGGGGTGCCAATAATTTATGGAGCGGAGAGAAAATCCCTGGAAATCGGGACCATAAATCATGAGGGGGGAGGGGGGGCATACAAGTTTCTTTTTTGGGACGGTTTAGATCCGGCGAGAGATCGCTCCATCTAAGCCTTTCATTTAGTCGCCAATTTATTCTAATACAATATCAAACACAGAAAAAGATGGGTGCTTGTCACAGGCGTATGAAGGGGGGAGGGGGGGTTGTGCGCCCTCTCAAATCTTTGAAAAGTAAAAAAAAAAAAAAAAAAAACACTTTTGGACAAATATGACCAATTTTTATCCCCTCCCCCTCACACATAATAAAAATATTGCATATACCCATTAGGCATGTTGCTTATTAAAATAATAGATTACTTGTTTCAATTTGCAATCGATCTTTGATATATCGAAGTACTTTAAAGAATTCGAAATATCGGATATTAGAGTTCGACCGATTCGACAAAATTTATCTTAAATAAAACTGGAAGATTGGAAATTATATAGTTAACATTCATTGTTGAAGATTATGAAAAGACACGAAGATCGCGAGGTAAAGAGACAATCAAATTTCTTTGGAGGAACGAAACTTGTTCAGAAATTTTTCACAAGGATCAGTAAAAAGTGGCATTACTCTTTAGGAAATCCTCCCAGAGAGCCAAAATATTGCCTTTCTCTAACTAAAACTGCTTTTCTTCTATTTTTTATTTTTTTTTATTTTTTTTTATTTATCATTTAAAAAAATTGTCTTTATTTTTTTCATCTTTCCAAAAATGTGATAATATATTTTTCGGTATGAACCTTTTTGAATTAGATATTTTAATGTAAAAAAAAGTATTAAAAAATAATAAGTAGTTAAATTATACATATTCTCCTACTCCTAAATGTCTGCTCAAGCTATGCATGTGGGAAAAAGCATAAAATAAACCATGATTTCTCATCCAATTATTATGATAGGAGATATAACAAAGCATTTTCAGACACAAAAACATTCGAAACTGCGTACAATTCAGAATTAAATTCGAAGAAAAAACAAACCCGCTTTTTTATTCCTCAGTCTGCATTACAACCTGTTGATATACTGTCCACAAACGGTTTATTAAAGGGGAAAAAAAAAAAAGCTAATGATTATTATTATTATTATTATTATTATTATTATTATTATTATTATTATTATCCTTGAGGTGGAGATAAACGGAATAAAAATTAGATACACAGGAAAATATTTATTTGAAAAGTGATAAACGATAAACCCTTAGTTCCTTACGATTCCAAAATCAAGATGTTTATATATTTTTGATGCAAGGATCCAGAATGACAATTATTGTTAAAGTTGATTGTATGAACAATATATGCAAGTAAATTATATTAGTAAATTTCGATTCGTGACAAATTCGAGGACCTTAGTAACAGGTCACTTTTTCTTTGAGCATGCGACTTTGATCGTTACAATAATTTTTGGTTCATTTACTATTCCGGTTATGCCTTACCTGTGGTTCTGAAACAAAAAATATTTCTGTTTAAAATGTAAGGCTTATCTTACAGCAAATAAAGTGAAAGGAGGCCATTAAAAAATATTCCAAACCCCAGTCAAGTTTTAAAAAGTGTGTCAATCAGGCTCATTTGTATACTAAAAGACTATATGCTTTTTGCTCAAAATTTATTTAATTTCTCATATCTTTTGAATGATGTTCAAATTATTATTACTTATGTATTATGCTGGAGTATATCTTCGAACATCTTATGTTTTCTTTAAGATGTCTGTATTACATCTTGAAGGCATTACATCTTTAAGATGTCTGTATTACATCTTAAGATTTATGTTCGACTTATATGTATAAGTCATGCCAATTTTTGTTCTTTTTAGGAGGTGAGGTGGGAGGTCAGCCATATACCGAGCCGAAAGTAACGGGAAACAGAGGAAGCATGTGCCCCGGACGCCAGAACAAAGAGGAGCTAAATGAAGATTTTGTTTATAGATCATTCTCACGTCTATGCAGTGTTGAATTCAGGGGGTGGCCCGGGGGGGACATTCACCCCCGAAGCAATAAAATGTGCCCCCCCCCGGGAAATTTGAAATTTTGCGTTTTCAATAGTTAAAAAGTATAATTCCCCTCCCGGAACTCTATAATATCTCCTCCGGAGGTACTGAAGTCCCTCCCGGAGAAAAGTCTGAATTCAACACTGCGTTTATGTTTAGTACGGTATTATTAAAATCGTTCTGTTTGGGACATACTAAAGTATCGAAGAATCTGAGGATAATATGGAAAAGAAGAAAAATTACTACTCAAAGATCCTGTATAAAGCTTTTTTTTTACACAAAATTTTAATTAATATTTGACAAAATGGATTACGTAGTTCAGTATTAGATATATATTGATTACATATTTGAAATATTAAAATACGAGTAAGTCGGTTATTAGAAAATTAGTAAAATTCTCTTTGTAAATATACCATGCGGAGGAGGAGGGGGGGGCACCAAAATCCATGTTTGCCCCCGGTGCAAAAAAAGATAGAAACCATGTTTGTTTAGGGCCGAAACTATTTTGTATTTAATTATTTATTTTTCCATCAATTTGAATTCACATTGACTTTTCGCTTTGAACTAACAGCTTATTATTTACAAGAGTTTGATAAAATGCTGCACTGTGAAATCAATCAAAGGTGGATCTTTTTTATTTGTGTAATTAACTTTCTAATTTTCAAATGAATTAAAAATCTTCAACTCACAGAGTGAATAAATTTGAATTCAGAAAGGTTGGCGGCGAAATCTCGATAAAAATAAAGTTCGCCAAACATTTCACAGTAACCCCCCTTTCGAAATCTTCGTTGGCGCGCACTGAAGCAGAAAGTGGGGGAAGCTTTGGCGATAATCAAGTTAATGAAACAGAAGGCGAAGTAACCGCGGCCGCTCGCTTTAACACATGGATCATTTGTATCCGATTGGGAGCGTGTACGTCCCGTGATCGATCCCGGAAGCATTTTGCATTTTCCAGCAAATCAGTTCAAGATTCTGTCTTGATTAATTCCCTTTGATTGGAGACAAAGAAAATTTTAAACATTATTATGCATTGTATAGAAAATATTTTACTGAGTGCTTGCGTAATATTTTATACAAAAAGAATCATTTTTGTTGTCGAACATGAAACAAGAACATTCGGCGACAATAGCAGGAGTCTGTCCAGACTTTTCTCACAGGGTCCTGTTTTTGTGAAATTATGAATTTTTTTCTTACATTTGTGAAAATTCTTGTCAGGATTTTTTTAATTTTAAATTATCGATGTCTTCAGGTTTTATTTTTCATACATAAAAAGATAAGTAATATGCTTTTTGGTGAGTTCAACTGCTTATTTACAAGCCAGATTTTATTATTAAATGATTAAATTTGTGAAAACTTCAATTTCAAGGTGAAAAAAATTTGTGAAAGGTTTTTTTAAGAGACAAATAATTCTGTGAAGGATTCTGTTTTGGGATAAAGTGTTTTGCGAAGAGTCCTGTTTGGGGATAAAAATTTTTGTGAAGGGTCCTATTTTAAGATAAATTATTTTGTGAAGAGTCCTTTAAGGGTGTTCTTAAATCAAAAAGGGCAATTTTGTGACATATGCTTTAATTTATTTTTGTTCAGAAATGCATGAAAATAGCAGGTGTTGTTATTCAAAAACTTTCTAATCGCACTCAATTTTCTGTTTTTTTAAAAACACAATAAATCTTTCATAACAAGCCTTCAAAGTTGACGTTTTTGAGCACATTTCCCGACAACCCCCCCCCCCCCAAAAAAAAAAAACGGACGAAAAGCAGTAGATAAACGGGTGATCACGTCATCGAAATAGCTTAGAAATGGGTAGGTAATTTAACTATCATAAAATGGAAAAATAAGTTCAATTCGAAATCGCTTCTATACTCAGGCGCTCCAATTTTATATCTTTCAGTTAAAAAAGGAATTTGTAAATGTGTCAAAACGTCTTGCGCTTGTTGAGCGGAGCAGTTGAGAACACCCTTAAAGGACCTAAAATTTTCATAAACATATCCCTGAATAGCTAAATTTAAAAATGCTGCGAGTTCTGACCATTTGACGATATAGTAAAAAGGTTATAAAAATCCAGGATTCTTTAGCATTTGATCTTTGTGCAGCCGATGCATTCTAACATTTTTCTTCGTCCTTCGTGAAGAGATTTAAAAGAATTCTGACCTCAAATTTTATGTAAACATTTTGATTCGCCGGCAGAGGGACCCTTTCTAGGTAACCGTCTGACCTTATTATCGAGCCGTGTTGTGTCAGGCTAGATTCCTTTTATTTATTTTTCCATTAGGGCAATCTCGTGAAAAATTGACAAAATATCCTGCATGTGGCATTTAGAGTATAATTTGGAATTATACGTTATTAAAATATAATCTATATATGCATTAAAACTAGGACTTCCCTCAGAGGGATTAGTCTGAGCGATATTGCTGAGAATACACATTTAAAAACTTGCGGTAAGTAAAGAAAATGAGATGTTACCTTCGATTGGTCATTCATTGTGATAAAATATGATGAAAATAAGCATATTGAATCATAGAATTACAAAATCTTATATATAAAGTTGCATATACTATTTTTATAAAAGAAAAGCAAACCATGCATGGATATAAAATTGGAAATATGCAAAATGTTAAAAGTAATACAGAAAATAAAACACCAAATTTTCCGATATTGGAAATATAACTCTTTGAAATGATGGTATGAGCATAAACAGAAGCTTCGCACCGATTTGAGAAACTATAAATAATATAAACTATTATGTTTGAAGAGAATGGAGTGTATTTTATATGGTGTGAAATCCGTCCGAATAGTTTATAATGTTGAATATCTGTTTTCCACGGATGCAATGAGGTTGTCGATAAGAGTTAAGGAATCCTTTTTTAAAAATTTGTCCTAAACGAGCACTTACATCTTATAAGTTACTATGATGCCAAAGTTATAGTTTCTGACCCCAACAGTATCCTAGAAATTGCAATATTCTCAATAAATTGGGTTTAAAACTTTTTCTAGAAAAAAAAAATGTCTAATTTGTGAAATTAAATTGTCGAATGTTTTAGAAATCGTTCATAACGAGAATATTATATCTTAAAAGTTGCCACAAAAAAAAAAAAAAAAAAAAAAAAAAAAAAAAAAAGATTTTAAATTTTTAGTCATATTAACATCAAAGAATTCTCAATTTTAGAACTTTTTTTGTTCGTGCATTGATGGTGATTATTGTTCCTATGCAAAATATAGTATATTTTGCAGCAAAGATGGTTACCAACATTTTTTGCCCACATTATTTTTTAAATCGGCTAGGTACTCCCAAAGATAACGAAAAACACAATAACGTTAAAGCTTTATAGCATAGAAATACAGATTCAAAAGCTATTTATCTCCTATTATATACACATAAATTATCTAATTAGTGCTAGCAGATGCATTTTTAAATATACATAGATTAATATAATGCTCCATTTTTCTTTTATTAGTATTTCTTAGTATTCATTTTTTATTTATTTGTATTATTCAGTAAAAAACTCACTTTCTTAAGCCCGAATTACGTCAAACTTTTTATAAAAGCGCCTAAGTCCATATAACAGCGAAGTATTGTGAAGAGTATTAAATACAAGGTAGTAAGACACTTAGCCAAACGCATGTAATAAATCGCCAAATATTGTTCTTTTCGCCCTCTCTCGAAATGGATTTTTTCCGTACATTTAAAAAACACGATTTTGAGTCATCTTATTTAAAATTCAAATAAATAAATAAGAGGAAGCAATAATAGCGTAAGTCAAAACATTTTATTTCAGCATCAAGGAATTGTATCGTAGTTACACATGTGGAAAAAAGCTGCTTTTGGCCAAAAAACGTTGTCTTCACTATATTTGAATCAGATTAAAAAAAGTACCGTGATTAATTAAAATGTTATAAGCAGAGCTGCCAAGTCTCCGGCATTTTGGATACCGGTATTTTAATACAGAAAATGTTTTATTAAATTGGAACATTCTGCGGATTAAAAAAATAACTTTTCTTATAAGAAAATTCTGCTGTGCAATAAGCGGGGGCTTGGCATCTCTATATAGGAATATTTCGTAATCTACTTTTTAACCTTAAAAAAGCAACGACCATTTTTCAGGTACAAAAAGTATTGCTAATTGTTCCATTTTGCATACAAAGTACTGATTGTAATATTGATACATCTATGGTGATAAATTTCCCATAATTTTTCAAATCCCATTTATTTCATTAAAAATATAAATCTTTTATTCATTTAATTTAAAATAAATGATTTTTAACTAATTTTATAATACTTTTGAAATATCACTTTTCATTGGTCATTTTTTTAAAGCATTTAGAAAATGGTTGTTGTTTTCAGTCAAATATAGACTTTGGTCTGTCCGCATTTTATTATTATTATTATTATTATTTATAAATGGTGGAGAAATATTCATACTTAATCCATAACGTACATAATATATTACTCTGTTATTACATAAGTCACCTTTTTACTATCATAAAAATTATGTTTTTACTGATTTTTATTAACTCAATAGGAAAAATTTCGTGCTTTGAGCAATAGATATCCGCATATCATTTATTTATTTATTTTAACAAAATTCTTTGTATTTAGAAGAATTTTTATTTAAATAGGAAATCCAAATGTCGCTGTTAATAAAGAAGAAAGTTACAAAACGAGTAGACGCATTCTATCAAATATGGAAAAACGACGAATCCAAAAAAGACGTCGTATGAAATATCTTTTAAAGCAAAAAAACGAGGTCTGATTATCGAAACTAATGATTACAAAATGTGCATTACATAAAAAAAAAAAAAAAAAAAACTGCAAATATTGATTTTACTTACCCATCATACGTAGTATAGGGTAAGTCTTGCAATCGTTTTGAAAATCGAAAAATTTTTTTTGACGGATTTACACGTTTTAGATAGTGGAGATTCCGAAAAACATATTTTTAGAAAAAAAATTTTGCCGTCTGTCTGTCTGTAAACGCTCTATCTCCCGAACAAATTGAGATAGAGACGTGAAATTTTGTATGTAGTTAGTATAGAAGAATGGGACGAACCCTATTTAATATCAGCAACCTCGATTATCCGGAACTATTTTTATCGGACTCTCGGAAATTTCGTTCTGATGAAAGGTATATAAAAATTTGCGAATTTTTTTGTTCCAAGGAATGGACGTAAAAGGCAATAAAATAACACACATTTTGCATATAGAACGAAGTCGATCGGATTATTAGTTGCAGAGATATTTGTAATCTTATTTTTCACATTCTTCGATTTTTCATGACCCTGTATTTCATTCAAATTTCAATTCAGAAGTATATTTTAATTGAAAATGAGACGCTTAATCCGACGCAGTTAATTGTTAGTTAATAGAATTATTATTTTTGGAGTTATAAGGATGTTTCTTTTACGCAGTTGGGTACTACTTGAGTAGTTTGGCGTTTTATATGATCTGTCGAAATTGGTACATCAGCAGTTTTTTAATATAGCATTACTATGTATACTAACAATATTTAAATTTTGTTTATGAATTGCAATGCATTGTATAAATAGTTTCACATGTTTTATTTTCATATACATATCCATGATGGGTAAGTATTACGGTGGCCTCCAACGACTAGTTTTTTCTTTTGTGCAGTTTTGGCTTCGAAAGGTGCGCTATGTTGCAAAAAGATATAAGCGACTATGAAAACACACTTGCTAAACGTTCATGCTCAGTTTTACAAATAAATATGGCACATATATGCCCTATACACACCGAGGTACCTAATTGATTCCAAAATGGCGTTCAGTTGCCTAACTAGAGGTCTGCACGGGCCCGGGCCTGGCCCGTGGCCCGTACCCGGCCCGGCCCGCGGGCCGGGTCGGGCCGGCGGAATCGTTTCGAATTTTCTAACGGGCCGGGCCGGGCCGGCAGATTTAGAATAGTTTTTTCAACGGGCCGGGCCGGCAAAAAAATTGAACGGGCCTGACGGGCCGGGCCGATAAAAAAAAATTTCGGGCCTGCCGGCCCGTTCTGAAGATTTCAGTTGAAACGATAAAATATGAGCTATTTTCAACGAAAATGGTTTTAACGAGAATAAGTATAAATGTGGCCATATTAGTTTGACAGCATCAATATAAAAATGCACAGTGTATCGGCATCGGAGAATTACATTATGTGTAACCCATTTTAATATTTTTTTAGCTGACTCATGCCGGTCCGAGATCACGCTTGCATTATTTTTCTACATACAGACTGGCCGGTCCGGTACTAGACTTAATTATTGGCAAAACATGATTTGTAAAATTATTTACAGCGATAAAGAACTTTTGTTAGCTTAGTCTTCGGATATATCTCTATGATTTTTAAATTAATTTCTCAATAATGCGAAAGTTTGGCACATTTTCTGTTTAATTTTTAATTGTAAAAGTATAAAAGTGATAAGCCTAACTATTGAAGGGATTTGGAATCGAATAGCGTTTTTCATTGTTGGTAAATAAAATACTTGTTCAGATATAATAGTTTCTCAAATGATTGCAGGTTTTTCTCCCTTCCCTTTCTATTGCTTCCGGAAATTCTATTCAAAACGCTAATTATGACAGTATTTTATTGTTTGCAGTATTCTTAAATTGTTTCTATCAAAAAATGGATAATGCCATTCGATTATATAGTTTCTGAAAATAGATATCTGCTAATCTTATGCGTTTCTGAGGAAAAAAAAAATGAATTTAGAAATGTAACAGAAAGGACTTCTTTGAATTTAAGAATAAATTTGGATTTGAAACTTATAATAAAATAATATAGAAATATATTTATAAATCCTTTTTTATGAAACAGCTTCAAAATTAACGATGTTTTTAACTTTCTTTCTTTTTTCTTTTATTCTAAGCCATATTAATTTTTTAATGAATCTTTATTCGAATGTTGAAAGCCTAAGAATCTAAGTAATCATTAATGTTGTTAATGTGTATTTCCTGTAAAATATACTGTAAAATCATTCCATAGATATGTATGCAGCATTCTTTAAAGAAATCTTATTTATATGATAAAAATCTGAATTTTTAAGAAATCGTAGAAATTGTAACGGGCCAAAACGGGCCGGGCCGGGCCTGTTTTCGCTGATTTTTGTACGGGCCGGGCCGGGCCGGGCCTAAAATATAAAAAATTAAACGGGCCGGGCCGGGCCCGGGCCGAACTTTTGAGTTTTACAACGGGCCGGGCCGGGCCGAAATAACTTTCCTACGGGCCGGGCCGGGCCTGGAAATTCCGGCCCGTGCAGACCTCTATGCCTAACATGCTGGTTATCATATAAATGTTATAATAAATTGTTTGTTCTAAAAATATTCTCATTTATTGATTGTTATTTCTTTTTTACTTACCCATCATACGTAGTATAGGGTAAGTCTTGCAATCGTTTTGAAAATCGAAAAAATTTTTTTGACTGATTTACACGTTTTAGATAGTGGAGATTCCGAAAAACATATTTTTAGAAAAAAAATTTTGCCGTCCGTCTGTCTCTGTCTGTCTGTAAACGCTCTATCTCCCGAACAAATTGAGATAGAGACTTGAAATTTTGTATGTAGTTAGTATGTAAGAATGGGACGAACCCTATTTAATATCAGCAACCTCGATTATCCGGAACTATTTTTTTCGGACTCTCGAAAAATTCGTTCTGATGAAAGGTATATAAAAATTTTCGAATTTTTTTATTCTAAGAAATGGACGTAAAAAGCAATAAAATAACACACATTTTGCATATAGAACGAAGTCGATCGGATTATTAGTTGCCGAGATATTTGTAATCTTGTTTTCCACATTCTTCGATTTTTCATGACCCTGTATTTCATTCAAATTTCAATTCAGAAGTATATTTTAATTGGAAATGAGACGCTTAATCCGACGCAGTTAATTGTTAGTTAATAGAATTATTATTTTTGGAGTTATAAGGATGTTTCTTTTACGCAGTTCGGTACTACTTGAGTAGTTTGGCGTTTTATATAATTTTTCGAAATTGGTACATCAGCAGTTCTTTAATATAGCATTACTATGTATATTAACAATATTTAAATTTTGTTTATGAATTGCAATGCATTGTATAAATAGTTTCACATGTTTTATTTTCATATACGTATCCATGATGGGTAAGTATTACGGTGGCCCCCAACGACTAGTTTTAATAACAGAAAATGTTTCGTTTATTCCTTTTTTTTTCATTTTGAAATAAATAAATAACGTGTTATTATAGCATGCTATATGTATCTGGTAATCAAAGCGATGTTTTCGCCTAATTGCCATAAAAAATCTCGCCAAACCCGGTGCTTATATCTCTAGTATATTATCTCAAGTATTTTATCTATGTATACTATAATTGTTTTTACACACCACTTACTTCTTCTTGTATATAAGAATAGGTAAGTGGCTCCTTTATGCAGTATAAATTGTATAAATCTTTAAAAAATAGCCCCCGTTGCCCCTTTTTGGATCGAAATTAAAAAAAAAAAATCAATGTCTAATTTCAGTATTGCTCCCAGGTATGCATACATATTCCAAATTTCAAAGTTGTATGCCAACAGGAAATGGATGAAAATGGGAAAAGATGTCACATATGCACCAGGGTACATAATTGGCGTCAAAATGGCATTATTTTACTTGAGATGGTAACCCGGCTTTATTTATAAATTTATTATTTGTTTATTTACTCATAAAATGTTTATTTACTTTCATTTCCTTTTTTTAATTATATAAAATATTTCTTTTTATAGTTATTAATTATTATTATTATTTTATTTACTGTAAGTTCTTTTTGAAAATAGAAAATAATTTAAAAATGTGTATGTAAGCGTTATTTGAAAACGGGGTTTTCGCCAAATGAGCTTTGAAAAAATTGCGCCAAATCTGACGCGTTTGTGGTACCCGTGCCGAAAAATTAGTGACCAGAATTGACTTCCACACACAAACAAAATATAAGTTAAAAGAAAACATGCAATAAAAATAAATATAAAGGGAAAATGATGTCATAAAAGAAACTTTTTATTTAAAAACGTAATTGTTTCTAATTTTCACACGCGAAATATATAAAACATTCTTTTAGCGATCAAAAAATGCTATTAAGAGATTATCACAAAATCTCAAAATCAAAGTTTTTATGACTTTTTTTTAATATAAAAAAATAACAGTTTTATTTTCCTGCATGATTAAATTTTAAAATGTTTTATTGCATTCAATATTTCTGAGTGCGTAAATGATTACTATTTACTCCATGTACTGATTCAGTTACCTATGAAAATATCCAGCCGGTGAAAATCACGCTCACCAAATTTCTGTGACGTATGCAAATAAATTGTGCTTTTTTATCAGTTTTTTTAATATAACTTTTAAACTATTTTGAATTAATTTTTAAAAATAGGTGCATTCACCAGATTACCTTAACAGGTACCTTCTGGTACAAACAGAATCGAAATCCGACAAGTACTTTTTGAGATTTGCTTGACGAAAGAATTTTTTTGACTTTTAATATCGTTACGTACTCTGAGTATAAGACTTCGCTACGCTCAGTCAAATATAAAAAACAGATTTTCATATGAAAATAAAGGTTTTAAACTGAGGATACAATAGCATAGTTCAAATAGCTGTTCTATGTAGAAAAACTGGCACACGTGTGTAAAGAAATGGTCCTTTAAAAATCGCTTAATTTAAAACCCTATACTTAAGTACCGTATTTACTCGTGTATACCGCGCACTCATGTATAACGCGCAGCCCATACTTAATAAGAAAAAATAGCGATTTTTTAAAATCTCGTATATAACGCGCACCATAAATCTGATATGCATCTGAATGAATGACGAAATGAATTTTAATAAAGAAAGACGAAACAAACATTACATCAGACTAGAAAACAAGACGAAAATACATTTTTAGTGTTCGAGTAGGGAATGGATGATGGGTAGGAGGGAGGAGTAAGTGACGACAATGAAATTTGCTAATTAGCGTTTAAATAATATTATTAGTACTGTTGCATAAAAAAGTGAAAGAAGTGAAATAAAAATGCAAAAATACTTCAGTTAAGTAAAATTTTCCGAATTTTAATGTCTTCTTTGAATGCATTTTTTTTTTATTCATATGCATATCGTGTGGATATGCATATCGTATATCCAGCGGTAAAAAAATATTCCGTGTATAACGCGCACCTAGGTATTTTACCCAAATTTTTTGGAAAAAAAGTGCGCGTTTTACACGAGTAAATACAAGTTACTTGTGTTTCATAAATTTAAATATAGCTAAATTTTAAATCCTGGACCTAAGTAATCTGGCTGTTACAGGGCCATTCCATGCAAAACGGGGGGGAAAAAAAGCCTGCGCGTGATAATCTATACATATAATAAAACAGTAGGACCCGGTGTGTCTGTACATTGAAGATAATTGACAAAAATGGAGTCAGGGCGATAAAAGAAAACCAATGAAACACAAAAAAAAATTTTTTGAATTTTTTGTCTGTCTGTCTGTCTGTCTGTCTGTCTGTTTGTTCGAGGTTATCTTCGTAACTACTGAATGGATTTTTATGCGGTTTTCACTAATGAAGAATGCACACTCCCGGGCAGTGTATAGGCTTTGTTTCATCAAAATCGGACAACAGACAAAAAAGTAACAAAAAGAAACAAAAGAAACTATTAGGTGCGCTGCTCACGTTTTTTAGTACATAACGTTTTTTAGTACATATAAAATCCAATAGATGTCACTGTGCGATTTTAAAACGCGCTATCGTTATGTTTTCGCCAGTCTACTTAAGTATGAGAAAGTTTCAAGCTGGCTGTCGTTCCATGTGGTTTAGTCGGTAGAACGTCAGTGCGCCATACTGATGGCCCGGGTTCGATTCCCAGCATGGAATTTTTTTTCACTATGTTGGCATTAACGCCTATAAGCAATTAAAAGAATTTGAAATATTGTATTCAAGGCGAATTTTCTCTCTGGGAAAATTTCCTTGCATTAATATGTCAGTGTAATTTTTTTTTCGATTTAATTTTTTTTTTCGAAACTTTGTTTTTCTTAAAAAATTACAGTAAATATTTGATATTTGATCGACTTGCTTTTTTTTTTTTTTAATGTATGTCTGAACCTTATCTAACTACTTCTTCAAGATTTCTTTAGATAAACCGACCAGCGTAGCGGGCGAAGGCCGCTAGTTATATATAAAAAAATATCTATATTTTTAGCTTGTAAGTAATTAAAATTACTATACATTAAATGCAAGATAAAACCAAACCATAGATTTCCATATTAGCATTCTTTTTTGGAGGATATAACAATATTGTTAAAGCAGCAGTAATATGTAGAAAAGCTGTTTCACACGTGACATGGAATGGCCCTTTACAGGATTTATACTCATTTTCCATAAAAAAGATGCAGAATCCCCTGATGTATTTTTAAGGATATAATTTTTCAAGTCAGCAATTATCGACAGTTTTTAAACCAATATCGTGACACCTCCACCCCCTCAAAATAAAATAAAAATATGGCAATCTCAAAAATAAAGTTTATATATTACCAGGGTTCGTGATTTTTTCATTTCTTAATAAAAATCAAAAGAATCTGATTTTTTTATTTAAATCAAATTTTTTATATCAGATTTTATATATGTTTTTTAAATAATGTTATGCATTATTATTTTACATGACTTTTTGTTTAATTTTAAAAATGTAAATTTTACATACATAGACATGCATGTTATAAATATTACCTATCTATACATATAATAAAACAGTAGGACCCGGTGTGTCTGTACATTGAAGATAATTGACAAAAATGGAGTCAGGGCGATAAAAGAAAACCAATGAAACACAAAAAAATTTTTTTTGAATTTTTTGTCTGTCTGTCTGTCTGCTTGTTCGAGGTTATCTTCGTAACTACTGAATGGATTTTTATGCGGTTTTCACTAATGAAGAATGCACACTCCCGGGCAGTGTATAGGCTTTGTTTCATCAAAATCGGACAACAGACAAAAAAGTAACAAAAAGAAACAAAAGAAACTATTAGGTGCGCTGCTCACGTTTTTTAGTACATAACGTTTTTTAGTACATATAAAATCCAATAGATGTCACTGTGCGATTTTAAAACGCGCTATCGTTATGTTTTCGCCAGTCTACTTAAGTATGAGAAAGTTTCAAGCTGGCTGTCGTTCCATGTGGTTTAGTCGGTAGAACGTCAGTGCGCCATACTGATGGCCCGGGTTCGATTCCCAGCATGGAATTTTTTTTCACTATGTTGGCATTAACGCCTATAAGCAATTAAAAGAATTTGAAATATTGTATTCAAGGCGAATTTTCTCTCTGGGAAAATTTCCTTGCATTAATATGTCAGTGTAATTTTTTTTTCGATTTAATTTTTTTTTTCGAAACTTTGTTTTCCTTAAAAAATTACAGTAAATATTTGATATTTCCCAACGTTTTTTGAATGATCGACTTGCTTTTTTTTTTTTTTTTTTTAATGTATGTCTGAACCTTATCTAACTACTTCTTCAAGATTTCTTTAGATAAACCGACCAGCGTAGCGGGCGAAGGCCGCTAGTTAATAATATAACACAATATACATAAATGTTTCATATTATTTCAAGTTAAAATTTTAGGCTATGAAAAAATCTTGATTACACAAAATGCATGAAAAACTACAAATCAGATGTCAAAAATTAATTCAGCCTTCAGTATTTTAATTAAAATAAAAACATCCGTAGCACATAAAAATTTTAAACAAAGTTAGAAGCAAACTAAAATTAACTTTTTGAGAAAAGTGAGTTTAACTGCTGCTCAAAATACTTAAGGCCAAAAGACACAAACTGAGATGTCATCACTAGTTGACTGACTTCTCAGTAGTGTTGGAATTTACACAGGAAACTTTTGAATAACAATTTTATTTTATTTGTGGAATATCTATCATCTCACAAAACAATAACTATTTAAACTTATTAATGAGAATTTGGAATCCCTAAATAAAAATTCAGCCAGAGAAGGAATGCTATGTTGTTGCCGCATCTGGCTGATTTTTTATTGGGGGATTCCAAATTCTCATCAGTAAGTTTAAGAAGTAATTAATCATAAGTTATTCAGTAAGTTCATTGTTTTATAAGATGATAGATATTCCACAAATAAAAGAAAATTGCTATTCAAAATTTTATGGTGTGAATTCCAACACTAGTGAGAAGTTGGTCAATTAGTGAATAATCACAATTTGTATCTTCTAGCCTTCTTGAGCATTTCGATTTTAGCAGTTGATTTCTAATTTCTGAAAGTACCAAACCAAAAGCTATTTGTTCTACTGAAGCAGATAAATCTATTGCAGTAAAAAGCTAGCTGATCTAGTTTTTCAGTATATCTTTTTAGTAATTTTTTAGTATTTATTTTTTAATTATCTAAGTTTTTTAGTATCTTTAACAAAAATACCTTCACCCATTCTAAAGAGCTGAGATCAATTATATTAAATTTAAAAAATAATAATAAATAAATCAATGACTAGTTCAGATTTTGCTCAAATCTTAACATAACAGGCTTCACCAAAATACAATACAAAGTCATAAACTTTTTTTTTTTTTTTTTTTTTTTTTAACCTCAACTTGCAGAAGTTTTTCTAAATACTAATGAGTAAATATTCAAATATTTAAGATATTTCTGCTTAGATTTCTTTACTGTTGCAAGGATATTTTATAATTTGATTCAAATGAAATTTGAAAGCATTTTTATTTTCCAAACTTTACATTTATTTTACTTTTTGGCAAAGCTTAAGCTTTATCTTTCTGAAGGTTGTTTGATTATATATATTATATAAAAGTAAATTACATTAAAGCACATTATTATGTTTATTTACATCTTAAATTTATTAAAAAATCACTTAAAAGAAAAATTGATTTAAATCAATGATTTTTTTTTAAATCAGTTGATTTAAATCAACGAACCCTGTACATAACTTATATAAACAATATGAATAGAACTTAAAAAACAAAAATTTGTGTAGAACTGAGACGAAGTATGTATGCCTTGTGGGGGTGTGCTTAAAAACTTGGTAGCTTGCTGGAACAATTTATTTTCCACTTATTTATTTTATTATCTCTTTGAAAAGCATTATGAATAGCATGGAAACTACAAGTGCCAATATCAATTTTAAAATGTCATTCTTGTTTCTTAAGTTCCTCTTGAACTGTTATCAATCAATTTTAAAATGTCCTTCTTGAACTGTTGTCAAACTTTATGATGGTGGAAAGTGTATCTAGTTATTAAATGGGTGTTGACAGATGTGATTTCATAAAGCATGCGAACAACAGCAATTGTCCTCAATTTCTCAGAGTAGTCAGTCATTTTGCCAGGTTTTTGGAATTTTTTGCACCATCCCATGAGATCCCCCTAATTTTCTCTTGAATCCCATTATCTCCTGATGAGCATGGATCTTTACATTAGCTACTTTAAGCGAAGTACAGGGATGCCACTCAGAAAATAGCCAAAAAGAGGAAATTATGCGTAAAGTAAAATTACAACATTTATGCATGAATTTTGTAAACTATATTGTTTATAATAAATTTTAAAAAAATTGCAGCTTTTTTTTTTTTTTTTTTTTTTGTAAACTTAATTTATAAGAGTAAATAAAAATGATTTGTCTTTGTCTTTAGTTTACAGTATTTTACATGAATTAATTTAATCTAGCAACAAATTCAGTGAGGAATTTTATGTATCATATCATTTTAAATCAATTTAAGTAACCCAGCAATAGATTCGATGATTATTGCAGGAGTAAATAGCAAAAATTTGCAAGTTTTTTTTTTAATTTTCTTTGTTTGTTTTTCCCGCGATTTTTTTTTCATTTGACGAAAATATCTGTTTTATTTCAGGATCGTTTGACGGAAAATGCCGTTTTATTTCGCGATCGTTTGACGAAACTCGCCGTTTTATTTCGAGATCGTTTTACAAAAATCGTAGTTTTACTAAAGTTTGACGAAAATAGCCATTTTACAACGCGATCGTTTGATGCAAATCGCCGTTTTACATCACGATCGTTCGACGAAAATCGCCGTTTTACAACATGATCGTTCGACGAAAATCGTCGTTTTACATCGCGATCGTTTGACGAAAATCGTCGTTTTACATCGCGATTGTTTGACGAAAATCGTCGTTTTACATCGCGATTGTTTGACGAAAATCACCGTTTCACATTGCGATCGTTTCACGAAAATTACCGTTTCGTTTCGAGATCATTTGATGAAAATTGCTGTTTTATATCGCGACCGTTTGATGAAAATATGACCGTTTTATTTTGCTATCTTTTGACAAAAATCACCGTTATATTTCGCGATCGTTTAACGAAAATCGCTGTTATATTTCACGATCTTTTAACGAAAATTGCTGCTATATTTCGCGATCACTTGACGAAAAAAAGCTGTTGTATTTCGCGATCGTTTGATGAAAATAACAGTTTTATTTTGCGATCTTTTGACAAACTCACCGTTATATTTCACGATCTTTTAACGAAAATCGCTGCTATATTTCTCGATCACTTGACGAAAAAAGCTGTTGTATTTCTCGATCGCTTGACGAAAATTGCTGAGTAATTTCGCAATCGTTTGACGAAAATTCCCGTTTTATTTCGGGATCGTTCGACGAAAATCGCTATTTTTTTCGCGATCGTTGGACGAAAATCGCTATTTTACTTCGTGATCGCTTAACGAAAATCGAGAATTCTTAAAAATAAAAAAAAGCGGAAATCCGCCTTTTGGCGGAAAAGTGGCATCCCTGGAAGTAGGCTATTAATTAGACCCCAGTCTGTTTTGAAAAAACACAATTACCACTTTGAAATGTTTTTAAATGTAAATCTTTTAATTTCCCCCTGTTTATCCTTTTTAATTGTAGCTATCTCTCTGTTACCCTTCCCTTTCTTTTTTAAGAGCATTTTGCCCATGAAAATTTGTTGGCAGCTAACAGTTAAATTTTATTTATTCGTAGCTAAGAGTTCAATTAATAAGAGCATACAGATTAAAAAGAAAAAAAATCTTTGAACATTTATAAATATTTCACAACAAATTTGACAAAATGCAGTAAAAAGGTACATTATTTTAAACTTTAAAAAAACGTTCGGTACAATAAGTTTCAGCTAGTTGGAAGAGAGAAAGGTGAAATCTGGGTTTCCCAAATCAAGTAACAAAGACAGACATGTCTTTTCCAATGTTACCAATATTCCGTTAAACTACAATTAATAAAGTATCTAGGATATGATCGGTCAATTATTTGAGTAAAAATTGGGTGTGTGTGTGGGGAGGGGGGGGGGATTCAGCCACAGCAGAGAAATCCGTCTTCATTTCAGAAAGCAGCGAACAGAAAGTTTAGTTATAATTCTGCTCTTTTTCAATAAAGCGGAAATGAATCATTTTTATTGAGATTGATATTTCCGACTTACAGGCATTAATGAGGTTGAAAGAATAAAATCTTATTCTTTGAATAGAATCAATCATAAGCTGTAATCAACTATAATGGTTTCCAGATTCTATGGTCACATGAGCATCAACTAGTCAAGATGGATGCTCTAAAATATTATAATACGGAGTAGACCGGTGCGCGGCTATTAATATACGATCTTTGAAATTATTTCCAGATAAATTTTATCAATTATTTTTAATTAACTGCAATTTTTACTTAAAAAAACTATTTTAATGAAATGTAAGTGCACTATGTCAAAAGCTGTTTTCTTCAAAAAATCTTTCATACAGGGTTGGCAAATTTTTGCCGAAGTGGAAAAAACCGCCCCGGCAAAAATACCTTTTGCCAAAATTTTTGCCACTGGCAAAAACTAGTATTCTAAGACAGGATTTTAAGGATTTTATTTTAATTACATGAGGCAAGAACTAAGAGATACTGATAAACTCATAACATATGGATACCTTGGTCATTGGCTAAATCTTCTAGATGAAGATATAACTCCACAAACAATTACAAAACATGTCACTGAAATGGAAAATTACTTTTGTGATTACCATGCTCCACATGTCTCCATGCTGGGCGTACTTAGAATATTTTGAAAAAAAAAAAAAAAAAAACTAATTAAATAACTTATGTACGTAATAAAGGATCAGTCAATTTTATCAGCAGAATTACAGTAGAAAGTCCGAGAAAAAATTAAATATTTTTGAATATTTGGTGCGGAAAAACGACAGCATCAAAGGATTTGGCAAGCAATACTTTTCTTTGGCAAAGGTAAATGATTTTAATGTAACTGAAAATTGTTTGTTTATGAATTTTTATAATGCGTGTAAATGGTATACAGTGAAAATAAACAATGAGCGATTTCAATTCCTATATTGTATTAAATCTTGTTACTCCAATTGTTTAATTTATCACTAAAAAATCAGGACAGGTAAGTTTTCGCCATAGCTGGAAAAAAACCTGGTTAAAACTGTGCCGGAAAGAATAGGTTTTTGCCAAAGTGGTGGCAAAAATATTCTGTCCATTAAAATCCCCCCCCCCCCCCAAAAAAAGAAAAAAAATCGTGAAAGAAAAAACTTAATACTTAGTAAAAAAATCCATATTCTAAATTTATTTTTGAACTCTTATTTAAAATAAGTATAATCGTGTATTTTATAAAATACAACGAATCTGTTCTTGGTGTGTAAGAGAGAGGGGAAAAAAATCTTATTTCTGAAAAAGACATAACACAGAATTTTTTCAATATATAATTTTCCTTTAATTTAATTATTTTTTTATCTGTAACAGACTAGTTTCATCAGAAAAATAATTATAAATTATTACCAAAGATTTAAATATTTACATATTTTTAAGAATCATTCCATAAAACAAGCAAAGTTATATAAAACCTTTTGATAATTAAAAAAATATATTAATGTCTGACAAAATAATTTACTTAAGAAAAAAAAATTAGACATCAACTTTTTAATTTGTTTCTTAAATTCCTAAGTATTGGACTGAATCAAACCTATTTTATAAACATTTAAAATATGTAAAATTATTTAATTATATCTATTAATTATCAAATTAAATAAAAAGATTAAATGATGTGTTATTAAATTTAATTGTTTACACCATTATTATCCTTATTAGCTTATAAATTTTATTACACATTAGAGGAAAAAAGAATTTGCCATTTTTGTCGGTTTTTCCATTTTTGCCCTGGTTTTTTCCAGTTTTTGCCACTGTCATGGCATACCTTTTTGCCGGCAAAGATGCCAACCCTACTTTCATATACCTCATTCATTGTCATGCATTTGGTAACAAAAACAGATGTTGAGATTCAGAGCTATGGAGTCGAAGTCAGAGTCGCTAAGAAATAGCCGATTTTTATTTTTTCAGAAATAAAAGCCACATATTTTATTTTATTTGAAGTCATACAACACTCAACGAGGCTAAAGAAAATTACATCGATTATTCACAATTCGATTATTCACAAACAATAAATAACATAATTAACAGTGTTTGGTATTTAAATTGCAAAAATAACTGATAGTAGGATGGGTAGATGCTAGATTAACCCTTTCTGGCACGGGCAAAATCTGACAATAAAATGAGAAATTATCGACTGACACCAGAATTCACAAACGAATTTTTTAGATATTTTGAAACCCCTAATTTAAGCTTGTGAAAGCAAAATTCTACTAAAATATTATTGGTGCGGATTGCAAGTTCGGAATTAAAATTAGGTCAGACCGGGCACAGTGTGCCGGAAAGGGTTAAGGAGGTTGGGTGTCAAGGCTAATGAAAAAGGGCAGGTTACTGAGTTGCATCCCACATGTCCTTTATTTACAGGTCACTAAAGTGACGTGATGCTCTTTTCGTACACCTTCATTGGTGTATTCAGACATCACGTGACGGCAACAATCTGTAAAAAAGGTTTGTAGAATGCACCACGGTAGTTTGTCTTTTTCGTTAGTTTCAACACCCAACTTCCTTAATCTAGCATCTACCCATCCTACTACCAATTATTTTTGCAATATAAATACCAAACAGTGTTAATTCTGTTATTTATTGTTTGTGAATAATCGAATTGATGAAATTTTGGAGAACAATTTGTTGAAGAGTGATTTCAACTACATCGATTTAGTTTTTATTTTTAAATATGGAATTACATTAAGTGAAAATTCTGAATAAAGGATTTTTTAATATGTTTAGAGGAACTGAAATATGCATCCATGATACACCCACAAAATTCATTGCATAAAGTTTAAAATCTGTTCTTTTGTCGCAAATGTCCATTTGTAATGAACCATTATCATTCAGAAAACTTTTGAGATCTAATAAGATATTGATAAAACTGTTGATAAGAGAAACGACAGTTAGTTCTAAATTATTAGAGTATGCAGCAGGAAGACAATAGGATTAAGAAACTCCAGAATAAACTAACATGTCATCTAAATATCTGTATAAATGCATAGTGTTATTTAAGAATTTTCTTCCATGTCAATAAAGATGAAGCTCAGCAAGTAAACTGCAGTTTCACCTTGTGGTATTCCTCGAAATTGTTTACATGGAAAATTCTGTAAATTCAGATCTTTTAAGCAGAATCTAGCTAAAACTAGATATAATTGCTAAGAATGATAAATTTATAATTTAAAGAGTTTAGAAATTCACATAAAAATTCCATACGTGAATAATCATTAAATAAATGTTAGAGATCCGTCAATATCAACTAAAATTTTCTTAACTTTAACTAACAGCAACGTATGCATACCCCACAATATATAAACATCAAATAAATATAAGAAAAAAATATGATAGATCCTCCCACTTGCCTCCCCCAACCCCCCACCCTTAGAGCTATAAGTAAAATATTTCTTTGTATCTCGAAAACATTCTATATTAATTTCAGCCAATAACAAGACGTTTTTCTCCTCCTTAATTGCAGACTAACTGTCTCCAGTACAGTCCCATAAATCTTCATAATCTTTTCCCCGGGAAACAACACTGCTTCATCAAATGCGAATTTTCCACAGCCTACAACATTCACGGCAGCACTTCGCAAGTAAATCGAATTTTCTGGTACACGGGTGTTTGGAGAGCATGCAGAGAGCGCGCGGGCTATAATCCCTGCCTCCATTGATCTCTGGTTAAAGCTGTGGGACAATTAGTCTTCATTTCTGGAGACGGCCCAGATGAAAGTTCGCTAATCCCCTTTGCTCTTTTCGGCTAGCGAACTTTTATGAAGATAGATATGATCCATATTCGACCATTAATGCTCAAGCTTTAAAACTTTTTCTAATGTTGACTTTTTCCCCCTCCTTCTCCTTAAAATCGAAAAAGAGGGGGGGGGGGGTATTCTTCAGCTTATTTAAACTGCAATCCTTACCTTCAAATGAGCAGGTTAGATATACCAGAAAATAGCATGTTTGATTTGTTCGTGTTGGGAATATATAAACAACATTCATTGATAATATGTGTTAATAGTATAGAATAGAGTAGAGTATGAGTATGTTAGTATAGAGTATTAATGTAGAATTTAAATGTATTAGCATATACAGTATAAGTAGCATATTCAGTTGCACTAAAATGGTTTAATAAAATCATCTTTATAAGAAAAAATTTATTTTAAAAAAGAAAGAAAAATTCTGAAACAATGTTTGCTCAAAGAGAATCAATCAAAAATTAAAACAAACTTAACTTTATTAAACACAAGTCTGATAGTCAACTATAAAAAACAAATTCCGAAAGGCACAATTTGTTTTGAGCATGCTTAATATACAATATATGTGCAGACACTTAAATAAATAAAGTTACACAAAGTTAATACTTAAAGTTAATAAAGTTCAAATATATTATAGGATAGTCAAAATATACAAAATTTTTGTAGACCCTCCCCCCCCCCCCCCCACATTAAAATATTTCTGAGGTATAAATTCTAGGAAAAAGAATTTAACTTTTTACCTGCCCCCTTCTTTTATTATTATTTTTTTAAAGCATATTTAAAGTTTGATAAGACTTACGAACTTTTTTGCAATTTTTTTTATTTGTGAATATAAATAATATTGATTTATCGGGGTATTTACAAAAATTAGTGATTTTTTTAAAGATATTTTTTACGTTTTACTTTAAATATGATTACAAATATCTCAACAACTAATTATCCATTGGACTTAATTCTTTATGCAAAATTTATGCTTCTTTATTGTCTTTTACATTTCGCTCTTTAAAATAAAAATAAATAAATAAATCGAAAATTTTTATATGTCTTTCAACAGAACAAATATTTCGAGAGACCGAAAAAAAATAGTTTTGGATAATCGAGGCTACTGATATTTAATGGGATTCTTCCCATTATAACACACTAAATAAATACCAAATTTCAAGTCTCTATCTCCTTTTGCTCGGGAGATAGAGAGTTTACAGAGATGCTGACGGACGGACAGACAGACGATAATTTGTTTTTCTCTAAAAATATGTTTTTTTGGAATCTCCAGTGTCTGAAATGTGCAAATCCACCTTTTGTTTTTTTTTTTTATTTTTTTTTCCCGAATTTCGAAACGATTTCAAGACTTACCCTATACTACGCATGAAGGGTAAGTACAAAAGTCTTTCGATTACATAGTTCCTGAATGCCAATATCTACCAGTTTCATGTATTTCTGAACAAAAATAAATTAAAACTTTTGTCATAAAGTTGCCACTTTGGAATTGAGAACATCCTTAACCATCATCTTCCACCTAATAAAACGGAGTTTTTTTAGAGTATTCTGAATGAGTTAGAAAATGTTTCATAATGTATGCTTGACACATGATTTTTCTTTGTTTTTCTCTTTTCTTTACTTTTACTCTCTCCCCAATCAATACAGAAAGTCTCCAGAGATAGTAGAACCTTTCTTTGTAAAAGGCAATTTAACCATGTCTGTGTATAAGATGCTTTTAAAAGAACTTGTTGGATTCTGGGCGGGTTGCAAGGACAATTAGTTTCTGTTTGTCGACTGCAGCAGAAAAACGAAGAGCGATAAATACTACTTATACCATCCGAACTTACAAAGGTTTTTACTTAGGCTCTACTTCGTTCTTTCCCTGAGGTCCAACTAAAAAGAATGCAGAGCAAAAGTGTAAATAAATGCTATTACAGTTTATTTTCACAGAAGTTTTACGTTTACGTACATAAGCCTTTTGAATTTTCAACTAAAATAGTTTAGGGCTATTCAAACATTCATTGGAATAAAACAATATTTCCAGGAGTGGGGAAATGTATCATTTTACTCGCCACTGACGACTGAATTACCTGTAACGGCGAGTGAATTTTTAAGTTGTTTTTCAAAATTGTAAATTATAGAGATGTGCTAAAAGTTTTTTATTACTTGGCTATAATTTGCAACTTTTCTAACTATTGTAATGTAAACATTGATAAAAGTTCTATCCATGCTAAAATGTATATATTTCTTATTTTATAGAAAAAAGTATTAAAATACATTGTAGTTATCGTGATTAATCATTTTTGCAGTCGTTTAAATTTTGCCATAACAATTTTCAATTGTATGTTATATTTTACTGGCTGGTAAAATAAATCCTTGGCTGGTAAGATTGTCTGAAAATTCCCCATTCCTGCATATTTCCATACTTAATTCATGAAAAAGAAAAAAAAATCACCATTATTAAGAGTTTTTTTAAAAACGCGTCTAAATTCATCAAATAAATAAATAAATAAAAATGGAAAATAATGCATTCACTGTCATGCGTCAATTATCTTTATAAACAAATACACCAGTTAGACCGAAAATCCCTTTCTCTGATACTAAACATGTGGGCTTTGAATTTGCCTATGTATTGTTTAAAATTCTCCTCGAATTTTTTTTTCTTTTCAGTATGCTTTTCTTAAAAGGATGCTTCGTTCTATTTTTATTTGCAAGAATATTTCTAAAATTCATAATTTTATTTTAAGTTTTTATTTACAATTCGTTCACTTTCCTTAAATTTTAATATTTAAGATATGAAATTGTGTACAGTATGACCTTAAAAATCCGGCATTCAGAAATTCGACAACTTCAAAAATCTCACATCAAAGTCATTTACCCTCCCCCCCCCCCCCGCTCTTTTTTCCCCTATTTCGAACTTATGAAAGGAAAAAAAAATATCTATTCTTTACAAGTTAAAAACTACAAGGTAAAAGTGCGAAAAATACATAATTGAATAAAATGAATCATTAGATTTGATTTATAAACAATTATTTACTCAGTATGCATATTTTTTTCGTTCTCAAAATTCCCGCTTCGGAAAATTTGCTCCAAAACGCCAACTTTCAGAGCATTTTTTGCAATATTCTTTGCATTTATCAAAAAATCGACAAGCATGGCTGATTATGTAGTTTCTACACTGCTCAAAACAATTAAAGGATATTGCAGTTTTAGGTGGATTTTGTATCTGGGAAACTTTTTAGCTGATTGATACATGGTCGACAGACATAGTAGGTTATATGAGAATAAATTACACACGTTTGGCAGAAAAAAATGCATTTTATTGCGCATTTGTGTACAAAAGGAAAAAAACACAATTTGTGCATATGAGAAAAAAAGAATAAGAAAAGTTGTTTTCTTCAAAGAAAATCATTTTCAGTAGGAGGTATGGTTTCCACGGGCGGCCAGCAACGTTGAACACCTTTGAGGCATGGACTCAATGAGGCTATTAATGACGAGTTGGGGTATTCTGCCCCACTCTTCCAGAAGAGCTCTTTCCAGTTCTTGGAGAGTTTGTGAGGGTTGTTGGCCGTCAGAAACTCGTCTTCCTAGAGCGTCCCAAACGTGCTCGATTGGATTCATGTCTGGAGAACACGCTGGCCATTCCATTCGAACGATTCCTTCCTCGAAAAGGAAATCCTCCACCAGGTTTGCACGATGTGGCCTGCAGTTATCGTCCATTAAAATGAAGTTATCTCCGATTGCTGCAGCGTAAGGAACTACAATAGGTCTGAGAATCTCATCCCTATATCGGCGACCAGTCAGAGCTCCATCTCGAATGATGTAGAGGTCACTGCGTCCGTCAATGGAGATGCCACCATACACCAACACTCTTCCACCGCCAAATCCGACACTTTCGTGCACGAACGCAGATTATTCCTACTGCCGCGGTCCCTCCAGATGAAAATACGCCTATTATCCGGATGCACACAAAAACGGGACTCGTCAGAAAACAGAATATTGCTCCATTGATTTCTCCTCCAGTTGACATGCTCGGTTGTCCACTCCCTGCGGTCGCGACGATGCCTTGATGTTAATCTAACACATACCATCGGTCGGCGAGCATACAGACCTACAGCATGGAGCCGGTTTCGGACAGTCTGAGTTGAAATCGTGGTGCCTGTAGCCGAGCGAAGGTATTGTTGGAGAAGAGTAGCGTTCATGTTTCGGTGTCTCCGAGCTGTTAACGCTAAATACCGATCTTCATTGGGCGTTGTTGCCCGTCTACGACCTTGCCCTGGTCTTTGGCCTGCACATCCACTCTCCAAAAAACGGTTCCAGATCCTGGAAATGACACTTTGTGACACCCCAATGGCTTGCGCTACTTCGGCTTGAGTTTGGCCCCCTTCTAATCTACCAACAATTCTCCAAGCTTCTGAATCTGTCAAATGACTTCGCTGAGACATCGTACTCATCGAAACAAAACAATCACTGAATGCCGATCATCCTTGTCTTCATTCTCTTTTATCCAGTTGAAAGTCAAATTTCATTCGCTGCCGCTGAAGCGACGTTTTTGACGTCGAACTCAAAATTTGCATACTCCACAGTTTGAAAACCAGAAAATTTTGCATTTGTGATTCTCTTCTTCTATTTTCGGCAAAAAAAAATTTCGTTTATATCTTTATTTTATATAAAACTTCAAATATCCTTTAATTGTTTTGAGCAGTGGATATAAGAGAATTGGCCAGTTTGATGCGTTTGAGAATAAATATAAATTTAAAAATAAATCAGAAGATAAACAATTTGGATCGGAATGCATCCTTAAATAAAAATTGCCCCAGAAAATTAGTTTCATTTCTGTATTATAAAGGACAAACATTTGTGCGTAACGCTGACGTCATTTTGCGAATGGCAACACGTTCCGATAAAATTTCGGTTTTGTAACTTTCATTGCGATTTTTTAAACTTCTAGACATCGCATATTTTCAAATCTTTACGCCGTCGTACAGAGAAAAAAATGTACTCTAAATACAATTTGTTTGAAAACTGTATCTCAATTTATTTTTGAGATATTAATTTTTTTGTAATCTTTAATTCTATTTTTCTTATAGTGGCAAATTGGGAGCACCTTTTCTGTGGGAAGTAAATGAAAAATAGCAGATTACTTAAAAAATGTAATTAAAATACCTGCTTCGTCAAGCATATCGTCGGTTTTAATTTTATGAATTTTTAATTCATTTTGAATTCATTTATGTTTATAAATGAATGACTTTTGATAAAACATTAAGGTATGATAAACAAATGAAGGGATATGAATCATTAGATAAGCAATTTGTTTTGTCGAGTTTCTTAAATGACGATATTGCTTTTTGTTGGGTTTGTTTATTATTCTGCAATAGTGACGACAAATGCACCTCTCTCTATATATATATATATATATAAACGCTGTTTAAGACTGAATCAATCGTATCAGTCGAATGCTTTAGCGGATGCAAATGACGTCATTTTATAGAAAAAAGCGGATATTTAAAATCTTATCCCTGAAATAAATTTTGAAGAAGTGTGTCATTTTTACTCCAGCAATTTTGAAATTTTTTATAAGTGTAAATGCTTTACTTTCAAAATTAATACAACTGAAATCACACACGGATAAAATGCGATGTTTTACTGAAATTTAGCGTGTTTTGATAGGAGAGCAGTGACATACAGTGTTCATGCTCAGATTAAATGTCTTTGTCAAAAAAATAGCAATTGATATTACGGAACTTGGCTGGATGAATCAGGTTCGCCGAGTTAGACAAGCAAATAAAGATGATCTTGCCAATATCCAAGTTTAAAATAAAGTCAGGATCCTGAGATTTTTTGGTCCGAAAGTCTCAACTAATCAAATTTAAGAGCTATTCTTTAAGACATTCTATTATAATTTTATCAAAATAACTTAAGTTGCTTAATGTAATTTTTCATAATTTTCAGTTAACCCGAATTGTGAATATGACTCCTTAGTTACAATGAAAATACATATATAATCTATACATTTAAAACACAATGTTATCTTTCCCGAGTCTTCTAATGAACCAATTTCATTATAACAGTTATCTTAATTGAAAGCTGTTCATTTATAGATGTGTCCGCACTAGCTGTTTGAAATATCTCCATTTTTACTTACCCATCATACGTAGTATAGGGTAAGTCTTGCAATCGTTTTGAAAATCGAAAATTTTTTTTTGACGGATTTACACGTTTTAGATAGTGGAGATTCCGAAAAACATATTTTTAGAAAAAAAAATTTGCCGTCCGTCTGTCTGTCTGTCTGTAAACGCTCTATCTCCCGAACAAATTGAGATAGAGACTTGAAATTTTGTATGTAGTTAGTATGTAAGAATGGGACGAACCCTATTTAATATCAGCAACCTCGATTATCCGGAACTATTTTTTTCGGACACTTGAAAAATTCGTTCTGATGAAAGGTATATAAAAATTTTAAAATTTTTTTGTTCTAAGGAATGGACGTAAAAGGCAATAAAATAACACATATTTTGCATATAGAACGAAGTCGATCGGATTATTAGTTGCCGAGTTATTTGTAATCTTGTTTTCCACATTCTTCGATTTTTCATGACCCTGTATTTCATTCAAATTTCAATTCAGAAGTATATTTTAATTGGAAATGAGACGCTTAATCCGACGCAGTTAATTGTTAGTTAATAGAATTATTATTTTTGGAGTTATAAGGATGTTTCTTTTACGCAGTTCGGTACTACTTGAGCAGTTTGGCGTTTTATATAATTTGTCGAAATTGGTACATCAGCAGTTCTTTAATATAGCATTACTATGTATATTAACAATATTTAAATTTTGTTTATGAATTGCAATGCATTGTATAAATAGTTTCACATATTTTATTTTCATATACATATCCATGATGGGTAAGTATTACGGTGGCCCCCAACGACTAGTTATATTTTAAAAGTTTTGTATGAAATTTCTTGAAAATCTTGACAATTGGATCGTTTTTATTGTTTGAATGGTCAGTTTGTTGTATAGGGGTTTAGTGGCAAAAATTTTACTAGGGTCATGCTGCCCGAAAATATTTTGAACGAAAAATGACGCACTGCTTTTAAAAATACATTTTTACTCAGAAAGGTGCTACAGTTCCATATTTGTTTTCATTCTGCTGATATTGATATGAGACATCCAGAGCCCAATCAAGTAGAAGTTGGACCCTGGGCCTGTTAAAAAGTTGCCCCCCGCCCCTCCTACCTCTACATTCCCGGCGACACAAGAACAAAAAAAAGTTATTTGATGAGTTAACAAAGTTGTTTGGATGAAAGTTAAGTTAACAAAAAACTTACAAGAATAATCAATAAAATGAACGACCATCCACTTTCTCGAATAAGCATTTGTAGATTTCGCATGATCCTCAGTTTATGTTGCAAAATAAATGAGGACGTCTTTTTCAAAACTCGCCTTATTCAAAATCATAAAAATTATGTTTTAAAAATATTTGATTAAGGGGGGGGGGGGAATCAGCCACATAATTTGTGAGCCCCTGAAACTATTGGGCCCAGGGCCGAGGTGTTAATCAGGCCTTGGAGACATCAGATGAAATAGTGAGTGAACATGAGACAATATTTAAAAGAAAACGGCCATTTATTTAGATAAAGCTATATATTTTACCACAAGTGAGCCTAAAAGACAAATTACGTAAATTTTTACTTTCATATATATTGATATTTGAATCTCAATTGAAGAGTGCGACTATTCAGATGCAAAAATGTCGCTGGCAAACAAGCCTTCAAGTTTGAAGCTAAAATGATTTAATAATGGATCAAATTAAAATGTCAGTTTTTTTAAATGGTGAATACTGATAAGAGGTGCGCTTAGTTAAAGTTTGATAAGGGGGAAATGCAATCAAGATCAGATTAAATGGAGAAAAATTCCATGACAGTGTCAAAGTAGGACAAATTTTGGTGTCTTTTCATTCCGGAATACCAATAATAACAATCTATATAGAAAAATTTATCATAATAAATTATCTTTACTGTATTTAATTGATAAAATATACCATTACAGTTTAATTTTTCAATAATTTGGATAAGTGAGTTTAATGGAAATAGTATTTTATAACTTATGTTAAAATAGTATTTCTTAAAAAAAAAAAAAAAAACATTGATTTTTATTGATAAATAATTTTGTTTTTATTTTGTTTTTAAAATCAATGAAACAGTTCTTTCTTAAGTATTTTCCTTCGTCAAAATTCAACGGGTTACACCTCGTTACTCTAAAAAATAAACAGAATGTGCATGGCTTTGAACGAAATTAACACAATCCTTCAACAAAACTTGTTTTTATTTCACATGCAAAATTTTCCATACAGGAAAAGAAAAATATCTTTCGTTTAAAAACCTAAGAACTTTTTTTTATAAGAGAAACCTCTCGATGGAGGAAGAACACACTATGGAAATGTGTTATCGCTCTATATTTTTTTGGTAAAACTTTCAAAAATCTATGGCAATAAAAAAGTTTTAAAAAATCTTGATAAACGTTCTTTCCAACAGATATATCCTCCTTAAGCTCTCGACCTCTGGAAGAAATAAGATAGCCCAAAGAAAGAAAACATTAAACGAGAAAACAACAACAACAAAAAAAAAGCAAGGGCTTCGCGTACGACGTATTACCTGTCAAGTGGTAACCGGGGCAACGCCAGAAATCACTTAGGTTAATGCGCCGCCCGACGTTAAGCAAAGTTAACGGCCCACCCGGGAAAGCTGAAGCCCCGGCGAAGTTATTTTTCATAATTTGCAGCCGATCTGTAATTGCAGGGGCCCCGCCATTGATTTTGCACCGCGGGGCTTTTCCCCGGGGGCTTTAAGCCCAACGCAAATCGCGATTGATGGTCGCTGTCAGAGGAAAAGCCTCGGACTCGGAAGTTTGCAGGATTAGGAGACACTGTTATAGACAGGTTGCCATGTTGGCGAAAACAGATTGGAGTTTGGCACACTTTCTTCGAAAACATTTCAACCACCTTTAAAGTTTGACAAATATATTAATACTGCTATTCTTCTTTTCTTTCTTTTAAGATAGAGATAGACCTGACAGACATGCATTCATAATAACATTGTAGCCGGAACCAGAGTAAACAAAATTGAGTCGTACAACTGGCGTCTATTTTAGTTTTAAAATATTAATAATTAAAATAATAATAATAAAATCATTAAACTATACCGCATTTCTTTTTAAAATTTATCTACAGTTTTAACGTCAATTAAACAGTTGAACCTGGGCATACACTCTTGTCCGATACTAGTTTTTTTTAAAAATTTAAACATTATCTAAAGCATAGTAGCTTACACTTTTAAGCCCTCCTTCCTCCTCATAATGGTTGTATTTAATGATAGAGGAAAAATGTTTTTTCACCTTCAACAGTCCGATACATTTTACAGCCATTTTTGAAAGTAAAAATAGGAAATTTGCTGAGGTGATTTTTGAAGAGGCCGTGTGATTTAATATTTCTCTCAATTAATTAGAATTTGATTTATAAACAATTATTCTCTTAGTATGACCCTTTTTTCTTTCCCAGATCTCCCTTTTCAGAAAATTCGGTTCAAAGTGTCAACTTTGATACTCCTTTTTGTAGTATTTTCTGCCTTTATCATAAAATGGACAAGCACAGCACATTATGCACTTTCTAAATAAGACAATTTACCAGTTTGATGCATTTGAGAGCAAAAGTGAATTTAAAACTAAACCTAAAAATAAGCAGTTTGGATTTTAATACATCCTTAAGCAAAAGAACGCAAAAAGCCATTTTTATAAAGAACTCCATAAAACATTTTTAGGGTGTCTTTTTCGGATCTCAGTCTCAGTGAATTACTCAGTTAATTAGACTGTACATATAAATTTTTATGGATTCCTCTAGAGTCGGAGGAGAAAGAGATTTGAAAATATTTATTGATTAATATATCTATGATTTTGGAAATATTGCTATATCTATGAGATGCCTTTTAGGGTGGACTTTTGGCGGGAAAGTGATTTGAATTATTTTTCTTAAACAAGAAAAAAAAACTGAAAAAGGTCATGCAATCACTCTCTTCAAAATAGAGTAGTATTGAGCCCGCGAGCATTGCCTGAAGTTTCTCGCTTTTTCTCACAAGGTCCGGTTTTGGTGAAATTGTGAAGCTTTTCCTATATTTGTGAAAATTCTAGTCATAATTTTGTGAATTTTAAATTATTGATGTCTTCAGGTTTTATCCTTCATACATATAAAAAACTAAGTAACATGCTATTTAGTGAGTACAACTGCTTATTTACAGATCAGATTTTATTTTTAAATAACTAAATTTGCAAAAATTTCAATTTTAAAGTGAAAAAATCTGTAAAAGATCTATTTAAAAGACAGATAATTTTATGAAGGGTTATAGGGGTACAATGTTTTGTGAAGGCTCCTGTTTGGAAATTAAAAAAAAATATGAAGGATCCTCCCTGTGAAGAGCTCATACTTTCTCTTTCTCTCTGTGACGCAGAACGATAAATTAGTGCATTTTTACATTGTAGGCACTATTTTTCTTATTAATAATTTCATTTTATGCTAAGAAAATAATAGGATGAAAAATTCGAGTGTATAACTAGTGCTAAATTAAACATATCAGTTTGATGTGTGCAAATAGGATGAGCAAGTGTTGAAACATTTACTTTAGTTGCAATTTAGTATTTTTTCAAAACTGTGAAAGGGCCTCAATGCTAAATTAGATCTTTGAACAGAATTATTTCATTTGGGTTTTCGGAATAGAAATTTATTTAGTAAGCTTGGAATCTTTTCCAGGGAAAGCTTAAAATGTTTTAGGGAGGGGGGCTGAGCCTCCCTTAGCTATGGCTCTGTCTGGAAGTTTCAGTAAAACTGTCGCTACCAGTTAATTTCTGGCTATTTTTTTATGTTGAATTTTTCATTCAAGAATGTTTTGGCGCTGCGCCTTTAAAAAATTCTAACCCGTGAATCCATCGATGCTACTAAATGCCGTTGTCCAAACGTATGTGAACCTTCTTTTCAGCCATTTACCTGTTTGAAACATGGAACTCTGTATCCTGCGTGTAAGAATCCTTTTATCGATATGGCAACCCGTCTCCAAGTATCTATTCTGATGGCAACCATCAACCCTTTCCACCCATTCGCCTGACAAGATTCCCGCCCCAAGCGAGAGGCGCGAGATCAACTCCTTTTCCTCCGTTGCGCAATGATTGACAAGAAAACCACCCACCCACACATGATATGTTGCACTTGAGAGTCTTCGCGAACATCGTCTCCACAAACAAAAGAAAAAAAATAGACTTTAAAGAAGTAGGACATTTTCTAAGATCAGAAGGATGGGAACGATCTTGCAAAAGTTGATTTCGAACATTTTAATTTTGGGGAAATTTAAGAAGTTTTATTAATTAAATCTCTAATTGGAATAGACATAAAACTTACGCATTTATTTTTGTAGATTTTCTCAGAACTTATTCTCTGAAAAAATAAATAAATAAATAAATAAATAAATAAATAAATAAATAAAAAGGAAGCACTTGAAAATGAGTAAGTCGATGTACTCATATCGAATTGAGTATGTTTGGATAAAAAATGAACACATTGCTTTCTGAATTTTGAAACAACATATGTTATCAAATCCAAACAAACGATAGTTCTGTATCCAGTATTGGTTTGTTTCATTCGTGGTGCCATAAAAGATGCTTATTAATGTAAATATTAAATTATGCACAGTATTTTAAAATAATTTTAAAGCATACTTTCAAACAATGCTCTTGCCATAAAAATGTTCGATTTGGGTATTTTAATTATAATTTTGCCATTTCTCTTAATAAATAATCAATTAAATGCTTACTGTTCCTAATTTTGAGCAAGAAATAAATACCAACATATTTTCACTTTAATTTGTAAATTCAGTTGGCAGATAATAGCGATTTATATTTAAACTTAACCACACACTCAGTAATGAATACTCAGATTTCACGAAATTCTCCGCGTTTTTGACGAAACCGTTTCCTGGGAAATGCTCCGAACAAATATTTCGTCAAATTGACGAAATCACTTCCCTCACTCCTTTGACGATACCAAATCGTCAAAAAATTTCTTCAAAAAGGGACTAGTGCTGCCATCTATCGAATTTTTTCGAAGCTCCTGTATTCAATGACAGAAGCAAAAAAGACATGTCACACGTGGGGTTCGAACTCATAACGTACAGTGTGGCAATCCGACGCCCTACGATCACGCCACAGATTACTCAGCCAAGCCTGATTATAAAGGCATATCGTGGATTATAGTGTGTGTTTAAATTTTTATAATTGTGATAGTACTTTTATCGATTCTGTTATAAATCTTGCAAGTTTTAAATAATAAGACGAATTTATTATTTTGATTTTCTAATGGTTAATGAATAATTGTAATATGGCTTAATTAAATAACATCTAGTGGAAATTTATTTGCTTAGGAATGATTAAAATTTGGGCTGGTTAGTTTGTTGCTCAGAAATAACGAATTATGAAGTACTTATTGGGAGAGATTTTACTACTTTAAGCGAGACTTTAAGTACAGTGCGCGAAAAAATTATAAGGACACGCGAAAAATCGCCAAATCTAGAAGCCTTGTTATCAGAATCGTATGCAAATTTTTGCAGCAAAAATAGATGTAAAACTAAAATATTTCATGCGTAAAGTAATTAAAATTTTCCATTTTAAATCTTTTAAAATTTAAATTTTGATTTTTGAACTAAAATGAAAACGGAAAAAAGTATAAGGACATTGCTTTTTCTCCAGTAATTATTTAAAAATTTGCATATTTGAAAGCAACAAATGACATTTCCGAGTTAAAAGATTCCTTTGCGAAAAAAATTTCCTACTCGGCGACTTTCAGTGTAAATTTGTAACGATGCCCAAAGGAACTCAACTTTCTGACTCTGAAAAAGGAAAAATTGTTGCTTTTCGAGAATGTGGATTAAGTGGATGGGAAATTTCAAAAAGAATCAAGAGATCTAAAACGGTAGTTTATAATTTTCTAAAAAATCCTGGGATGTATGGTATGAAAAAGCGAACTGGGAGACCCGACATTCTCTCTCGTCGACAAAAAAGAATGATTGTAAGAAGAGCTTGCGAGAAAAAAGAAACCGCAAATGAAGTTAGACAATATTTGAGTTTACCATGCTCAACGAGGACTGTTCAAAATGTTTTGAGTAAACATCCTCAAGTTTCTTATGGGAAATTAGTGTCACGTCCCCCTCTTACAAATCATCATAAGAAAAGAAGAGTTGACTTTGCCAAAAAATACATTTCTCTTGGTCAAAAGTGGGCTGATGTAGTTTTTTCGGACGAAAAAAAGTTCAATCTTGATGGACCTGATGGTTTTCGTTATTTTTGGTATGATTTGCGAAAGACCAAGGAAGTGTTTTCCAGGCGTCAATTTGGTGGTGGCTCAGTTATGGTATGGGGCGGTTTTGCGGCAAATGGAACCACTCCAATTGTATTTATCAATCATAAAATGAATTCGGACAGGTATGTTGATATGTTAGGAGAAAATTTGTTACCTGAAGCGCCACTAATTACTTCAGGGGACTATATTTTTCAGCAAGATAATGCTTCGATACACGTTTCTAAGAGCACAAAACTTTGGTTTGAAGCTAATTCTGTAAAGTTACTTGATTGGCCGGCGAGAAGTCCCGATCTTAATCCAATCGAAAACTTATGGGGACTTCTAGCCCGAGAAGTTTATAAAAATGGCACACAGTATCAATGTAAACAAGATCTTGTCGTCGCTATCAAAGACGCTTGGGAAAAAATATCTGTGGACATTTTAAAAGATCTGTCAGGATCTCTGACCTCTCGGCTTATTCAAGTGATTGAAAAAAAAGGTAATTTTCTTGATTATTGAAATATTTTCAAAGTATTTTGGAACATGTCCTTATAATTTTTTCCGTATTTCCTTTAATGTTAAATTTTGTAAAATCAGTATTTTGAAGCTGTATTATGTTTTTTATCGGGTATAAATGTTATCACAAAATTATGTAGCAGAAGTAAGATGTATAAAAATTTCATTTAGGTGAAATGAAAATAAAGCATATTTTCATGCAATTAAATGTTGTCCTTATACTTTTTTCGCGCACTGTAGGTGGATAAGATTTTAACAATTTACTGTTTATAAAGGGGAGAGAGAAAAAATATGTATACATTTTTAATTTGAGTGAAAAAAGTAGATATTAGATGTAAAATAGATCTTAGAATTTTGAAATTTTATTGATCAAATTTACTTTTTGAACGGTTTTGTAGAACGAAGTAATTTTTTTTTTCGAATGAAATCAAAACGAAATACAACTTACAAACAAATAAATAAAAATAGTAATAAACACCCCCCCCCCCAAAAAAAAAAAAAAAATGTAGCAAGAGTAATTGCTTACATTTCATTATTTTCTGAAAAACGCTAAAAAGTACTGTTTTAAAAAATATATATATCTTTGCTAAAATCGCAAGATTTGGGGAGGTACAATATAGGGTCCTTCTATAAACAGCTACCGCGAACCGCGACAGTTTCCTTAAAATTCATCAAGTCTGGCCATGATTAAGGAAGCACTTTCGTCAAATATTTGAGAGTTTACGTTTCGTTAAAAGTCACGTGATTTTGATACGAAATGATCGTCAAAAACGACGAAATAAGGCTCAAGGATTTCTGAATCGTCAAAAATGAGAGTTTTATTTCTGAGAGTGCATGGAATCAAAAATGAGTACATGTATTTTTCAGTTTTGAGAAATTTTGGATAGGAGCTATTTTGAGTATGTGAACTACTTAAAATCGAGTACTTTTTACTCAATTTTGACAACCCATTTTTTTAGCGTTGCCACGGCGTCACATACAATTTTAGTATATATATAGTGGGTAGAAATATATTAGAAAACAACTGGTATATTACAAAAATATTACGAAATCGGAGACGTTTTATCTCGCTCACCGCATCTGCTGTGTATGTAAAAGAAAAGTCCATCCTTTTTTTTCTTACAATTCACATTTCGAATCTAAAATATCATATGAAATTTGCCCACTGTTTTAAAGAGGAAAAATAAAAATTTAGCCTCCAGTGGAAATTTTATTATTAAATGCGAGTTCAGTTTACAAAGCAATTTTTCAAAAACAAAATCATGATTAGGATGGAATAAAAATTAACACGTGTTTTAGGTATGTGCATTATGATGCCTTTTAAATTCCCAGGTACCTTTAAATAGACCATAAAATTGTAATTTTTCTTTATATTTTCATATTAAAATTCAGTTAATTTGCCATATTTTAAACAAAACAGCATTAAAAAAAAATTTGTTTAAATAAAATTTATTGTAAAAAAAAAACTTTAGCTATAATCTTTTAAAATGGTCCTTTTGTGTCTATGTATACGACATAAACAATATTCCATTTTTTAAAATATTTGAAACACTCATTTTAAAGCTTGCGTGAACAATTTCACAAAAGTAAAATTTTGTAAAATTTTCGGGAAAAAATTTCGCGGAACCTGTATTTAACGGTATCCAGTCTTAGTTTTATATTAAAGACTGGCTTTTGTTAAATACAGGTTCCATTTTAAAAGGGTTTACTGTATTTTTAAGTCCCACTTTTAAAGCTATTGTCCCCCTATTTTTGTTTCCTTGTCACCTTTTTGTGAAACTGGGCCTGGCAACCCTAGTTTAATGTATTTATTCACTAAGCAAAACCATGTTAGAGATAAAGATTTTAAAGGATGAACTTTCGAATACTTACCAGTTATTGACCTGTAAAATTGTAAGACCCGTATCTTGAGCAAGTTGCTTTTTTTGCTCTTCAGAAGGATATGGATGCTACAAGGAAAAGAAAAAATAAATAAAATAAATAAAACCAAGTATAAATACATTTACAATATACAGCTGAGATTTTAATATTCTTTCTTACAAGATAGCTTTTGAATAAAATCTTCTGTACTCTACAATTCAGTCTTACATAAAAACTTCTGAATCAACACCGCATTACCGTTTAGTTCCCTGCTGATGTTTTAAACCTCTATGAATTAAATGAAAGAACTTGCGGTAATCTTTGTGAAGATAATATGAGTGTTTTTCATCCAATTTCGTCATTGAGGGTGGGGAGAGAAATAAAGCAGTCCCGCCATGGAGACATTCTTTCCATCTTTACACATTTTTTTTTTCGTCTTTTTCTTATAAGAAAAAAGTTGGTAGCTGAATATATAGGGGCAGAACAAAAAAAACATGTCTAAAACCAGGAATGAGTTGATATCAAAAGAAAAAACAAAGTTAATGTTCCTCCTTAAAAGCGGTGAAATATTGCATTTTTAGGCTATTATATGATAGCATTAGAGAGAAGAATTTGCGAGAAAGTCACTTACACTACTATTATTGTAATTGCTTTTATCTGGACCAGGATTTCCTCAGATATGCACAAAAGAAAATGTTACTAAATCTACTCTTATTTAATAATTTTATTTTCATTTACTGTGCGAATTTATACGCACAGTAAAGCTTCATCTCCAAAGACATCTCCGAATACTAGAGCAATTTCGTAGCACTCAGTCTCTTCAAATTTAGCGCTTAGTGCATAACTTCTATAAATAACAAATTCTCCATTTAAGGAACACTAATAATTGTTAAAACAAGTGAGTAAGCGTGATCACAGATCGCACAAATGGTTTCCTTCAGTACTTTTTTTTTTTTTTTTTTAAATATGGTAACATCCCCAGTAATTGTCATGCACCAGAGATTGGCACATCCTACAAACATGTCCTAAAATAAGATTTATATCCAGTCTTTTAAAAATGCAAGACCATATACCAGTTATATGCTCATTTACGTTAAAGATTATAACTTTGATTTATGCTATTAGAAGAGGAACCTAGAAAAGAGAAACAATTATGGCTTGTATCAAATTAGCCATTTTTGTTGCAAATGCTTCTTCATTGGCTTAAGGAAGGCATGCTTTTCAATTCATTATGATCTGATTTCTAATATATTTTAAATTTTAATTGACAACAGTTTTGTTTAGTTAAAAAGGATTACTTTAATTGTGTAAAAGTATTTTCGACACAAATATTTGGATTTCTGAATTAATGATAAATGCCAATTAATGGTGCTTCAAATTTGCTAGTTCCAAGTAATTGGCACCTATTCCAATTACAAGGAATTCGCAAGTAATTTGACATTAAACCACTTATTTTGGAAGTACTTTTAAAGTTATAGACTAATTTTGTTTATCATTTGTTTTTATTTGAAAATATGAAATATTATCAATAATTGGAATCCATTAAAGCTTCAAATGACAATTACTGGGGACAGCATGACAATTACTGGGTATTAATATAAGTATATTGTATTGTTTTAAAGTGTTTACATTTCAGACTAATATGCTGATTTCTTACTCTCAAAAACATGAAATATGGCATCTTCATCTACAGTAAATTCATTTAAAGCGATTGAACCCAATGCAAAATGTGAAGTTTTTTTTAATATAAACATTTGCCAATTACTGGATCACAAGGTGCTCTAGGTGCTTCATTGGTGCTCTAGGTGACAATTACTGGTGATTTCAGCAACTTTTTATAAATATATTTTTAAATAAATACTTTTTAATTTTTTTTTCTTTTAATGGGCAAAATAGATACACAGACATGCATTCTTTGATTTAAAAATATTTCCAAGTAAATATCTTATTTCTTTGTAATGAAAATTGAAGTAAGTTTAAAGACAAATTCTTAAAGTGCCAATTACTGGGAATGTTACCCTACTTCATCTTTAATAAATCAAAACTGGTAATTTATAATTTTATTAAACCTTTACACAAACAGCAGTATCATTATATTAACTTTAAATAACTAAAAAAATATTTTTAAAACAAAAATATTCAAATTAGTTTTGAAAAAATTATTTTTCAATTCAACAATTGAAAAAAAAAAAATAACGGAGATATAAATAAAAGATAATTTTTTTGAAAGAAAAAAGGATGTTTGTAACATTTAAAATGCTAATTCCTAAAAAATTCATATTAATTCTTATATTTTCCAAACACTCACTAGATGGTTTCAAAAAAGGATTTAATATTTATTAAATTTCTTTAAAAGAAAACACGTAAAATGGCTAAAAAATGCGCAATTTCTTTTAATAAAATATATCGGACAATTAAATGTAAAAAAATTGAAATTTTCAACTTCCGCCGACTTTGAACTTTCTTGGTGCTTCGAATTCGGGACTGTTCGGTTAGAAATAACACTATCACAGGTTCATGAAAAAGTGATTAAAATTAAGATTGTATTTTGAAATAGGAAGAATAATATAATGGAATGTAATTACATTAATTAAATGTCATTATAATTTAATTAAATTTCATACATCGTTCAATTTTAGAATATTTTTATTTGTTTTGAAAATGATTCGGATAAGCGATGAAACATGTAAACAGTCAAACTTATTTTTACCGTTTTAAAATTAACCTTTTAGCCATTAAACAGTAAGATAAATTATTACCTTAAGGCAGTATTATTAAGGTAAATTTTTTTTTCTTTTTTTTTTTTTTTTTTTTTTTTTTTTTTTTAATGCACTCTTTTATAAACATTCAATGCAAGTTTTGAAAATCACTTCTAATCTTTCACTGTATTTCATGTTTTTTCCAACAAAAATCCGTTAAAAATTTGATTTTGTTACTCTTCGTAGAAAGAGTTAACAAGGGAATTTAATCAACCCTTTCGTCATCAAATTGTTATAAAAACAGAGAAAAAACAATCCTTCTAACTTTTAATACCTCTAAAATACCACTATAAATCATGTGCATTTTTTTTTCTTTCCTTTTTTTTTTTTTTTTTTTTTTTTTTTTTCCGAGACTCATGTGTACCCAATTTACAATAATGTTTAAAATTAATTTGAAAGCATGCACATATTAAGAGAAGGTTAAAGAATAATAAACATTTTTAACCTCACAAAAAAAGTGGGTGGCAACTTAAAATAAATATATAAAAATAAAGCAGTTCAAAAAGTTGGTTTATTTGTTATTTAAAATAAGAAAACAGCAATTATAAATAATGCTAGAAATTATCTAGTACTGACATCTAAATACGATTAATGCAACTATTTAGAAGCCTCCTACATATTCTATTTGATTTAATGGTATTACTAAACGGGGGGGGGGGGGGGGAGGAAATTCTGTCAAAAACCATGGAGAGAGAAAAAAAAAAAAAAAAAAAAAAAAAAAACCGAATATTGAAAATTATTATTGCGTATATTCTCCAATTTGTTCTAAATCATTTTCGAGAAAAAAAAATCCCGTAAGCACAGACGATTATTTTTCGCTAAGTTCAAGAGTTTGAATTTTGAAAACTAAAAACTTTTATGCCCTTGAACATATACTTTTAAATCTGTTTTTCTCAAAAGGGATTTCCCTTCGTTCTTAGATTTTAAAAATGCTCCATACTTATCAAAATTCACGAAATTGATGAGGAAGAATCAAGGTATTGTTTACAAAGAAACTGTGCGTGCGTTTTAAAATTCGACATCATTAATATAATTAAATTTGATTAATAACTTATTAAAATACTAAATTTTGATAAAAATCAATATGAAATTCAGAGAAAAAAAAATCTAAAAAATTAGCTATTCAAGGAATTTAAAAATCTATGCATAAATTTGTTTTAAGTAGAGTTTTAAGCGATTCAAATGCAAAGTTGAGGAATTATCTCAAAAATTAAAACGCATAGAGCATTTTAAAATTCATCTTTTAAAAAAATCTTAAAATTACAATAAGATTGGAAAATTTTTTCAAGACGATCTATATATTTATCATGAAACGCACATTTAAAAAAATATCTTATCTCTATGATAAATTAAAAAAAAATAATAATAAGTACACCGACCTCTTAATAATAAATAATTTTTGTGGTTTCTTTTTATAAAATAGGCAACAGAAAACAAAAACAAAAAAACTATTTAAATATCTTTTTAGGATTTCTATATTGATTTCTAAACGTAAAATAATATAATTTATATTAAACTTATTTTCATCGGAAACACACCTTTGTACGTATTTGCATAATTCTAGCATATCAGGAAGTAGATTAAAAATCGACTACAAAATGTCATCTTTGAGTACAAATAACAAATTGAATTAAATAACAGAATATTAAAAGAGGATCGCGCTAAATTGTAAAAACGAGAGAGAGAGAGAAAAAAAAATTTCTGGTATTAATTTTACCCCCCCCCCCCCCCCCAAAAAAAAAAAAAAAATTACTGGAAAATATTTATTTATTACAAACTTTGTTATTTTTAACAGATTTTGTCCGTAAGTTCATAATAAATTCAGATTATTTCCTGCCAGTTTTTTACTGTAAAATCAAAAGATTTTTAGTTTATCGAGATATCACTGTATATGACATGTGCCCTGAGCCTGACTAAAGCAGAGTATGCGGGGCAATTGCCCTGGGCCCCCCAAGAACAGGTCTGTTTTTTGTTTAAAAAGTGTCAAATGATAAAAAATGACCAATTTTTAAGGGGCTTTTTTCTACGCCCTGTGTTTCCGTACCCCATGCCCCCTTAAGGCCTCACATTTATCCTTATATTCCTGTAATTGAAAAAAAAAAAAATCGAATTCTATAGTTTCTTAAAGTTATCTTTCTTCTGCTATTATGTATATAGATATGAATAGTACTTAGTACGAAATTTATGTACACAAACAATAGGGATGAATTTTAGTTTTAATCACGTCACTATAATTTACAAAAAATTTTAAGATAGTAGGGGGGGGGGCACTGTCTAAGTCGGGCCCTGCATGTGCCGGAAAAACTGTATACGTAGTTACGGAATGTCCCATGTATACTCTTTCCTGTGTTGTGTTATTTACTGCTGGGAAGATGGATTTACAGGCTTCGTTCACCAAAGGACCGCATTAGAATTCTCCTCTATTAGGGAAATCCCATGTTAACATTTGGCGAAAATTAATTAGGTGATTACTGATTGACTAAAATAAATATCGAAAAAACGGGCTTCACCATTAGAAACAAGACATCAAATAAAGATATAGAGCGTTTAAAATTAATGTCTCTTTAAATATTTTTAAGAAATGTAATTTTTTTTTTTTAATTTTGTCCAAAAGAAAAATTTTTGTAGTCTATCATGTTTTTAAAAACTTATAATATACTTAACACTATTCTTTTGGGAATGCACTACAGCTCTATCTATTTTCTAATTTTTTATGGTGTAAACCGTTTTTCGGTATTTATATTAAGTAATCCTTAATCACCTAATTAAGATTTCTCATAGATTAATATGGCATTTTATGATCCCAATGAGTAAAATAGACATGACTGTCGTAAGCGCTTAATACAGGAGTCGCAGTATCTCATATCTCTCTCTATATATAAAATAATTTTTTTGTAATTGTAAATTATCAAAACATATTAAAATCGACCAGAAAAATTAAAAGTCCTTCCGGCAATGCCGGGAGGAAGAGGTAGCTTTCATATACTTATTTATTTATTTTATATTAAGTTATATAAATCAAATATACGAAGCTCAAAATACTGGAACACGATTACGTAAGATTGAATACTAGTTTTTGTCAATACTGAATATTAATAGGAATGTTTAGAAATTAGTCATCTTTTATTCAACCTGGTTTTATTTTAAGCGATTTATAGGGTCGCCAAATTCCACGATATCCATTTTAAAGCAGCATGATGGATAAAAAAAATCCAATGAGCTTGATCGAAATCTTAATTCATGTGAACATGCACACTCACGTGGAAATCGATTTATATATACGAGTGCGGTCGCGGGCAAATTAACTTTTTTAAAAAATGTCATCCACATTAGGAATTCAAACTGCTATATCCCAGGCGTTTTTTAAGGTAAAAACAAAGCAAAAAATACTCCGGAATTCATTATTAAGATAAATAGTTTAAAAAAAAAACCTTTTTTCAATTTCTATTTTTTTTTTTTTTTTTTTTTATATATATATATACATCATTATACATTTAAAAGATTTTTGACAAATTTAAGTGCCCGCCATTTTGAAACAAGATAACAAGAAACAAGAAGTACTTTAACTCAGACATTTTTTAAGATACAGACGGAACAAAAAATGCTTTGGAATCTTTGTATCAAAGTCAAATGCATAAAAGAAAAATCTTTTTCAATTTCTCACTTTTTTATACCTAATTTCAAATTTTAAATTTCTTTAAAAAAAATTAAATGACCGCCATTTTTAAACAAGTTGGCGGATCGAACTGGTTAACGAACTAGGTCCAGCCTTTATTAAATACTATGTACACACCAAGTTACATCCAAATCGATTTATAAATACGAATGTTATCACGTGACAAAAACCAGATCGTATCAAAATGTCAGCCATAAGAAAAATTCAAAGTGCTATAACTCAATCATTTTTTAAGATATAGACAAAGTAAAAAGTGTTCTAGAAGTGTTCTTAGTTATCGCATGACAAAAATCAGATATATATATATATATATATATATATGTGACATTTTAAAGTTAGGAGCCAGAAACATCATCGCCAGGGTCCCCGTTCTTTGCACAGAAGTCATGGCCAGCGAGGGAAAAAATAAAAAATAAATAACTGTAGAATATCCAATAAATCACTCATTGGTGGCTGTAAGTTTATTTATTCAACTGTAGTCATTATAGAGGGAAAAACTCCTTTTTTGCAAACGATCTTTTACCGAAATGTCCAAAAAATATTCCATCATTTACTTCAACCAGCCGTACTCATCGACGAAAGAACTCCAGAATCTCTCTCCTTCTCATCTCGAGACTTCCACCTTTTAAAACTAAAAAGAAAATTCTAGAACTTTCTGTAATCTCAAACCATCATCCTTTTATGTAAACAGAATTCTTGTCCAGCTACGAGATTATTTTCAACAGACGATAAATTTATTTTTAAAAAAATATTATTTAACCAATTTATAATTGAATCGGGATTTTTTAGGCAGACGACTTTTATGAATGATTAATTTTAAGAAAAAAAAGAAAAGAAATGAATTTATTAATGCACACATCAAAGGTTGATGGCGGAAAAATAAATAAATAGATAAAATAAAATAATGATATTTTTTGAAAGGTATGGTTTTGGAATAAATTTAATAAGATTTTCTTAAAAAGGGTTGATAAAAACATAGAAGAAATCAGTTTTATTTGGAATATTAAGAAATAAAGTTTTAATTAAGAATATTTTTAATTTAGAGCCATCTTTTTAAATTTACGCATACTGGAATAATGTTTTTTAAGGCAAATTAAGAATTTATATCGTCTGCATAAGGATTAACAGATTAGATCTAGAAACAAGATTTTAATTTAATAATTTGAAGTAAATACGGAACATTATTATAAGAAAATTAAGATAGTATAAAGGTTAGTTTTGGCGAAAACATTTTAAATTTGTAATATTATCCCCCTCCCCGAAAATTTGTATGAAATTGATAGTTAAATAAAACTACAAGTTCAGACAACAGAAATATAATAATTTAGAAAAGTCAAATTTTGGAATAAAACTGTCAAACCCAGGAAGCCAAGAGATGGAAGAAAAGAAAATTAACGCAATATAAAAAATATTAGCGATTAAAATAAAATAGTTAAGAGGAAATTAATCTGAATTAAATTTAGGTAGGAGCATTTCCCTGAAAGAGATACAATACTGTTACAATATCACTTACTATTTGTAAGTGCATAGGAGATAATACATACAATAACAGTAAATAAGTTATAAATATAAATAAGCAAGAGATAAAAAATATAATAAAAACAATAACAATTCGTTCTCATGGAAGTTTAAATAATTACAATAACTTAATGCATAGGTTATTTTAAATAAAGTTCTTCAAATGAAAAAAGTCTTTCCATTGTGTATAAAAGTCTTTTCCAATGTTCACTGAATACAGTCTCTTTAATTAAAGATCTCCAAATCTAGTTTAATCTTTGTTTTTTATGTTATGTTGGATCCAACATCTTTTAACAATCAATCAAATTTTTCTTTCAATAATATATCAATTTTTTTAATAATAAATAGCATCACTCTCAATATCAATAATAAATAATATAGAAAAATTTAAATAATAATAATAACAACAATAATAAGTGATAGTATAATAAGACTCCTTATCCTAATATTTCTCAATAAGAGTATAATTAATACTAAACTTCATTATAGAAATCATAATGATAATAATAATAAAACAAGAGTATAATCAAAAGAAAATATCACAATTTGTTTATTATTGATAGGGAAAATATTGGTTGAGGATAAAAATAATTTCATAGCAACTAAATAATTTTCTTATCTTCTAATAGCATAAGAAAGTATTTTTTGCTAGTCGAAAGTATAAATAAAAAAAAAATCATAATAATTCCAAAATCCAAATAAAATTAAATCTAACTATTTAGAAAGTGGACTCTCAACCAGTATTTCCTTGCAATAATTCCTCTCGGATACTCTTTTACAAAATTGTCAAATTTGGTTATAAGTTTTCAATGCCAAATGTAGAATAATGTTTTATCTACACATGGTTTATAAACTTTAATAATAAAATACAAATAGGAATAAAAGGTGTCATTCTTAATTGAGAAATGGAAATAAAAATAGTGTGCTTTTTTGAAAAACTTTTAATATCTGTAGTTTTCACAATCACTGAAAATCACATATTATGTTATAGGTTTGAGTAGAATCATCAGATTTTATAACTATTATCACATAATATCTGCTGAATAAATAAAGTAATACTAATGTCAAATAAATGAGTAAATATAGTTAGACTTATATACACTTAAAATTAATTTATCAACATCAATTTGAAAGCTTTTACAATCAAAGTGTTCACCCTATGCCTGCATAAGGAGCCCAATTTAATCCCAAAAACTCCCAAAAACAAGTAATATTCTTGTTGCGCACCAAGAATATACCTGCTAATGTTGAAAATTATGGTAATAAAATATTTAAAGAATAAGAATTAAAATTTAATCTACTGTCTTGACTTTAGTTTGATCTAGTGATTGTGATTGTATTTGAGGTTTTGTTTGTTTTTTGGGTTGCTCATGAAACAGTTTAAAATCTTCTGGTGAAAAATAGGGTCTTAATTTAGAAACATGCACAATAACGGAATTCTGTCCTGTCTCATAATTAAATTTATCTATTTCATAAGTAACATCAGAAAGTTTATTTATAATTTTATATGGTCCAGAGAAAGTAGGTTCTAATTTTCGAGTGTTAGGGTATTTAAATTCTTCATAAATTACAGAGTCTTGTATTTTTAATGGGCATTCGACAAAATTTCGATCATAGAGTCTTTTACTTTTAAGGTGAAATTCCCGAGTTCGCGCTTTCGCAATTTTGAGGGCTTTGTCTACTGGTGGATAATAGTTTTGTTTTAAAGGAGATTCATAAGGCAATTGACCATAAAATAAATAGGCAGGTGGGAATCTGGTGATAGAATGGGGCGTATTGTTGTATTCTTCGATGACTTGGTTTAATAATCTAGTCCAAGGTATTTTAGAAGAATTAACTAGGAATTTAGTGGAATTAACTTTACATTTAAGCCTGGTAACTATAGTCTGATTAACTCGCTTTACTTTTCCATTGGTCTGAGGATGATGTGCGGATGTAAAACGCTGTTGAACATGATGATTTCTAAGGAATTTCTTAAATCTTCGAGATCTGAAAGATTTATGCCTGTCACTAAGTATTTTTTGAGGTGCTTTGATATTGAAAATTTGTTTTAAACAGTTAGTGTATGTTTCAGTGGTAACATTTTTGGAGGGAAAAGCCCAAACAAATCTAGTTGCATGATCTATTATTATGTGTAAGAATTTTTTTGTTGAGTTGTAATAGTTAAATCCACCAACAGTATCAATAGAAAGACATTCAAAAGGTTGATCTGTTGCTGGCATAGCTTGTAATAAGCCGAATCTTTTCTGTTTTGGTTTTTTATTTTTCTGACAGGTGTCGCAATGTTTAACAAATTCTGTAATGTCTATTGTCATATTAGGCCAATAATAGTTGGGAGATATTAAATTAAGCATTTTTTGAATCCCTAAATGTCCAAAATTATCATGAGCAATATGAAGTAATTTTTTTCTTAATGACATTGGTACAACAATTTTTTTGAATCCCTTTTTCTGAACTATAATAATTCCATTCTCTTTTTTATATTTTTTGTCACAAACATTGTCTTTGTCTTGCATCTCTATAATTTCTTTCCTATCTAGCAATAAACTAATATGTTGATTAAAATGACAAACAGGATTTCGTGACAACATGTCTGCTTCGACATTTGTTGAACCCTTTTCATATTTTATCTCATAATCAAACATACTAAGTTTGAGCGACCATCTAAAAAGTCTACCTCTTAAGTTTTTAACACTCTTTAACCATACTAGAGATGCGTGGTCCGTATGAATTGTAAACTTGACACCATGAAAGTAATGATAGAATTTGTCAAGAGTATCTATAATAGCTAAACATTCTAATTCAGTTATGAAATAATTTTGCTCATAACTCTTCAAAATTCGAGAATGATAAGCAATAGGATGTAAGAAATTATCTTTATCAGGTTGTTTTAGAACGGCACCTACTGCTATCTGAGAGGCATCTACAAACATATGTAAAGGTAATTTAGGATCATAAATTTTGAGGATGGGTTTTGCAATTAAAGAATTTTTTAATTTTTCAAAAGACTCCTGGCACTCTGAATTCCATTCCCATATTGTGTCTTTTTTAAGTAATCGATTTACAGGATATCTAATTTCAGCATATTTATTAATGAATTTATGGTAAACATTAATGGAACCTAGAAATCGTTGTAACTCTTTCACATTGGAAGGAGGTTTTAAATTTTTGATGGTTTCAATATTGGCATTTGCTGGAGTTATAGTTCCATTAGTGATTTCATAACCTAAGAAATTGATTTTATTTTGGCCTAATTTACATTTAGAAAGTTTAAGTTTAATGTTTTCTTGTTTGCAAATGTCAAAAATTTGAGCTAAATGGTTTAAATGTTCTTGTAAAGAGGAAGAGAAAATTATAATATCATCAAAATAGTGGCACGCAAAGTCGATTTTATATTTATTAAGGATCCTTCGAATGGTTCTATTGAATATGGGAGGGCCCGTTTTTATGCCAAAAGGGAGCACGAGCCACTCAAAAAGTCCAAAATTGATTGTAAATGCTAATTTTTCTGTATCGGATGGATGTATTGGTATGTGCCAGTAGCCAGAGGCTAAATCCAAAGTTGAAAAATACTGAGCACTACTCAATTTATCTAAAATTCCATCGATACGGGGCAAGGGTTCTGCATCGTTTTTAATTATTGCGTTTAATTTTCTATAGTCTATACATAATCGCGTTTTTTTACCTTCCTCTCTTTTCATAACTAGTGTAACAGGGGCAGAATAGGGGCTATTACTTTCCTTTATCAGTCCGGCTGCTAACAATGATTGAATTTGGTTTTTTATTTCTATTTCTTCTAGGGGAGATGTTCGGTAGGGCCTCAAAGATATAGGTAGGTCAGATTTTAATATAACGCGTTGTGGTTCAATATTTATCCTACCCACATCATATTTATGCTTTGCAAAAATATCACTATAAATATGAACTAATTCCCTTAAATTTACATCTTGAATTAAATTTATTTCCCCAGTTAAATCTGAATCCGAATTATCGCGAAAATTTTGAAGAGTCATGGAACCTCTATAATCAGGATGCACATTAATTTCGTGATCATATTCAACACAGTCTTCATTTTTCATAATATTTCCACAAGTAGATTGTAACTCTATATCATGATTACTTACATTCAGTGTTTCATTATCATAATTATCTATTGCTACAGTATTACCAGTATTTAATTTCATATTTTTTTTTATATTCTGAGGTTACAATTTCATTAGATTGATCCCTGTTTTGTTGTACTTGGTCCATATTTACTGTATTGAAATGAAGGGATCTCTCATTATGTATGGATATACTGTTAGTTATAATTTTCCTTCCCTGCCTTACAATACAATTTTTACATTCTATGGTTAATTTAAATTTAGAACATTCTTTTAACCCCAAAATAGCATAATCCAAATTTGTATTGCATACTAAAAAGTTAACATATTTTTTAATTTTACCCACTTTTAGAAGAACACTACATTTTTTATTTATATGTAAAAATCCTTTTGCCTGACCAATGGTAACTAAGGGTATAGTCTCAATTTTAGCATTAAGTTTTTTAACAAATTTAAGTGGCAATATTGCAATAGTTGAGCCAGTATCTACAACACATGGTAAATTATAATTATTTGTATATCCATACACAATTAATTGCCAAACATTATGAAAATTATTTTGTGAGATATTTGGAAGAGTATCAGAGGATGGTACCTCATTCCTAAAAATACATTCTCTTTCCCAATGAAAAACATTACTCACACCCCTATTTGTGCATATCCTACAAGGTCTTGAAGGGTATGAATTTTGAATATAATTATTTTGACAAACTCTAGGTCTTTGAAACTGAGATTGCCTTTGGGGAATCCAATTCCTAGGTGTATTATTGGGCCTAGTTGATTGAAAAGGTTGAAAATTTTGTCTAGCTGATGGTTGATTTATTACTTGGTTTGAAACTAGTGGGGTGGAAACTTCCACGAATTGTTTGACAACCCGGTACCATTCTGTAGTACTACTAGGAGGATTTATAATAATATTGTTTTTGAATTCTGGTTTTAAACCATCAGTTAAACCTTGTAATAGTATATTTTCACTAAGATGTAATTTCCTACCAATTTCCACTTTTTTACGAAAATAAGTTTCTAAATTGTCTAAATTATCTAATTTCAGATTTGAAAAATCAGAAAAACTCGGGAAGTCCAATTCAATGAGTCTTTCTATCAAAATTTTCTTAATTTGTTCATAATCCGTACAATTTAAGCAGTCATTGATATAAATTTTTTGCGCTTCACCTTTCAAATATTGCGCAATAGAATTAAATTTCCATTCTAGATTTTTCTGTTCCCTATCACATGTTTTATCAAAATAAGTTAACCAAGACAAAATGTTCATTCCAGAACTCGGGTCAAACGGTACGAACTTAGGATCTTCCATAATTTTTTTTATTCTTACTCATTAGAATAAATGAAGCACTTCTATTTTCTTTATTAAATCCTAATCGTAAAATCATTCGCAATAAATTTCAAAGTTAATGATTTCTATCAATTACATATTTTTTCAAAATTACTATATTTAGCTGCTAACTTTAACCAGAAATTTTATCTAATAAAACAGAAATTGTAAATATCATAGATATACCTTAAATTGGGATCAACTTTTAATTCTATTATTTTATAGATCATAAACATATTCAAAAATTTTAATTATAGGTAATTTCTTACTTAAAATCACAAAATTTACTGAAAAATTTAATCATATTTATCAGTCAAAATTCTAGCAACAGCCTTGCACAGTTCCATATTTCTTACTGAATTTAAATAAATTATAAGAATCCGGGAACCAAAGCTCACTGTAACCAGAAATTCTAACAAATAAAATGAAAAACATAAATGTTAACTTAATTTTCAGCTCAAATGTCTAGTTGTAGGAACATTATCATGAAAATACTGCATTCTGAGAATAGTTCTTGATAACAAACAAATATCAATAAAATAGAAAATGTACTTTCTTTAAAAATAACTTTAGCTTCTAAATTCTTTTATACTTCATAATTATTACAAACTTGCCTTTAATCGTGCATAAAAATATCATAACTGTCTTAATAATTAACAGTAATTGTCTAAGAATATCATACTCTTCAATTTAATCCTTAAGAACAAAAATGTTTAAATCTCCAACACATAATAATGATAATAATAATACTCATAAATAGGCAAGTAAATAAATTTTACAGACAAATAATCAAATAAATAAACCTGACAGACAGAGAATAATTAATTTAAATAAATACATAAAAAGTATACAAATAATAATATTGAAAACACTACGAAAAAAAATCTCACTGAAATCCTATGGGTCTCAACTATCTCGAAAAAATATTTTTCTGTTCACCAATTAACAAGAAATGGTCTTGTAATTATTATTATTATTTTCTTCTTTTTCATCATAAGAGGACTACTTTTTAACGACCAAAGCACTTTACAGGAACAATTCCTCTGTTTTTGTCACTCCAGAAATCATGAGACTATGGCAGTTTTTGTTTAAGAACACATCCAATAATGACGGGCAAATTATTCAGCGGTCCACAGTTTTTATTATCACTTCGTTCCATAGCCAAAACCAAAAAAAGGCAGCGCAAGCATAAAACATCCTGTCGGCTCTAGAAAAGACTGTGACATTTTAAAGTTAGGAGCCAGAAACATCATCGCCAGGGTCCCCGTTCTTTGCACAGAAGTCATGGCCAGCGAGGGAAAAAATAAAAAATAAATAACTGTAGAATATCCAATAAATCACTCATTGGTGGCTGTAAGTTTATTTATTCAACTGTAGTCATTATAGAGGGAAAAACTCCTTTTTTGCAAACTATCTTTTACCGAAATGTCCAAAAAATATTCCATCATTTACTTCAACCAGCCGTACTCATCGACGAAAGAACTCCAGAATCTCTCTCCTTCTCATCTCGAGACTTCCACCTTTTAAAACTAAAAAGAAAATTCTAGAACTTTCTGTAATCTCAAACCATCATCCTTTTATGTAAACAGAATTCTTGTCCAGCTACGAGATTATTTTCAACAGACGATAAATTTATTTTTAAAAAAATATTATTTAACCAATTTATAATTGAATCGGGATTTTTTAGGCAGACGACTTTTATGAATGATTAATTTTAAGAAAAAAAGAAAAGAAATGAATTTATTAATGCACACATCAAAGGTTGATGGCGGAAAAATAAATAAATAGATAAAATAAAATAATGATATTTTTTGAAAGGTATGGTTTTGGAATAAATTTAATAAGATTTTCTTAAAAAGGGTTGATAAAAACATAGAAGAAATCAGTTTTATTTGGAATATTAAGAAATAAAGTTTTAATTAAGAATATTTTTAATTTAGAGCCATCTTTTTAAATTTACGCATACTGGAATAATGTTTTTTAAGGCAAATTAAGAATTTATATCGTCTGCATAAGGATTAACAGATTAGATCTAGAAACAAGATTTTAATTTAATAATTTGAAGTAAATACGGAACATTATTATAAGAAAATTAAGGTAGTATAAAGGTTAGTTATGGCGAAAACATTTTAAATTTGTAATATATGTATATATATATATATATATATATATATATATGTCAACATTTGAACGGAGGGTGGTTTTGGGGTCTGGGGGTCATGATCGGTGAAAATATACCAAAATTTTCTGGAAGTGCTTTCCTCCGGACGGCTGCAATAGGTAGCTTTTTACTTTTTGTAATGAAAGCTACCTAACACTTATGATACAATAAAAACGATTATCCAAAATCCTAATATGTATATTTTGTACCACTATTTCCAAAGAAAGTTCTTCGTGGTTTCCTTCAGAATATAAAAATACAGTTTAGAAGTAGTGGTAGAAATGTATAAAAAATATAGATTGCTGCGACCTATGTTAAGAAAAATAAAAAAAAATGTGTTTAAAATCGATGAAAAAATTTTGAATAACTCCTTACTTGTTACTTATCCCCATGTTAAATAAAATATATGTTCCAGATACTATTTCGAAATTAATAATAGATTTGGAGTATTCATACAGTAATCATACAACTGTAAATAACTACATACCGCTCACCTGCAAGATAAGTGACACATCTTGCAAAAATTAATTTTGTGTTTTATTCCTCTAATAAGTGTGTCATAGGTCCATCTTGCTACATAAACAATTTCATAAGTGTAGTTGAACAGAAAAACACTTTATTACATTATACGTCCATTTGTGCCTACAGAAGAGGGGTGGATTGTGTGGGGGAGATAAAATTACCCAAGCCCCTGAACATCATCTTACATTTCCCTTCTCATGTGCTTTTATGCACATTTTTAGGTGCGTTCGTAATTATGCAAATATGTAGCACCTATAGTTTTCGTTCAGTCCGTCTGTCCGTCGCATATAATAATGCAAAAACTACCCAACCGAACCGTTTGAAATTTAAAATATATAATTATTACATAATTTTGTCGAGTCATTTAAAATTTTATGAAAATCGAATGCATAGATCAACAATTACAGGGACAATAAAAAATATTCCGTTACATTACGGTCAGTGGGGAAAAATATTTCAAATGCATTTTAATGGTGTTACACTCATTCGAATATAATAAATTTGATATGCATCTATAAAGTACGTATTATAACTTATATTTTGCATAATCTGTGGTGCAAAGAATATTTGTTATTGATTTACAAGGCCAGACAAAAGTATTCCATTACATAATGGTATAAGGGAGAATATTGTTTGGTGCGTATTTTAGTTGTAATTAACTATTTACAATTTTATGAGATTGATATATGAGAGTTTTGTTATATTTGTTTATTTTATTATATTTGTAAATGTGTCAAAACGTTTTGCGCTTGTTTGGGGAAGCAGTTGAGAACACTCTTAAACATCGAATGTTATGATTTCTATCTTGCGATTTTATTTTTATTAGTTAATGAGAAGTTCAACTGAGATAAAATATAATGCTACACACACCAGTAATAAAATATAGCATAATTTTTCCCCCAATGAGTGATATTTTTATTAAACTACACAATTTAAAAAATAACAGATTAAATTAAATTTATTAAGATTAGTGTAAGAAGCAAGCTTTCCGATTATCTTTTCGAAAGTAAAACTATATTTATTTATTTTTTATTTTAGATTAATGATTAAAAGCTTCATTTTTTTATATTAAAAATATAAGAATATAAAAGAAGAAGAAAGAATCAACAAATAAAATGTGCAAACTAATTGATTTTGAAGAATTAAAAATTAGTTTCCTTATAAACACACCCAAGTTTTAAAATAAATTCGTTTGAATTTATTCTGATGTACATAAATTACTATTAAATAGCCTTTGTGACCATTTTTTATCAAGCTCAAAAATATAGATTAATTTTCTTTAGAATTAGAGTTTGATGGATAATAAACAAAGCTGCTTCATCTTTATCTCCCAATTCGCAAAAGATTATTCTGTTATTTACGCCAAAAATCAATTAAAAAAAAGGATTTTAAATCAAAAATGTTATTCAGAAATTGAACTAACAAATAAAATGTGCTAACTGTCTGATATATATATAGTTTCCCAAAGAACACCAAAAATAACTTAATAAACAGTCGGCTTTAAAATCAAAGTTCCACAAAAAAAAAAAAAAAATTGGATTACGTTTAAATTTATTGCGATGTAAAGAATTGCATATCAAATTACGCTTAAGACCATTAAAAAAAAAAAAAAAAGATGAAAAGTTTCCATTCCTAACAAGTGAAAAATCCAGATCCATTTTCTTTGAGAATTTTAGTTTGCAGGATAATAAACAACTGCTTCGTTTTCATCCTCCAAAAATTTACAAAAGATTCTACTGTTATTTGCTCAAAACTTTAAGGAAAAAATATTTAAAGTAAAAAGTTTGAAAAAATAAATAAATAAAATGAAAAACAGGCGCCAAAGCACCTTTTATCCGCTTTTAACAACTCGCCAAGGGCTTCTCACCTTCAAAGCCGAGACAGCTAATAGGGGCCACTCGCTCTGGGCGCTTGAATTACCGCAAGCAGACACCCTTTATTTCGGAAAAGGGGCTATTCGTCAGTCTTTTGATAGATAATGACAGCAATCTATATCCATGAGCGCAGAGGTAAAATGGTGCTTACGGGTCTATCTTTACGTGAAACACAATACTACGCGGAGAGGTGTGTGGGTGGAGGGCGATGAGATTCCGTACCCGGCAAACTAGGCATTGACATTACTATTTCTTGGGCAAGTTATTTTTCACATAAAGAGGAGAGGGAATTTATTCAAGAAGTCGAATTAAATTGTGAAGGAATAAGTCTAATAAGACTGCAGATAAATTTGTATTTATTTAAGGGTGTTTGTTCTCAACTGTTCTGCTCAACAAACGCAAAATAATGGCACATTTACAAATTCATTTTTTAACGGAAAGATAGAAAAGTGAAAGACCTGTTTCGAATCGAACTGAGTTTTCCATTTTATAATAATAAAATTACATACCGAGTTACGAGCTATTTTAACCGCGTGATCCAGTGGCGTAGCTAAGGGGGGCGTCCGCCCCGGGCGCCGAGGCCTAGGGGCGCCAAATTGAGAGGAATTGTTATATATCTATATTGGAGTGGGGGCGCAAAATTTCTTGCTGGCCCCGGGCGCCAAAAAACATAGCTACGCTACTGGCGTGATCACGATTTTCTCCCTTTCATTGACTGATTTTTCTGCTTTCGTTGGAAAATGCTGTTCAAAACGTCACCTTCGTCAGCTTTTTCTGAAGTATCTATCGCGTTTGCAAAAAAACAGAAAAATGAGCGCGTTTTGACAGTTTTTTAATAACAACACCTGCTAGCTTTAGGCATTTCCGAACAAACATAAATTAAAACTTTTGACACAAAGATGCTGTTTTTGATTTGACACCCTTAAAGCTGTTTTTAAAAATATTTTTTAAGTATTCGATTTGACCGAACACTTCGATATTAGGCATAGCGAATAGTTTGATATTCGACCTAACAGAATATTCGTTAGTATAGTCGAATACAGAAGAGATGCCGGATATTCGGTGCATTCCTAGTATATTTTATAAATAAATTCCAAGATGTTTGGGATTGCATTCCGCCATGTATGTACGTCATTATTTTGAATAATAATACAAAAATATGAATTAATAAAATGCTATTCATAAAATAAAATTTATTTTGGAAAATTGCGTGAAAGTTGTAGCATACAAGTATAAATGCGAAATTTTCGGCATTTTATGAAAGGAAAAAACAACAAAATACATCTGCTCTCTTGCGAAGCTGTCATCACAGATCATAACATGTTTCTGTCAACTTTCACACATTCTCCAGCTTATAGATAAGACTAACCAAACCCGCTTATAAATTTGTCATCATGACCCATTAAAAAAGGGGAGAGATTCCGATGCGTCACTAGCTTTGGAATATGATAGCAAAAACTGAGTGATAGTACCGAATGGTATTTTTTGAAACCTCAAGCATATCCTCAGTGAAATAGTCTTTACAAAAATTTTATTTATGTAGAGGAATGAAAGGGTGGGAGTGGGGGAAAACAATGCCAGTTGATTATTGAATACGGCAATGAAAAGAAAAATAAGTTTTAGCTCCTATTATTAGACGGTTCGAAGTAAAATGTTTTTACCCAACACCCTCAGGAGTGCATTGATATTATTTTAACCATTTTTATTTAAAAAAACTTGTCAAATTTCGACATATTAATTTGTAAGTTTAAATTATTATTTAGTATATATCTAATTTCATAAGTAGTGAAATCTTATTAAAAACTGGAAAAGAAAAAGCATTTTTTAATTATTATTACTACCATTGAACAGACATGCGACACAACTGGGTTTTAATCGTTAATTCTGAGAATTTTGATGTTAAAGATACAGGGTGTCCAGCGAATAAGAGCCTGATTTCAAAATTAAACTTCTCAAAAACGAAGATCGATAGAATTATGCAATAAACGGTTTGTTTACTAGTTAAACTGCAAAAATGTTTTACAGACGTTTCGATCGGTGAATATTTTAAAAAGATTATGTTCCGATTGTAAAGAATGCTCGACTTGACATGTTTCTTTTTTTAGATTGTTTGCAGAGACCGAGTTTTTCGATGTACACTGCCATATTTTAAAGATTTTTGGAATCAAATTTTTGGAATTTCGAAAATCCAAAAATTTAATCCCAAAAATTGTTTTAACCAGGTTTTTCCCACCTAGGGCTAAAACTTACCAACCCTTTTATAAACATGTTATTTTGAATACCTTTAAAGAAATTGCCAATAAATTAAATAAGTCCTACATCATTCCCAGTTTTTAAAAAATTTCGTTACCAGCTTCATTACCTTTATCATGATTTATTAGACGCAAATTCAAATCATAGTTATTATTCTACCGGCATACTGGCTAGTTACTGTCAAAACAAATGAAACACACCTCCCGTTTATGTTTAATTTAACAGCGGAATGTGTTATGTTCGTACACGAAGGAATTCAATGATGCAGTAAGAATGAAATATCGGATTTAAAATTCATCCTTCTGGCCATTATAAATGCGTATAAGAAGCTTTAAATTATCAGGTAAGAACTTTATTAGAGTTAAAAGAACCGGTTCATATTATTAAATAATTCCACAAATAAAATAAAATAATAAGACGTTTAATATTTTAATCAGGCTTCAACACTCCTATTATTTATGAACTATTAAACGAAAGTCGTTGCATGAGTCCAATTATGATCCAAAAGAACACAACCTCATTAAGACCCTCATCTTTATGTCGGTCACCTTCCTTTAATTCTACCGCTCTAGATAATTTGATTGCAGTAAGAGAGAATATATCCTACCTGAAAATGATATGCAATAGTTGAGAGCATCAGACTACTGCCTACGATGTTTGGCGCTATCAAGATATATGCATAAATTTTACGCAGCCGCGAGTTTTATATTCAGTGATAGTCCGGTGATTCGATAGCATGGGGCGTCATCGTGTGGTCCCATCTAGATATCTCGTGCCTGGGTAGCTTGCGAATTGTTTTATTTAACGCTTGTAGACAGGCGTTTGTATCAAACTTGCATAGACGTGATGCAAAATCTTAAATCTTTATCGCAACTATCTTAAAACATATCCATGAGAAAATTTTACGAATATGAATATTATCTGAATATGGTTTTTCCTTTACATTTTCCTACTGAAATTTGCGCTTGAGTAATCTAAAAAAAAAAAAAAAAAAAAATGAATATGGTTTGAGGAAAAACAAAACTCGTATTAAACAGTTTTACATTGGTTTGAAGGCTTTACTTAAAGATGTTCGCAAGTTTATTTTGCAACTAAAAAGAAACTTTTTTTTTTGGGAGGGGGGGGGGGGATAATATGGAGTTCCACAAGGTAAGGAGAATGCCACCATCCCCCCATTTCACCAGTGACAAACTAAATTCACTAATAACCACTAAATTCATGATAGACGTAAAAAAAAGAATGCAAAGATCACTTGTGGTTGTTTATTTATAATTCAATATTCCTTCCGTAAGTAGTAAGCCGGAGTGTTTTTAGAGTATGCGGTGTTCAAACATTGGTAAGCGAGCATATCTCGTACAAATACAAGCAGTGAATGCCCCATAATTTCCTAAAAAGCTATAAATTTCAATAGAGAAATTATGCGTAACAAGGGTCTGTCCAGACTTTTCTCACAGGGTCTTGTTTTTATGAAATTGTTTGTAGTATAAAGAAACTTTTAATAAAATCTAACTCTAATTTTATAAATTCGAAACGATTATATTCATTTTTTTTATTCGACTTTAATAGGAGTCTTTTATATAATGTAAAAGGAAGGTAATAGGTTCTTTGGCAATTTGAGCTATTTCATGACATGTTAAAGTTCACTTTTAAGAGATTCAGTTAGTGAAATGTCCTGTTTAGAGAGAAAAATTCCGTGAAAGGTCTAAATTTAAGACAAAGAATTTTGCGATTGTGAAGGCCCTGTTTTGAGGGAATAATTTTGTGAAGAATTCTTTAAAGGATACATATTTTTTCCAAAATAGGTCTCTGCGTATAGATATATTAAATTGTCAAATTTAAATTAAAACACAGTTAAATACGTTAATAAACAACCATGAATAAATACAACGTGCAAAGGAAGGCCCCCTGCCATAAAATACTGGAAAGGTGAGAATTTTATGTAAGAATTAGGCCATTTTCCTCTCCTTCAACACACACCTAGTAAAATCGTGCTTACGTCCATTGAAACCGCTCGTGGCAAAAAGCATTTGGAAATAATAAAAAGCTTCAAAACTAATGTGATAATAAAAACAGAAATCCACAGATCACAATTTTTGCCATTTTCTTGAAAAATTATAGATGTATTATATGAAATATAATTGGGCATCTGTTCTTTTAAAACTATATTGGAGGCTATTTCTCTTTTTTCATCTTAAGAGGCTACTTCAGTCAAGCGAAAAGACCCGTTCACTAATGCTAATAATATGGAAGAGATTTATAAAAGGTATCTTGGTTTGCATTTCAACAATTTTAATATATATATATATGAAGGAACGGTATTCTTTCCACAAAATAGGCGTTCATATTTCATTATCCACATCGCAACTCTCATCATCCAGGTACTCTAGATGTCAGTTGAAAGTAGCCGTGGTTTGAAGCTAGCAGCAGAAAAGAAGAGAAGAGAGTTTGTTTGGAACGATTGTTTTGTTGTGGGTCGGAAAAAAGAATGTTGGATGATGATGACTTCCCGCGTGAGATGTGATTAATTAACTAAAACTTATGATGTTTGAATTGTAAATAGAACATAAATAATCTTTTTTTTTTTTTTTTTTGTAAATATTTAATCGTTAATAGAAGTTTCAAAAGTTATTGGTGTCAGAATTTATGACTCTGAGTTTAATTATGATTTGAAAGAACTTTTAGAAGAATTTCCACACACACACATATATATATATATATATTTTTTCTTTTTTTCTTTTTTTTTTTGGGGGGGGGGGGGGCGTTGGATAGTTGAGATTAATCTGTACAAAGACCGGGTTTTAATTTTTCGATTTTGTTTACAGATATTTTTAATAACGACACTTTCCTATTCGGAACCAAATGTAAATCGAGATATTTTTATAAAATTCTTCCATATGATTAGTATTAACGAGCGGATCTTTTTGCATGACGGAAGTAGCCCTTTAATGCATGTGAAAAAAATACATATTTACCGTTTACGTTTTATTTCAGAATAGGTAATAAAGTAGATACTCACAATAGACTGCTAAAAGAAAGGCAACGGTCATGAAGTAAATGAAATAGCAAAGATTTTAATATTGTCACGGTTGTTTAGGGAAAGTGATAAATTAACAAATTAATGGGGTACTTAAGAATTAGCAATATAAATTGTTAGTGATATACAGTCGAACCTCGTTAACATGAACTTCAAGGGGAATCTAAATTTTGTTCATGTTAACAGTAATTCATGTTATCAGTATTAAATATTTGTATTCGTCTTTATAGAGGACAGTGAAAATAATTCATGTTAAAAGTAATTCACGTTAAGCGTGTTCATGTTAACGAGGTTTGACTGTAATTAAAGTAATTAAAACAAGACCCAACAACTAAAATCAAATATAGTCGGAATAATACCATAATGATAAAAAATTATTGAAAAATCACAATGGTGCCGGTCTTAAACGGAGAAAGGGGAGAATCGAAATCCCTGGAGAGGAAAGGGGGAGAGCAACTTCAATTGTCTATTAAGAAAAAAGTTGTCGAAACTTATTTCTCAAAACTAATTTATTAATTCTTATTATTTATATATTCCTTTTTATGTTGATATGTTCAAAAATTATCTTGTTTGGATAGTTCCAAATAGCTTTTATTTTAGCCTTATTTCACCACGTTTGTCTACATTATCCTTTTTAAAAACGCGACCTAAGCCATTGATCATACACACATCAATTCCGAAACCTTGCCCATCCCTGGATTTCGTTCCATTTACAGATAACTTGTGAAATATTCCAACTGACTCTGAGATTGTATCTTGTTTTTATCATTCTCTCATCATGCAAATAGGATTCTTTTCAAATACATAAAATTTCTTTTCAAGGATCCTCAGAAAAATCCTCGTGTAACTCGAATGTATTGAATAATACTTCCATCCGAATAACGAATCGAATTTACCCGCGCCACCCCACACTCTTCTCTCTCTTTTTCGAATAGAGCAGTCACTCTTGCCGGGGACTATCAGGTTTGCAAATTCTGGAGAGGAAAGTTATGGTAATTTAGTGTCATGTGACACATTCCGGATGAGCCACTCGAGGGGAGGGATGTCAATTACAACCGATCATCTTCATGACAGGATCCATAATTTCATTCGTTACAGTTTCAGTCTGGAGACGGAAGGAACGCCTTCTTACGTCACTCATTGTGTAGATTTCCACTGTTCCATGAGGGAAATATAGGAACAAATCTCCATATGTGCCAAAACTAGATTATGAGTTATCCCGGTGACATTAATTGCTGATAATTACATGTTTCTGAAAAATGTTTCATTAAAAATGTCTCCCTTAATAGCTATTATAGTGAAAGTTTGTTGGCGCTCATTCCAGAAAAAATGTAAGTCGATTGACTCCAGACTTCCTAAGCCGGTGATTTATTTTTCGGTATTAAAATATTTCCCTTATTTTCTTTTAAGTTAGTTAAGTTTAGTTTCTTTTAAGATATCCTTCATTCGGCGAAAAATGACGAAAACATCGATTTTCTAATTTTTTGCTTAAATTGTACTTTATTACCTCTAGAACATTCTGGTGAAGTTTTGCAAAGATCTAAGTATTATAAATACAATTTAAAGCGATTTTATTACAACGCTGTGCCTTTAAATGCCACAATCCATTTCACTTAGAAATCCATGATCGGTAAGCATATTACGATGATCTCAACGACTGGTTTACCTTGCGGCATTCTAGAAAAACACAAAAAATGGACAATGAATAAAGCTCACTCTGGCTCTGTAAGGAAATCCGCTCAGAACTAGATAGACGTAACTCCCCACAGTGAAATATAAATACAGTGGAGCACCGCTTATACGTTTCTCGTTTATACGTTTTTATCATTTATACGTTTTTTCTTATGGTCCCGACAAAATCCAATGGATATTAACGTTAAATAATTCCATTTATACGTTTTTCCTTAAATAGCAAATTTTATTTATACTTTTTTTCAACAAATTAAGAAGAGAGAAAATGCGCATTTCAACCTCAGATTCCCAACTCCCAATTGTCCAGTCTAACAGAAGACCTTGACCATCTAAAACTCTTGCAATCAAAACAGATACGTGTCATGGTGGGAAAAAGAGTAAATTGCGATTAAAAGTGTTATTCTGCGCCAATGCAAATGGATCTGAAAAATTCCCTCCTTTGATTATTGGCAAATTAAAAAAGCCTCGGTGCTTCAAAAACGTGAAAACATTACCAACAATGTGCCTGGCGAATAAAAAATCAAGGATGGTCATGATTAAAAGAATTCGATGATAACATGCGAAAACAGAAGCAGCGAATCATTTTATTCATTCATCAGTGTCCAGCTCATCCATTTGATACGGACTTTCTAAAAAACATAACTGTCAAATTCTTCCTTGCAAATTGTATCAGCAAATTGCAGCCACTAGATTTAGGAGTCATAAAATCCCTAAAACAACATTATTGAAAACTTTTGGTAGAAACAGCTATCGCCAGTTTAAACTACGGAAATTTCGAAAATGTGAACATTAACGTCTTACAAACTATGACTTTCATAATGATGGCTTGGCAAAACGTTTTACCCAAAACTATAAAAAACTGCTTTGCACTTGCCGGATTTTTAACTTCAGTGAATGTCAATCCTATAGAAAACGACGAGCCTAATCAATTTGCTCCACCAGAAAACTGGTCAAATTTAAGTGATGTTGCTACGTTTGAGGATTATGTGGAAAATGATTCGGAACTTGCAACATGTTGTCTTCTAACAATCGATGAAATGATCGCAAATGAAGAAACAAGCAGTGAAGAAGAGGACAACTGCACTAAAAAGCCACTGCCAAGTTTTCAACCAGCTTAGGCGGATTTTAACACCATGCAAGAAAACCTCATTAGCAGAGATGTGAATGATAACATTAAGATGGCACTTTTAAGTGGAACAATGAATTTTTTACTGTACAATCCAAAAATTCCGTACAACCTAAAATAACAAAATATTTTGTACATGGCGAATGAATATAAATAGTGGTAAGTTGTAAATTATAATATCCGAAATAAGAAGTTTTTTATTCGATACCTATTTTATTTCATTTGTTTTAATTTATATCTGATTTTTTTTTTATTGTTGGTAATTACGGATATGTTCCTACATTTGTGAATTTCGCTTATACGTTTTTTCATTTATACGTTTTTTTTCCTTGGTCCCTTAAAAAACGTATAAATGGTGCTTCACTGTATAAAAAATAATAAAATAAATATCTTACTCGTAAGAACGATATATATATATATTTCATTTTATTTTTTTTGTGTGTGTTTAATTATTTGAAGTATCTCGATAGTAAATAAATCGAAGAAAATAGATTTTACATTTTTTCTTCAGTGTTCAAAATAAATAAATAAATAAAATTAAAATCCAGGAATGGGCAATGGATTTCGCTTTTTGCTTCCCTTCTCATCATCGCATGGTTTCTATCTTGTAACTTTCAAGCACGCACAATAGACTACGCATTCACATACTGCTAAATATATACTTAACACTTTAATGGCAATCTCTGTTTGAGCCGCAATTCACGAAGAAATCAGTCTACAGTTATTTCTCCCAGAGGAACAGGCATTACGACTATAGAATATACCGAGTAATAATCTCCCCAGCCAAATACTGATTTATTTCTAGTCTCGGGACAGAAATTTATTGAAGAGGGGCTAGTAAGAGCTTTATCGGACCTTCCGAAAGAGAACCCCCGGTGACATGGCTTCGTTAATGCCGTCTTGGGAGAAATAAATGCATCCCTGGCTGCTATGTTCAATAGAGGGTACTTTTTGATATGCGCGGCACACTTCATGTAGATGTGGTCGGGGAAATTTGGGTCACGCAATGATAAGGTTAAAGTTTAGATTTATAAGGAAACATCCTGCATTTCGAATATCATTCAAGTAGTTCAATGCGTTATTTGTATTTTTAAAGATGTCGAATAAATATACCTAATATTTTTCCTTTTTATAATAATTATTTATTTTTTAGATTTTTTTTTATTTTATTTATTATTATTTTGTTGTTGTTGTTAATTATAAATAAATGTTTTCATTTCCTGTAATTGAACTCGACATTAATATGAACGAGATAATTATTTAAAATATGTATTTAGTTCTAACAAAATAAGATATTTACATTGTGTAATTATAAATGCAATATTTTAATTATAAAACTAAAATAAGGAAATAAGCTGAACCTGAAATCCTTTCAACAATCAATCAGACAACAAATGAATTTTCAGGGAGGAAAAAAAAAGCTTCACATAGTACATTTTTCTTCTTTTTATGAAAGTTTTGGACCAATAGAGCTCTTTATGTGTTAAACAGTTGTACAAAAAATTATGTAAAAGAATATATCGTCCTTATTTTATTATTTTTATTATTTTTATTTATATGTTTTTTTTTTTTTAAATATGGCAAAAAAATATTTAAAACGAGTTAAAATTCAACAATAAAACTGAAAATATTTAAAACTTAATTTAAATATTTTAAAATAAATTGTAGACATCTTAGCTTGTTGAAAAGGAGGTATCCATAGACACCGTCTAGAAAACTTTTATTAAAGTTAGATCAGTGTGACTGTGTCGGTAAAAGTAGCGTTCGCATGATTGCAGTTTTTACGACAGGTGCGGAATTTTCTCACATAAATACAGTAATAAAACTACAACTTCAAACACTCACTGTAAACGTAGTTTAAATATTAATGCTGTTCAAAAGTCTCTTAAAGCAAGTAATTTTGTGTAACCTTACGTATGCTTAATAAAAAGAATTTAATTATTTAGTTCATCCAAACTTGTAATTTCTGCCTATTTTTTATTTATTTATTTATTTATTTATTTATTTTTGGGGGGGGGGGGCTTGTATAGCGCTTGTGTTTTACAATCATCATGTCGCTATACACGCGATATAGCAAGTGTTAGTGAATGGGATGTTCCTTCGGGTATGAGTTGTGTTGCGTTTCTATCTAAATTGGGGTTCCCATGCATATGGACATTTATTGCTGAGTTTGTTGTCCACAAATTATTGCTGATTATTCTGGGTTACCCCCTCTCTATATTTTTAAATCCTAAATATATATAATAATAAAGAACTAACTCTAAAATAATAATTTTCCTTAAGTTTCATAATAGCTTAAAATACGGAAATTTCTGATTAACAGCTCTATCCGTCAGGAGGAGCAAAACCAGGTCGGTATGCGTGCCCCGCACCGCATGATGAAGGGGGCTTCTAATCAATAGCTCTCGGATATTACAAAGTTATTTACATTTTTGTAACCGAGTGAAAACTATTAATCTGAGTGTAATTTTCTTGAAAAGCTAACAGTAAACTACTCTACAAAACTATTTTAGTACTGACCGTAAGATGTTGAAAAAGCCACGCCCTCATGATGTTTGTAGCAACTTTAGGGAAAATGCCGCGCTTCTTTTGTCTTTTTTTGCCCCTCTCATCATCGTCATCATCGCCCGAACCTTCACCCGAACACACACTGGCATCACCTGGAAAAAAAAAAAAAAAAAAAAAAAAAAATCACGATCAGGTGAAAAATTTTGCTATCAACGGGAGAAAGCATTACAATTACAACAAGCTGAGATAAACAACTCAAGGGAATACAGGATTATATGCACAGTCAAAACCTCACTAAACCGCCAACGTTGATTCTGTGACTTTAGTAGTTAATAGGGATAGCGATTTAAAATGACAGCAGTTTAAAATAAAAAAAAAAAATTAAGGGGGATTTTAAAATTTAGACATGAAAAATTTAAATAAAACTTTTTGGATTTTTTTTTTTATATTTTCAAAATTTACCCCTATGAGAAACGGCTAACATGAATATTTTACGAACGTCCTCGAACTCAATTTTTAGTCATATAAATAACAAATTTCAACGATATAGTTATTCTTTATTTTTATAATTATATTTTATCACTTTTTTGAACCAAAAAAAATCAGTTATAATGGACTTTGAAAAAGATACATCTATAGTTCTAGCGATTTAGTAATACTCTGTTGCAAAATTTCTGTATAGATAAATAATGTCTTAAGAGCCCTTATTTTGAAAATCAGACAAAGTAAAATCGTTGTATTTTTTGATTTGCTTGATTTTTTTATATGTTGAAGTAGATCATATTTGATAAATAATCTGCAATTTTGAAGCCCTGAAAAAATTTCCCCTTTTTTATAGAAAATGTCAAAGTTCAAGGTTGTGAACGCCATTTTTTGTGAAAAGTGAAATACTGGTAATATTTAGAGCACTATATCTCTCGCAAGCAACAACATCCCAAAATTCTTTCGGCATAAACTGTTAGTATAACCATACCTAATTATTAAAATTTATTTGTTTGCATGGGACATTGTTACTTTACATTGTTATGTTGTCACAAAGTACAGTCGTTTTTGAACGTCGTTAAATAACGTTTTTGTCCATTTTCCGCACTTAGTATCTTATTTAAGCAATAGTACCCCAAACTTTTACTTATAGAATATGAAATTGTACTACTAGGACAAGCAAAATAATGTAATACTGTACCTAGTGTTCATTTTAGGCCATTTTTGAAGGGTGCAGCACCCTGCCCTTTTTCAAATTTACAAAATGCACCCTGCCCTTTTTAAAAGTAGTAAAGTGCACCACTAGTTTTACCAAAAGATTTCTAATAAAAATTTCCTTTATTCCATAGTGTTTCTACATTTGTGAGCACAAAAATGATATAATTTTTTCATTTTTTAGAAAAAAAAACATGCAACTATTCATTTATGTTCTAATTTAATAGTTTTTTTTTATTTCTATGTCGTAAAATCATTCAAAATTAAAGTTATTTGATTTATCATACTTAAAAGTTACGTATTTTCCTGCCTTTTTTCCCCCTTTCTAAAGGCAATGACAATTTTTTTCTTGGAAAAGTGCCCTTTTCTGCTGCAATAGTGCCCTTTTTAGTAAATAGCACCATGCCCTTTTTATTTCTAGAGTGAACACTAACTGTACCGAGATATTGTTGCTGTTAGCAGATATAACATGTTAAATTTTCAAAATCTGCAACGTTTAAAGTAATGTTATTTCAAATAAGCGCAACAGTAAAATATAACAAAATATGTCACGCAATAGATGAATATATGTACAAAAACATGGAAAAGAAAAAGAAGTGGGGCCTCATGATATTTTTATTTAAAAAAAATGACAAAATTTAGAAGAAAAGCAATGTCTATTATCACATTTTTCCCCTAAGAGAAAATGAGACATCCTCATTCTCTTTCGGAAGGGACACCAAAAAAGGGATATTTCATTTTCTCATAGGGAAAAAACACAGCAAGAAGAACGAGAAAAGGGATTTTTCATTTTCTGATAGGGAAGAATATCATCGACATTGTTTGAAAATTTTGTCATTTTTTTAAATAAAAATATCACGAGGCCCCACTTTTTTTTTTTTTCCATGTTTTTGTACATATATTCACCTACTGCGTGACATATTTTATTTTATTTTATTTTACTGTTGCGCTTACTTGAAATAACATTGCTTTAAAGGCTGCAGATTTTGAAATTTTTGAGTATATCTGCTAACAGCAACAATATATCGGTACAGTACTACATTATTTTGCTTGTCCTAGTAATACACTTTCATATTCTATAAGAAAAAGTTTGGGGTACTATTGCTTAAATAAGATATTAAGTGCGGAAAATGGACAAAAACGTCATTTTGACTGTACTTTGTGGCAACATAATGTAAATTAACAATGCCCCATGGAAGCAAATTTTAATAAGTAAGTATGGTTATACTAACAATTTATGCCGAAAGAATTTTGGGATGTTGTTGCTTGCGAGAGATATAGTGCTCTAAATATACCAGTATTTCACTTTTCACAAAAAATGGCATTCACAACCTCTAACTTTGAAATTTTCTATAGAAAAGAAGAAATTTTTTCAAGGCTTCAAAATCACAGATTATTCATCAAATATGATCTACTTCAATATATAAAAAATTCAAGCAAATCAAAAAATACAACTATCAAAACATAATTTTTTTTGTCTGAATTTCAAAATAATGGCTTTTAAGTATGTAATACGTTTATTTCTATTACGAAATTTCCTGTTAATGTTAAAGACATTGAAGCAGTTTTCGAGATCCTTTCCAATCATCTTTGTCTCCCCGTTATAAAAATATTTTAAAATATAGTTCTGGGTCTAAATTTCAAAAACTAAAAAACTTAGACTTATCTATAATAAAATAACACGGCATCCTAAAAGATATTCTGTGAAGAACTACGACTTTTCTATATAAAAATTGTCTAAAATAAGTAACGCGTTTACTTCTATTCTAAAATTCTAAGTTAATATAAAAGGCATTTGTCAGGATCTGATAGCACCTGTGCTGAAGAATGTAATGTCTACTCTTTCTCTATTTGAATATTTTTTATTGTATGGTTGTGTACAGAATTTCCAAGGTGACATTCCTTCTTTGTGGAAAGGGGAATTGCCAGATAATCCTTTACAGGTGGGGTGTTAGAGAAAAGAGATAGCTGAGAGGCATGTCCGCCTGTCAGTGAAGTATGCAGATGGTGAGCAGATTAGTAGCATGCCACTAAGCAAGAAAAGAATGGAGTGTCCAATGAGGAGGCTCCAAAGGGGTTTATGTGGGGGAAAGCAGTGATTTGGAGAGGGCAAGTTTGCCTCAGATCATTGATTCGGTACCTAGGTTTCGGACCTAGAGGTTGCTCTGTGTGGAAGAGCGTAAAGTGTGTTTTTTTCTGGTGCGTAAAGGACACAGACGTCCTAGTGTTCAGTGCTCTGGGCTAAGAAGTGCAGGCCCAGTATACTTGTGTTGGGAGACTCAAGGTTGAGCTCCAAAAAAGTGAATTTAACGTGTATTGAGTGTGAGGTGGAAAGTGTAATTGGAATAGTACACAACCAATCTTTACGGTATCTAATTTAATGTTGAACCGGATCACCTATATCCGAGTTGTAGTTGTATATATTTGTAAATAGCGTATTTTGTGTGTACATATATTCTCAATAAACTGATAATTCAGTTACTAGCGTAAGTCTTCATTTACACCAATATCACAGTGGGTGACCGATATCACCTAGTAATATCGGTGGTGGCAGCTATATCTACCACGGACATTCTTCAAAGTTGTGTGGACTGAGGGGAACGTCCGACAAATTGGTGGCAGCGGTGGGATAGAATCGCCTGAAACCAGTGACCAGCGAGCCGTGTTGCAGTCTGTAAATGCCGGATCGTCGAATGTGTGTTAAAGTATCGTGCCATATCGTCGAGTGTGGGCTAAAGTATCGTGCCGGACCGTCGATGGTGTGCTAAAGTATCGTGCCGGGTCGTCGACTGTATGCTAAAGTGTCGTGCCGTATCGTCGAATGTGTCCTAAAGTATCGTGCCGGGTCGTCGACTGTATGCTAAAGTGTCGTGCCGTATCGTCGAATGTGTCCTAAAGTATCGTGCCATATCGTCTAGTGTGGACTAAAGTGTTGTGCGTATCTTTATTAGAAAGAACTAAACTGAACTGTTGTGCCATATTACCGCTACATCGTGGAACTACCTGTGATTAGAAAAGTACCCCAGCAAAGAAAGTATAAGGTAAGGTGTTTTGATCACATCTTTCTACTGACATCTTGAACCAAAAATTGTTGTATAATTAATAGTAATTTAAGTAAATTGTCTATATTATTTATGTGTTTTATCAATACTTCCTACCTATGAAGTGTCCATAACCATATATAAGGAAAGATCATAATAACTTGAGCTAGTATTGATGGTCTATAATTTTTTTTTACTAATCATGGTAATAGTAGTTGAAAGGAATAATTAAATTTACTTAAAGTTAAATTATTGTTAAAGTAATATTTAAAGGAAGCAACATTTTTAAGTTTGAGGAGTGTATAATAACATTTGCTTAGAATTTTAATTGGCCAATAGTAGTGAGGAAAAAAAAAAGGCCCAAAAGAGAGCCATAGTGAAAAAAAAAAGGCCCAAAAGAGAGCCATAGTAGAGAAAAAAAAAAAGGCTCAAAAGAGAGCCATAGTGAGGAAAAATAAAAGTAAAGATTTTTAGTATATTTGTTTTAAGTGTAAGAACCAGTATTGAGTTCGGAAATATTTTAGTGAGGATAATTGTAGATCTTCAGGGGATAGCCGAAGAGTTGGGTGTTGAATTCGGGGAAGATGATACCAGAATTCAGCTTAAGAAAAAGATAATGGACAGTGATGAGTACGACGAGGGGGTTATTAAGGAATTATCTGACGCTATTGTTGCAGAACGATTAGAACAGGAAAAATTAGAGCGTGAAGAAAAACAGGAAAAATTAGAGCAGGAAAAATTAGAAAGAGAAGAAAGGGTTGAAAAATTAAGGATGGAACATGAATTAGAAATGGAGAGATTAAGGGTTCAAGGATCGGCAAATAATTCTAATGGCTCTAGGGAATCTAATAATGAAAGTAATATAGAAAAATTGATCAAAAGTGTTAAAACTCTATCTATCAAAGTACCAGAAGGGACTGAGGGATGGAATTTATTTTTCAACAGTTTAGAAAGGGCATTCAAAACTAAAAATGTACCGGAAAACCAGCAGGCCGAAATTCTACTAAATATGTTAGGTGATAAGGCGGATAATTTGTTAATTTATACGACTACGGAACAAATGGAAAATTATGAGGAGTTAAAGGAGTTAGTTTTGAGGGAACATGAGCCGACACCGAAGGCATGTTTGGAAAATTTTAAGAAGGCTAGGAGAAACCAGAACGAAACTCATGTATTATTTGTATCGCGTTTAATAGCGACATGGGAAAATTATTGTAAGATTAGAGGTGCTGACTCTTATGAAAAGGTCAACCAGTTGATAGTTACTGATAAATTAGTAAGTACGTTAGATGAGGATACCGCGTCATATATTGGGTTAACTCATCAAGGTAAATGGTTAGAAGCTTCTAAAATTGCTAGAGAATGTGACCATTATTTTGACCATAAACATAAATCTTACGCCGTTACGTATAAAAGTTTTAAAGGTAAAAATGGGCACGTAAACAATGAAAAAATGAGACCGAGGGAGGATAGCAAAGTTAGTAATAATTGGAGACAAAATGGGAGTAATGAGACTAATTCTTTTTCGGATAGGAAAATAGATTTTAAGAAGCCTAGTGATGCTTCAGCTCCTAAATGCTTTAAATGTGGTTTGAGAGGTCATTACCAACGTTTTTGTAATAAAGTGGGTAATGAGGGAAATAATGGTAATAAAGGGCGAGATCCGAAAGCGGGTGTGCATAAGATTGTGGTAAAAGAAAACAAAGAGTTACCTAATGGAGCTATTGTGGCGAGAATATCGGCAAAGGCCGAACAAAGAACTAATGTTATTGGCGAGAAATTAAATAAACTTGAGAAAATTGAAGTTAGTGAAAATGGGCAAAAAGCAAAGGGATTGGTTGATTCTGGATGTGAAATTAGTGTTGTTCATAAAGATTTGGTACCGGAAGAAAAATTAAAAGGAGCGGGTAGTATTTATTTACAAGAGTTATTCGGTGAAGCAGTTAAATCGCCGTTGGTTAAACTACCGTTAGCTATTCCGCAGTTCGGACAAACCAATATAATTCATCAGGAAGTACTTTGCGCAGTGACTGATAATATTAATGAGCAAGTAATTTTACATCCCGAAGTGATTAATGAGTTGTCAGGTGTCAACCGCGAGGAGCCATTGCTAGAGGCCCAAGAATTAGAAAGTTCGGAAATTATTATTGATAATTCGAGTGAAAAGGAAGATATGAGTAACGATAATTGTAATGTTTACGCAATAGAAGCAAAATCAAAAAATGTACAAACTCAGAATACGGAAAAAACGGAAGTGGAGAAAGGTAATAAAACTATTGTTAGCAATTCCGATATGTTTAAGGAAGCCCAATTGGAATGTAAAGAATTAGAGAAAGCTTGGGAATTAGCTAAAATGGATAAGGGGGATTATTATATTGTAAATGGCTTATTATATCACAAAGAGAAATTGTTAGGCGAGACTATAGCGCAATTAGTAGTTCCCACAGTAAGAAGGGAAGAAATCCTAAAATTAGCGCATAGTTCAGTATTTGGAGGGCATCATGCAGCCAAGAAAACTTTACAGAGAATCAGGTATTCATTTTATTGGGAGGGGATGGCGAAAGAAACTAAACAATTTTGTGAGTCATGTTTAGAGTGCCAATTGACTAGAGGGGTTAAGGTAAATGATAGAGCTCCTATTTCCCCAGTGTCGCGTCCGGAACTTTTATTTCAGGTAGTTAATGTTGATTTAATTGGGCCTATTGATCCTAAAAATTCCCAAGGGCATCAGTATATACTAACCTTAATTGATCAACATACCAGGTGGGCGGATGCGATCCCTCTAAAAAGTTCAAGTGCTAAAACCGCGTGTGATGCGTTACTTCAAATATTTATGAGGACAGGAATTCCAAATATAATTGCCTGTGATAATGGAACTAATTTCACCGCCGACTTAACGAAAGAATTTGAGAAAAGGTTAAGTGCTAGTCCAAGATTTTCGACCCCACAGTATCCACAGTCTAACGGGCTCGTGGAACAATTTAATCAGACCCTTAAACGTATGTTACATCATACTATTAGAGAAGAAGGGAAAAAGTGGCATGAACAAATACCATTTGTATTATGGGCGTATAGGGAAGTCCCAAATTCTACGACGGGAATCGCACCTTTCCAGTTATTATATGGTATAACGCCGGAGGGTCCTTTGTCGATTCTCAAGTCATCCTTGGCAGGAGAAAATAAGGGGGCGCAGTTAGATACTACGCCGATTCATGAGTATCTGAATAAACTTAGGGGACGTTTAGAAAGAGCCGCAAATGAGGAAAAATTATCGTCTGAGGTACAACAAAATAGAATGGCTTACCATTATAATTTAAGGTCTAAGGAAAAAACGTTTGAAGTAGGCGATAAGGTAATATTGTTAATCCCCGATTCGACTAATAAGTTATATTCTAGGTGGCAAGGGCCGGCAACCATAGTCGAAAAACGAAATCAGCATTCATTTATAGTTGAGTTAGCCGACGGGAGTAGGAAGCATGTGCACCAAAACAAAATACGAGAATTTATTGCTAAATGTAATATAGTTAATATTGTTTTCGAAGGTGATGAGGAATTTGGAGAAGTTGGGAAATTCCTATTTTGAACCGGGATCAGGAAGTAGAACGAGATATAGAAAGGTTCGAAATAAAAGGGTTATCTAACAATCAAGTTAAAGATATAAAGTGTATTTTGAGGGAGAATAAAGAGGTGTTTATGGGTCCTGTACGTCCAGCTGATGTAGGGGCATCGTATTGATCTTAAACCGGGGGTAGAAAGGAAAAAGCCAAAGATATATAGTGTACCGGTAGCTTATAAAGAGGAAGTAGATAGGCAGATTCAGGAGTTATTAGAATTAAATCTAATCGAAATGTCAAATGCTGAAATTAGTCATCCAATTGTTTGTGTGGCGAAAAAAGACGCAACTGTTAGGCTTTGTATAGACTATAGAGCATTAAATTCGGTAACTCAGGTGCCAACCTTTCCGATGAAAGATTCTCAAGAAATCATGTATACCGCAGGGGCGGCTAAGTATTTATCGTCGATTGATTTATTGAGAGGTTATTGGCAGATTAAAATGGCGGAGGAGTGTAAACATTTGACAGCTTTTACAACGCATAATGGAACTTATCAGTGGCGTACAATGCCTTTTGGATTATCAGGGGCGGCTGCCACGTTTCAGAAAGATATGAATGAGGTTCTTCAGGGTCATCGGAGGTATGCGGAAGCATATATTGATGATGTCATCATTTTCTCCGACACCTGGGAAGAACATTGTGAGCATGTTAGGGCTGTCATTGAAGAACTTAAAAGCAGAAATTTTACGATTAGGCTAGATAAATGTAAATTTGGAGAGAAATTAACTAAGTTTGTAGGTCATGTAATTGGGGGTGGAACGCATGCACCTGATGAGGAAAAAATAGGAGCAATAAGGGATCTAAAGAGACCAAAAACTAAAAAGGAAGTTAGATCTGTTTTGGGATTAATGGGATTTTACCGATCTTATATTCCAAATTATGCCGAAATTGCTATACCTTTAACCGAATTGACTAAAGGGAAGGTTAAAAATACTGTACCATGGGATGAGAGGGCAGAAAAAGCATTTAATACTCTTAAGGATGAGTTATGTAAAGTGACGAGTTTGGCTACACCTATCGTAGGCCGGGAATATCAGCTCCACGCAGATGCTTCCGACCTGGCAGTAGGATGTTGTCTTACTCAAAAAGATGAAAAGGGTCAGTTTAAACCAATAGCTTTTGCCAGTCAGAAATTGTCAGGGGCTCAGCGTGCTTGGCCGAGTATAGAGAAAGAGGCTTGGAGTGTTCTCTTTGGGTTGCGAAAGTTTGAAAAATGGACCTTGGATCTCAAATTGAGATCATCACGGATCATAATCCATTAAAATTTCTCACTGAAACAACCCCAAGGTCCCCCAAACTCACTAGATGGGCTCTTGCCTTGCAACTGCAACGCTGGAACCTGAGTATTTCTCATCGTCCAGGAGCTCAACATTTAAATGCTGACGCAATTTCCAGGCTACATAGAAAGAGCTGGGAAGAACAACCAGTTGGTAGCCCATCAACATCAACGACCCAATAGTGGACAACCTTAAAGGGATGTCGTCACACATTTAATTTTTTTTACTGTGTGTGTGTAAATATTTTTTGATTTTTTTGTTTATAATATTGTATTAACATGTGTATTGTTTAGGTAATAATAATATTAGTAAAGGTTCAGTAGAGATGTCAGTAGATAGTGTTCAGACACCTGGAAATACCTATGTAATAAGCATAATGAAGAAATCTGTAAAGAGACTATTGAACTCTTCTGCGATATTACTATATGTTTAGGGAAAATTAGCCCCTAAAAGGCATATTTTCCGCTAAGGTGAGGGGTGTCAGGATCTGATAGCACCTGTGCTAAAGAATGTAATGTCTACTCTTTATTTGAATATTTTTTATTGTATGGTTGTGTACAGAATTTCCAAGGTGACATTCCTTCTTTGTGGAAAGGGGAATTGCCAGATAATCCTTTACAGGTGGGGTGTTAGAGAAAAGAGATAGCTGAGAGGCATGTCCGCCTGTCAGTGAAGTATGCAGATGGTGAGCAGATTAGTAGCATGCCACTAAGCAAGAAAAGAATGGAGTGTCCAATGAGGAGGCTCCAAAGGGGTTTATGTGGGGGAAAGCAGTGATTTGGAGAGGGCAAGTTTGCCTCAGATCATTGATTCGGTACCTAGGTTTCGGACCTAGAGGTTGCTCTGTGTGGAAGAGCGTAAAGTGTGTTTTTTCTGGTGCGTAAAGACACAGACGTCCTAGTGTTCAGTGCTCTGGGCTAAGAAGTGCAGGCCCAGTATACTTGTGTTGGGAGACTCAAGGTTGAGCTCCAAAAAAGTGAATTTAACGTGTATTGAGTGTGAGATGGAAAGTGTAATTGGAATAGTACACAACCAATCTTTACGGTATCTAATTTAATGTTGAACCGGATCACCTATATCCGAGTTGTAGTTGTATATATTTGTAAATAGCGTATTTTGTGTGTACATATATTCTCAATAAACTGATAATTCAGTTACTAGCGTAAGTCTTCATTTACACCAATCTCACAGTGGGTGACCGATATCACCTAGTAATATCGGTGGTGGCAGCTATATCTACCACGGACATTCTTCAAAGTTGTGTGGACTGAGGGGAACGTCCGACAGCATTAAAGTAATCTTTAAAATCCTTTGCCATCATTTCATTATTTAATTTTTTTTTTCTATAATAAAATTAATTCTATATGAAAATTTAACTAAAATTTAGACCTTCTCTATAATAAAATAACCCTTTAACCTAAAAGATTTTCTGTGATTTTTTTTTCCATTTTTTCTTTTTTCCTGCTGTACGTATTAAAAAGATGAAGTAATTACAGTAAAACCTCCTACAACAGCCACTCAGAACAACGGTAACCTCTGAATACAGGTCATGTTTTAGTGTTACCGAATCTCTTCTATAGAAATAACATTACACTAAATCAACCAATGGCAAATTCCGAACAACGGCCACATCACAGCATTTTTTTTTCCACGTTATGTTTTAACTACGACTGAAATTGCGAAGAATTATCACCTTTTCGACTCCGTCATATCTTACACCAATTTTATTCGGTTGGTTGTTTTTAAAAAGTCCTTCCGGCAATGCCGGGTGGAAGAGGTAGCTTTCATATACTTATTTATATATTATTTATTTAAAATTAAGTTATATTATTCAAACATACGAAGCTCAAATTAGTGAAACCCGATTTTATAAGATTGAATGCTAATTTTTGTCAATACTGATTATTAATAGCAATTTTTAGAAATTAGTCATATTTTATTCAATCTGGTTTTATTTTCAGAGATTTAGAGAGTCGCCAAATTCCACGATATCATGAAGTGTACACCATTTTAAAGCAAAATGATGGATAAAACAAACCAATGAGCTTGGTCGAAATCTTAATTCATGTGGACATGCACTCTCATATCGAAATCGATTAATATATACGGATTCTGTCGCGGGCAAATTGATTTTTTTAAAAATATCACCCACATTACAAATTCAAACTGCTGTATCTCAGGCGTTTTTTAAGATAAAGACAAAGCAAAAAATACTCCGGAATTCATTATTAAGATAAATACATTCGAAAGAATCTTTTTTCAATTTCTAATTTTTTATTTGTACATCATTATACATTTAAAAGATTTTTGACAAATTTAAATAGCCGCCATTTTGAAACAAGATGGCAAATGAAGTTGGCTAATGAACTCGGTCAAGACATTGATGTGTACTATGTACACATGTAGTTATATCCAAATGAGTTTTTTAATATGCGTATTATCGCGTGACAAATTTCAGACCGTTTCAAAATGTCAATCACACTGGAAATTGAAAGTGCTAAAACTCAGATATTTTTCAAGATATAGATGAAACAAAAAATGCCCTGGAATCTTTGTATCAAGGTCAAATACACAAAAGAAAAATCTTTTTCAATTTCTCACCTTTTTGTACCTAATTTTAAATTAAAATTTTTTTTTAAATTTTAAATGGCCGCCATTTCGAAGCAAGATGGCGGATGATGCTGGCTAACGAACTCGAATTGTATGTACTATGCACATACCAAGTTTCATTCAAATCGGTTCATAAATACGTTAGTTACAGCTTGACAAAAATCAGATTGTTTCAAAATGTCAGCCATAAGAAAAATTCAAAGTGCTATAACTCAATCATTTTTTAAGATATAAATAAAAAGTGTTCTGGAATTGTTCTTTTAAGTTCTAACACATAAAAGGAAAATATTTTTCAACTTTTAATTTCTTCGCATTTAATTTTAAATTTTAAATTTTTTAAAAAATCTTAAATGGCTGCCATTTTGAAACAAGATGGTGGATGATGCTGGCTAACGAATTCGGTCGAGACATTTGTATGTACTATGTACATACTAAGTTTCATTCAAATCGGTTCATAAATATGTTACTTACAGCTTGACAAAAATCAGATTGTTTCAAAATGTCAGCCATAAGAAAAATTCAAAGTGCTATAACTCAATCATTTTTTAAGATATAAACAAAATTAAAAGTGTTCTGGAATCGTTGTTTTAAGTTCTAACACATAAAAGGAAAATATTTTTCAACTTTTAATTTCTTCGCATTTAATTTTAAATTTTAAATTTTTAAAAATTTTTTAAATGGCCGCCATTTTGAAACAAGATGGCGGATGATGCTGGCTAACGAACTCGGTCGAGACATTTGAATGTACTATGTACATACCAAGTTTCATTCAAATCGGTTCATAAATACGATAGTTATCGCATGACAAAAATCATATATATATATGGTTATATATATGTGTGTGTGTGTGTGTGTGTCAACATTTGAACGGAGGGTGGTTTTGGGGTCTGGGGGTCATGATCGGTGAAAATATACCAAAATTTTCTGGAAGTGCTTTCCTCCGGACGGCTGCAATAGGTAGCTTTTTACTTTTTGTAATGAAAGCTACCTAAAAGAAGTTACCTACTTCAAAAATGCTTTAATAAAATAAGACAATTTTATTTCCCTTTGTTATTGATTCTAAAACCAATTTTGTAAAGAAAGATGAGTGCATAGGATTAACTTTAATTGATAAGTTGAAAGTTATCCAGGATAGCAAAAAAGGTGCAAGTGCACAAAAATAAGTTGAAATGTACAAATGTGGAAATACCCAAATTGATAACGTTCCGAAAAAAGTGCCTTTTTCTTAGAAAATACGTTTCAAGGTATAAAATTGGAATGTGAAACTAAGCGCTCAAGAATTGGTTATGATGAGATTGATAAGTTGATTTTGGAATGGCTTTCGAACTGTCCAGAAAATTCTCCAAATTTCTGGACAAATATATTGCAGGAAAGTACACCAGAAATTGCTGAGAAACTGCACTGTTAAAAATCTATAGCTTTGCCGCATAATCAGTCTGCCACTTTTATAGAAAAATAATCACTGACTATATTATGGAGCATTCACATTGGTCAAAATAGGAATACTATATAAAAAGCGATGAAATGACTATGCAGCAAAAGCTACAAGTTTTTAATAGTGTGGGAAATTAAAAATTTTGCGCTCACTAAAAAATTACAACGAATTCTACAACAAATCTGTGGAAATGATTATCCATTTAGAAAAATGGCATAAGCATAAAAGAACTGCGAATAAATGGTTATTTGTAATTAAAAAATAGTTTGTATTTTTTAATTGTAAAAATAAAATAGTTTTGGTCAGTTAATTTGATTTTAATGTAATGTAATTTTGAGATTTTAAAATGTGGAACCTCTGAATAACAGCAACCTCCGATGTACGGTCACTTTATTGTGCTCCCAAGTGGTTGCCCCTATTCAGAGGTTTTACTGTATTGAAAAATATGAGAAAGTAAAAATATAGTTTCAGAAAAACGAACTTTGAACTAGTTGTACACTTAGCTTTTTTGCATTCAAAATACAATTTACGATAATAAAATGTGCTGAAACACGAATAAATGTGACAAAAGAATCAAACAAAAAGGTAATATAGGAGAAGGAATTTTTTTAAAGAACTAGTGAATGTGATAAAATTTAAATACTGCTCTCATTAAATATATATTTTCCCTTTAATAATTATTAAAAAAGAATATAAAAAATTATAGCAAAATGAAAAATTATCAAGAAGAATATGTCATTGAAACTGCACGTTTCCCCCCTCTTCGTCTTCTCCCTTGGGGGACATAAACACATCAAATTCCCAACACTTTGTACCAAATAAAAAAATAAAATAAAAAACCAGGACAGACTAAACAAAAAGGGGGAAATCTTTTCCACCACTACAGATACAACGTTCTCCAAGCAGCATCCCTCCTCCACCGCTTCAGGATAAGCAAAATAAATGATCCTCAAACTCCTATCTGTCAGGAGAGTGCGAAATTATCGTCCCCCCCCCCCCCTTCTTCAATGCATTGTAAAAGCGAAATAAAAAAAATACCTCGCCCCAGCGTTTGGCTAACGTTACGAAGAGGCAGTCAAAAGATTGATGATATCTGTAACAAGGTGGAACGGTCTGGTTTCGAACCCATCCTCGAATATCGTTTGTCTCTGTCAGGGATTCGAATCTGATCCCCACCCGTCTCATCTGCAAAGCTCGCAGAGAATCCGTCAAGCTTATGTTTGGGATCAGCGTTGTTGGAAAGGAAGCGATAGCGCTCATACACAGACCTTTTTCAGTGAGAACGATTGATGCTCCATCTTTATTCAACACCGATAGTCTAAGGATTCACTAGACTTTTCCTACTTCATATATTCCTTTAATATTATTTTCTTAAATTTTACGTTACTTTACCAGGCCCGAAGCTTTTTTTTTTTTTTTTTTTAATCGGGGGCAAACATGGCTTTTGGCGCCCTTACCTTCCACCGCAAGGTATATTGATATATTTAGAAAGAGAATTTTACTAATTTTTGAATAACCGACTTATTTTTAAATTTGAAATATGTAATAATAATAATAATACAGTGGAACATTGATTAACCGAGCTTCAATTAATCGAGGTTTCTGTTAACTGAGCCGATAATGAAGCCTGATTTTGCTTCCAGTGGCCATATGGCTCTCCCTAATGATCGCCAGAAAGGCAGAAACCATTTGATTGGCGACAATGTGGAAGCTTTAGCCCTTTTTTTTTTTTTTGGTCGAGTTTTTAAACATAACTTTATACACTTATTTTTATCATTACTTTAAAACGTTCTATCTTTTCTTAATCTAAGATGTTAAATTTGGGAGCACGGTGAGTTTTTAAATATAATTTCTCAGGGATATGTTTAGGAAAATTTTAGGTCCTTTAAAGGACCCTTCACAAAATAATTTATTTTAGCACAGGATCCTTCACAAAATTTTTTGTCTCCAAACAGGACCCTTCACAAGATTATTTGTCTCATAAACAGACCTTTCATAGATTTTTTTTTCTCCATCAAATTGAACTTTTCACAAATTTAATCAATTAATAATAAAATTTGGCTTGTAAATAAGCAGTTAAACTCACCAAAGAACATATTACTTAGCCATTTGTACATGAAAAATAGAACCTGAAGACATCGATAATTTAAAATTCATAAAATTCTGACTAGAATTTTCACAAATGTAAGGAAAAAAATCACAATTTCACAAAAACAGGACTCTGTGAGAAAAGTCTGGGGACAGGATATCCAAGGTATTAGCGGTTACCGGATATTCGAAGTTGCCCTTTATATGTAATAGTGAATTGCGTAATCTACTTTGTGAAATAGGATTAATTAAAATCTTGAAAACGAAATGGAAAAAAAATGTCCCGCTTCATATAGGATTCTTGAATAGAATTTCTCTTCTTTTCCATATCATATTGACATTTTTCGATGCGTTATTTTTAGCAGGTCCCAAACAGAAAGATTTTAACAATACCGTGTTACACATAGACTTGAGAAAAATTAACAAACAAACACTTCATTTGGCGTCCCGGCAGTTCTAGAGTCCGGGGCACATGCCTCCTCTGTCCCCCGTCAGTTTCAGCCCTGTACTTTACGAAGCATCATCGATACTTTCTCTCAGGGCCCGACTAAGGCTATAGAGGGCACCAGAGCAAGCATCTCTCCTATTTATCAATAAAAAAATTTTGTGAATAATGTGAAAGTGTTTAATATTAAATTTCATCATATTGTATGTGGAATAAATTTTGTACTCGAAACTGCTCACATCTGTATTCAGGATATTCCAAAAAGATAGCCACAACTTTAATGGAAAATACAAGTTTGACAATAGTAGAAAAAAATGATAGATTGATTAACTCGAATTTTTTTCTGCAAACTTTTACTTTTCGTATCTACATTATAAGATGTCTAAAATAGACGACTCAAAATTGGTCACAATTTATTATTTTAACTTATGTTACGAGGAATCATTAATAAAGAATTTCTTTTGAGAACAATAGACTAGAATATATTAAGTTGTACTGAAATTTTAATCATTAGTTTTGCAATGATGTACTTTGCTTTTTGTATGGGTGAAGGGAGTATTAGAAACAATGGGGGATGGGGGGGGGGGACCACATCCCCTTCCTAAATGTTTGAAAATATACGGATTTTGGTCACTTTTGACTTATTTTAAGCATTCGGCCCCTTTTAATGAAAATCGTGATTATTGTCACGTGGATCTCCTAAAAAAAGGGGGGGGGGGGCGGAGCAATTGTTCCACATGCCTTTGCATAAATCGGGCCCTACTTTCGCATATCTCTTACATCGATACTTTCAGCTCGAAAGTTAAAAACACTTAATTTCAAATGCTTAAAACAAGGTTCATATTCATAAACGACAGTGGAATCTATCGCACATAGAAACTGATATTTTCACACCGTAGAAAAACAGACAGGTCTACCTAATGATAATAAATACCTATAGAACTTGACGAGATAACTGAAAGGAAGGAAGGTAAATTATGAAGTGTTGGAATTGAGATTCATTTTATTCAAAATTGTTGTATGGGGCACATTGATACAGTCTATGTCGGGGCACATTGATATGTATCAATGTGTCCCATGATAGCTACAGATACCTAAATCCTTTTCCAGTCCATTTTTTCATTACCTTTTATTATTTTTTTTTTACCATACACTCTTTAATACAACCATTTTTCGCTAAAAATTTCTAGTATTAGTTTTTATTGAAGTAATATAGCTCTAATTATTTTATATTAGAACATTTTATAGTATTTTTGCAAACAGAAGACGTACGGATTTAGCCAATATCTAGTGCTAGTAGAAAAAGAAAAGGACGGCAGCCTGGCAAATCTGGAATTTATATGGATTCTCCAGAGAAAAAAGTATTTTCGACATGAGAAATATTAAGTAAGAGAAACAAGTTTGCAGAAAAGTAAAGGATAATTATACTATAAACTGAATTTTTAATATAATTATCCTTTATTTTCTGTTTATAAATTGATTTATAAACACAAAACCTGGTAAACTTTTCATCTTTCCTAAGAAAGAAAATGACGGGGTTGAAGTGCCAGATATGACAAAATTACCAGTTACCACAGCCAACAATCAGACAAGGAACAGTCAGAACATCAAGTCATTATACACTTAATTTTGATTGCTTTAATGTTACTTATATATAAATTGTGGGTGATTTGAATTTCTATAAATAAATATTAAATGATTTAATAGCTAATTTTCTTTGAAAAATATGCATTGGTGTTGTCTCCCTTTTTCCCAAACGTATCAAAGTGCCCCATGAGGTGTATCAATCTGCCTCGGGGATAGGGCACATTGATACAAATGACTTATTATTATTATTTTTTAATTACATCCAAAAATACTATATAAAACAACGATTGTACATTTTTATAACACACTACACAAGTTTTGTTGACGCCACATGGAAAAATTACTTGAAATTTCTACTTTCTGGACACCAAAAAAATCCTTTAAAAAAAACTGTATCAATGTGCCCCAGTTTCCCCTACTGCTGATTTTCTTAAAATGATGACTATGTCACTTACCACTTTTATCATTTGAGTTCAATTAAAACCAAATTTTCTGAAATCGAGGTTCGGCCCGGACACATTTATTTCATTCAGCTAGAAAAATTATTACATTCCTAATAGATATGTTTTTTCAGAATTATAAATTAAAAATTCTTTTAAAAATTTTATTTAGAAATTTTTTTAAAGTCAGATATTCTGCCTAAAAGGATGAAAAAGGATATACTCTTAAAAAAAACCAGAAGTCTGTGATAAATTATGCTGTAAACTTTAAATGTTGAAAATGCAAGTGGGATAAAAATGAAGTACAACTCAACTTCACTCACCAACCCCTTTCTCATTTACATATTCTCCGCTCCGACATTGCATTTAGAAGGGGCATGAGAGTGGATGAATAAGATTTTAGAGAGTCAAAATATATGCAGCAATGGATTTGAAAGCAGGCCCATGAAGTTAGCCCTTCATTGCATTTGAATGGGCACCAATTTGTGACCCCCATTATGTTTAAATTTGCGTTACTATCACATACCCCACCGGTAATTTAATCGGAGGCACACGTCTGTGGGTGAAGAGATAGCAGCTTTAGGGTAATTCTGAGTGCAGTTCGGATGTGAATACTGCAATCTGGAGAAGTTTGGATTGTTTGACAAACAAGCAAAAAAGAATTTCCTACGTTTAACTGCAAATATCAAAATAATGAATATCATCAAATCATAACCATTCAGACATTATAATAACGTAATGGATCAAAATATTCACCCAGTTTCTTCTCAGTTTTCGAATTCAAACTGACTATTTTCTGTCACATTTACGAATTCATTTTTATTCGTAAAAGCATAACATTGGAAACTGCCATTTACTTCAGAAAATATGAAAGCGAAGAGTTTTTTTTTTTTTTCTTTGATGTTCAATAAAGGCAAATAATGGTCTTAAAATTTCAAAGTTGGCATTTTGAACAGATTTTGGGAACACCGAAGTAAGGTTATCATCAGATTGACATCTTATAATTCAAAACGTAAAACAGTTACAAAACAGAGAAATTGTGAAAAACGCAAATACATTTCAAATTACTCTAAAAATTATGCCTGCAAATTTTATCTTAAATCTCTATAAATGGATTCATTAATGATTTATATCTGTAGCGTTAAATTCAGATCAAAATTAGTCAATAAATAAATAAATAATAAACTTTTTTTTAAGCTAAAAAATTCTCGAACAAATCTTAAATGATATAAAAAAATACACAATCTTACAAAGGGCATTCGTTAAAAATCAATCGTTAATATAAACGCTACAGTTTTCTATTCATACTGAATAAATTCCCAACATTTTGTATCTAGAACAAAAAATTGGGTCTTACATAAACCACACTTTCTTACTTATCTTAAAGTAATCTCTTATATTTAAGGCATTTTTTAGTAAAACGCTGCCCAAAATGTACTAAAGAGACAAAATTATGAAATAATTATATATTTTACATTTCAAACGATTCGGTTTGGTAGTTTTTGCGTTGTTTTATGCGGACGGACGGACTGAACGACAACTATAGGTGTTACATATTTACATAATTACGAACGCACTTAAAAAAGAATGAAAGAAAACCTTTTTTTGTGCCATTATATATTCTTTTGAGAAGCAACAAAAGTGTATCATGGCCGTAAGGTTTATTAATCGCGCCGATGCAATGCAAATAAAACGACACAGAAAAGACCGCACTCGCGTATCAAATAAGGTACGTTGGCAACGAAGAAATTAAAAAGCAAACGAGATCGTCTTTCAATTTCAATCGTACTCAGAAAAAAGAATTGATTAAAACTACAAAACATATTTTGTTGAGTACATTTTGGTTGTTTTAAGCGAATTTTTTAGTAAAAGTAAAAAATCGGTTTTGCTGATCAGACAAAAAAAGTGTTGTTAATACACTTAAAAAATTTTAACAAAATTTCATCAATTTTACTTGAGTCTTACTAAAGTCTTGTATTTTCAATTTGTAATTCCAACAAAATTTTATTGTTTTTGCAAAATTTAAATTGGTGTGCAGTAGTCATAATTATCTCACGTAATTTTGTTTTATTTGACTTATATAGCTACAAAGGATTAACATAATTTTTGGATAATAAAAAATTTTCAAATTGAGACGGATTAATGACGTTATTATTTCGTTATTATGCATTTCGGATGAAAATTGTGGACGGAAAATTGCAAAAAAAGATTTTTTTTTTTTTTTTTTTTTTTTTTTTTTTTTCCAAACAAAATTTCCATTGGCCCATATTTAAACGAAAAGATTTGTTGGACCAAACAAATATTTGTTGAGTCAACAAAACTTTTTTCTGGGTGTAGATTTAATAATTAAATATTGACATCCCCCATCTTTCATTTTGCAATTAGAAATACAAGTAATTTTGGTTAAAAACGTCGAAAATTGAATAAGTACGATGTGAATTAGACAGCTTGTAATTAATTTAGATTGCTTTATTTTTTTCGTTTATTCATGCTTTATAGAAACACAAATAATAATATTAAAAAAAATGTTAGTTTGTAAAAATAACAAAATTTTAAGATCGAAAGACGCAGTTAATCGTTCAAAACTAGTTTTGTCATGATTTTGAAGTCAGAGTTCCATATTTTTGAGTCGTTATTTCTTCTTTACATTATCTATTGCACTGTTTCGTAATTACAAATAAGAAAAAAAAAAAAAAAAAAAAAAAAAAAAAGACAAAATTAAAAAGTAAAAATTTACCATATTTTGAATGAATCTTTTTTGTTTTCAGTTATTTTAGAGAAATGTATTGTAATAAGCAGTTTAAAGAAGAAATGGTGATTAGTGACTCAAAAATATGGAATCTCGGCTAAATCAAGGGAAAACTAGTTTTGAAAGATTAATTTCATTGTAAAAGTTTAAAATTTGTTATAATTTTTTTAATGCAACTTTTTCCCAGGAAGCATATATTTATATATTACGCTAACGTATGTGGCACAAAATCGCGATTATTTGTTAATTGTTTAATGCAATGTTCAATTGAAAAGCATATTTTTGATTACTGTTCAAAAGTCCTTTGGTAAGTAAGATTTAGACTGCGGTAAATTGGATTTATTTATGTTTTGTTCCTTTACTGCAATTATGGAGCTTCAAAATATCATTATTTTTATTTTTTTTCTGTTCTTTTTATTAAAAAAAAAAAAAAAAAAAAAAAAAAAAAAAAAAAAAAATAAAAGTCATGAATTTTAAACTTTTCGGTTTCAAATTAAAGTTATGTATTATAAATGAAATGAGTGAAAGGATTATATTATTATGTTTTAAATAATAAATGAAATACGAAAAAATGGCGATTTATTATCTGCACCAGGCTACCATAAAAATACTGAGTTCTTGATTTATTAGCACAGATGTCATATATGCACCACATTGGCGCGTTATTTTTCTGACGCCAATTCGGGGAAAACTTCGTTTTCAAATACTACTTACATACATATTTTTAAACTAATTTCTATTATTTTAGGAAATAGTAATAAATAAAAAAAAAATTAGTTAATAATTATAGAATGAAACAATTTATATAGCATTTTAAAAAAGAAAAGTAAACAAATAGTTTATCAATAAATAAATAACAATATCCGGGTTACCAAGTAAGGCATATATAATTGCTATTTTGTTGCAATTGTGCCAATGGTGTGCGTATATGGCATTTGTGTTTATTTCTGTAGCAGAATCTTCTAATTTGGCTAAAAATTGAACAATTAAAATAAATTATGAATAAAAACAATTATGATTTAATGTTTGGTATACATTCAATGGAGATCAAATTGGTCGCCAAGGGCGACTAATAAGTAAATAAATACAAAGAGAAATAATAGTGTGAATTACGGCCAAACTTTGCTGATACCGTTAAACTAGTCAGGCGTACCAATCCCCAAACTTTCTAGAAGAAAGTTTCTTCTGCTTTATAAATTAAATGACATGATCTGTGTTCATCATAAGAAATTTAAAGGTATTGGTTCGTTGAATTGTGTACATTCAAAAAGATAGAAATATCACATTTTTAAAACAAATCATTGGTTTTTGCCACCTACCCTCTGATCACCATCTTTGCAACCACAATTTCCAACCCAAAGAGCATAAAGCAGCACCTGTTGAGTCAGTACACATCCAAATCTTATAAGGATTTATTCATATGTGAAAATAAATACAGACGCCTTAAATAATATCAAGTTCGATGAAATTCCGCGTATTAATTCCTGATACATATGACTAAATAGTGCAAATCCTGAAAATTGTAGCACATCAGTGCCACCTGTTGAGCGATTTACACCAAAACCTAATTTTTAACAACAATTTATATCTAACCGAACCTGAAGTTTGATGACAATTTGAACATTAGTTCCAGATAAAGCTAGAAAGAAATTCGTGAAAAATGCAGCATAGCAACGCTGCCTATTGTGCAATTTACAGCAGAAAATAATCCGCACCCATCACCCGCATGTCAAAAGGACTAACTGAATGTAAAGTTTTATTGAATTCTCCGCATTGATTTTTGAGATAGAACCGACAAAATGTTTGTCACATGCGACAGACTCGTAAACAGACATTTTCTAAAAACAGTCAGATATGTTCAAACCTTCTGGAATATATAAATCCGTTGAAAACCGAAAGTCGAAATTTTTCACGAATTTTTCTTCTTGTAAAGATAGTAAAAAATAAAAAAGGGGATGAGTTATACATTAAGTTATAATTGGTTTATCCGATTATCTACACGTGGGTTACATAAGTTATAATTGGAGATTTAATTAAACACATTGATAAGATAACGAGAAATCCAATGGAATAATCCTTTGTTGTATTGCATACACAGAGAGATCAGAAAAACATTCAATACAACCGAGAGTATTAATACATTGCGAAAGAAAATTAATTCCAATTAAATATTATATATATAAAACCCCTCCATGTACGACGATTCCGGGGAAAACCCATCCACAGGAAAAGGAAACTTATTGCAACTGCGTCCACGTTAGGCTTAACTATTCCGAGCTGTTCACAAATATTCTAATTGTTCAACTTATGAAAATATACATGTGAAAGATTTATTCATTACTCATTTTCTTTAAAACCTACAAAAACTATTTAATTATAATGTTTAAGTTCTGAATAAAACAACCAGAAATTACGGAAAAAACAAACCAAACAAATAATGTAAGCAAATCAATACTGTTGCCATTCAAGATTGGCAAATTTCGTGATTGAATCTTTAGAATGACTCCTTTGTAACAAACATCACGACTCAGGAATGATCGGACTAAAGTTCGGGATCTATGCGCGCTGAGCGCGCGTGCTCAGGAGACAGGCACATGGAGTGTATCTTACAGCGGAATAGTACTCGGTAAAAATTCCTGAGCTTGCGCGGGCAGAGCGTGTGTCTCCCGAACACGTTCATTGTTTACTCTTTATTGTTGACATTTGTTTTCGATCTTATAGAGTGTTTTCTTTTAAGTATTAGCTATAAAATGGGTCAAAATAGGACATTTTTTTTAATACATTTTAGATATTTTTATTATTTTCTCTCAGTATTTTTAGATATTTTTTGGCTGTAGTTTCACAATATAATCTTTTATAATTGATTTCCTTGCCTTACTTTATTCTTTTAAAATTTACGTATTTACGATTTGTTCATTACAATCCCCCCATCCACCAGACAGTTTCGTTATAGTTTTAAATGCAAATTTCTGTTAAAATTTTCATTTTTTTTACATAGATTTTTTCCCTATGTTTAATCGCTGTATTTTTAAAAATTGTTTATGCCTAAAGTGGCTGATTGACCACAGTTGTAATTTTTTATCATCCTTTTAAAAATGCAAACACGTCATTTTGACGGGCTGTCTTCTAGTTTAAAATAGTCTATAAAAAATTATTTATACACATATTACAATATTCTTTAAAAATAATAATGTTTATTAATTTAATTATACTTATTATAACTAACAATCTATGTATATTAGGGTGAGCCGAAAAAATTAAAAAATTGCTTTTTAAGTCGTAATAGCGTGGAAAAGTTGCGAATTCGAGAAACTAAAAATAGAATTAAAAAAAAAAAAAAAAAAAAAAAACTTTATATCTTTTGGTCGCGCATCTTATATAAAGTTTTTCGAAATGTGGGAACTATTTACATTATAACAAAAACTGTTTTATTAACCACATCACGAATGTAACAGCTGAAATTCTTATGTAAGGTACCCTGGGGTAATAACGCCACGTTAAGGTTCTACCAATTTTCACGGCTTAGTTTTATATTGTATTTTTCAAACAAATATAGGATCTGATACAGCAACTCATTGACTATCTATATAAAATAAAATAATTTAACAGATATGTATTCATAAAACGTAATGGCGTTTTTTCTTGACCCATGCTATTTGGCGTTATTACCCACCTATATGGGTAATAACGCCATGCAAACAAAACTATGAAATAAGATGGAATAATTGCATGTAGATAGCCCAATTCTAAAAGTACAAACTCTACAAACTTAGAAATTGAAAAATTGCATTCTAAGCTATTGAAAATGTTCAATTTTTTGTGAAAGTGTAAGAAAAATAAAGGTGTGGTGGGGAGGGGGGGATGAGGCAAAAGAATATCAGACCGTGAGCTTCTTTTTGCTTAAAAAGGACCGTTTAAATAGAAATATGAGAAACATTGCACAGTTTTAACTGTGTTTATTTGAATCAGTATTTAGGATGTAGCTCGGCCACTGTAGGGAATCAACCGGGGTATTAATGTCAAGGATTGGCGTTATTACCCCGGTATAGTTATTGCGCAGTACATTTTAAATTACAAATTATCTCGAGAAGATATCCAAAATCTTCAACAACATTTTAAAAGTACATGAAATGCACTACAAATTTATGTAATTAACAAAGTATTTCCGTATAAAAACATAGTCTTCACATCACAAAACGTATCTCGCAAATTTTAGATCAAGCGTTATTTTAGTTGCTTGTAAAAACAATAAGACCTAAAAATGAAACAAATTAACTTGAAGCTGTTTTTTGCGATTTATATGACTCAAAACCCTTCTGCGCAGAGCACATGGGTGTCATTTACCTGATTATTTCATAATTATGCAAAATATAAGCACTTGGCGTTATTACCCCAGGGTACCTTATTAGCAGGGATCGATTTACAAATTTGGGGGTCCTGGGTACAGATGCTTATGGAGGCCCCCTTGCAGCGATACTTACAGAAAGATTGATTAGAAGGAAAAAAAAAAAACAGTTACTACAGTAACCATTTTTGACTCTAAGATATCCATTAAAAAATTAAATATGATAATCAATAACTTACTTTTAAATAATTATTTCACAATTATGAAATTTGAATGAGATTGATAGGTATTTGATAACAAACTGTGTGGTGCTAATTATCTTTCCCTAATCAATTCTATATATCTCGATCTGGAATGATAAAGTATCCAGCTCTAATAATAAATTTTTGACAACACTACAATTATTTAAAATAGTAGGAGGCTCTACAGCCAGCAAGCTAAACTCATCAATACTCAAATAATCTGACAATAACAGAAATAGGATTAAAGAAGAATTAAAAATAAAATCTATTTTTTAAAGGTGATAAAGATAAAGGAAAATATTCACTATACTAAAGTAATAAATGGATGTTACAGACAAAATATACAACGTTATAAAAATACAATATGAACATAATAAAATATAGAATGAAATGAAAAATTTCATCGGATCTTAAAAGTGCATGAGATTTTGAACAATAATTTTAAAAACCTTCGGCAGCATTTGGGGCCCCCTGAAAATCAGGGGCCCTGGGTCCGTACCCTGCCGTAAATCTGGCACTGTGTATAGAATAACAAAACATAATAATTACATTTTTATGATAATATTTTATCTTACTTAGCTTGCCAATATTTACGCGCAATAGCAATAGCTCTTTACAACTTTAGAGCACATGAGCGACAGGAAGATGCTGGTGGATTTTACTAATATTTCAACACTATGTTTTGTTATTCTAATGCATAAGAATTTCAGCTATTAATTCGTGCCGAGATTAATTTAGAAAATTTTGTAATAATGTAAATTTTTCCAGCATTTTGGCAAACTTTACTTTTGCAGCACATGCGCGAACGGAAGATATAAGCCGCTTTTATTTCATTTTTTACCCAATTTTTAGTGTACCAAATTCACAACTATTCTGCGGCATTACGACTTGGAAAACAATTTTTGCATTTTTTTCGGCACACTTTAAAGCATACGTGCATAAAGTTTCTTAAAAGGTGCAATTTCTTTTTCATGAAAAAGATCTAAATGAATTATAGAATGGAGGTCCGATATAATGGAGAGAAGTGAGGCTATCCACACAACATATATTTTGATAAGTACAAATGATCATAATGGCAAACTTTTTCTTGTATTTTTACTCTTTTTCACTTAATATTTATGAGTATTTAATGTACAATGTAAAAAACTTCCACTTCAACTGAAAATTTAGATTAAATATGCAATAGTTAATAAGACGTTGAATAAGCTAAATAGAATATGAATTATTGATTTATAGCCATTAAATATTAAAGCTGTTCTTAAATCAAAAGGGGCTTCTTTATGACGTAAGTTTTCATTTATTTTTGTTCGTAAATGCATGAAACTTTCAGGTGTTGTTCAAAAACTAATTGTACTCATCTCCCCACCTTTTTTGGCAACGCAATAGATCCTGTATAAATTAGTATCAAAGTGATTGTTTTGAACAGAATTTCTGCGTGGAAAAAGAATAACCATTAAAACAGGGATGAAAAACGCGTTTGTTACTTGATCAAAATTCCTTAAAACTAAATAGGTAATTTATTGATCTCAAAAGGGAAAACTCAGTTCGATTCCAAATCACTTCCATAGTCAAACTTTCCAATTTCATACTTTTCCGTTAAAAAATGAATTTGTAAATGTGTCAAAACATTTTGCGCTTGTTGAGTAGAGCAGTTGAGAACAGCCTTAATATTGCGAACACCTCATTTTTTTACCAACAAAATTTTAATGCTAAATAATGAAGCACCGTTCTTTTAAAGTGAAATAGAAACGAATGTGATGAACTGAAATACTATAAAATAAGCATTGAAACCTTTAGACAAAGAAATAAATACTATAAGCATACTAGACCACCTGGCAATGCTTATGTAAAATCGGGACACATTTATCAGCATAAATATTCCCATCAATGTGAAATTGAGAGCATTTAATTATTGTTTCCAAGTGTAATCTTCCATCTTCAGATCTCGTGGTTGCAAGGGAATCCCTCCCCACAGCCGCATAATCCTAAAGCAGAGAAAATAAAATAAAAAAAGGTGCAGCCAATAATTGTTAACTTATATGGGAGAAAATGGTCGTCACTTTTGAATAATTCATCAGAAAACTGAGGAGAGCATGCTATTTGTAAATCCGGTTCGTTTTTTCTCACATCAATCTTTCAGATTGCCTCAGATGCATCAAAAGATGTTGGTGTAGTGTTCATCAGAAGTAGTATATGTGCATCGCAAATGAATGTCCTCTAGGCACAAAAGACCAAAACTTCCTGCTGACAACGTTTGCGACTATTTGAATCCTAACAAAATCTGTGGACATGGAAAAAATAAATACTAGGTTGCTAGTCAATGATAACGGATGAGTAAGATTACAAGAGATAATCAAGATGACAACCAAGATAATTTGCCACGTGTTGGTCGCCAGAAAACAGCGTAATTTATGTGGAGCGTTACACTTTCATTTTCAATGAAGTTTATACAGATGGTCATAGAAAGTGAGTTTCCTTAGCTTGAATGTAAGCCAAAAGGCTATAAGCCTTTTTTCGATCGGAATTTCTAGATGGTACAGGAATAATATAAATACGGATTTGAGAACATCTGATAGGTAATTCTAAATTTTCCTTCTCTCAAAAGTTGTAGGAATTGTTTATTGTTATTACTCTTTGGGGGAAAAAATGTACGAATCCGGAAAATGTACTAGTAAAATACATAAAAATCTTTTTAGAATGTAAAAATATAAAATGTTCATCAGCTTCAGTAAAATTGGCAAATTAACTTTTAGCCAAAATTTCCCGACTTTTCCATACCAATAATATAACTTTTCCAACTGTCAAACTTTTGATGAGATTTAATATGAAGAAATATTCAAATGCTACAAATTATTTATATTTTATATCAGAGTGTCTAGCACAACTCAGTTACAAATTTCCATGTTTTTTTCAAGATTTTCTATACCAATAAAATAAATAAATAAATAAATAAAATCAGGTATTGAGATTTTGTGATGTTACATACAAAACAGTTGTTGAATTACTTGACTATTTAATAATAAGAATAGTTTTTAATGTGCTTAACATTTTTTAGATACACTTTTAGCATTAAATTCTATCCAAATACTTTATAAAATCATTCACAAAATGCTTTGACATAATTTTAATACAAAACGTAAGAAAAAGAAAATTTTCTGCGCAAAGAAAAAAATAGGCTCTATAATTAACCAAATTAAAAAATTATGAATATTTAATTAAATTAACAATGCTAACAAACAAAACTAAATTAAGCAAACTGAATCACCTGAGTAATCTTACAACCAGGGCCGTAGCTAAGGGGGTGCTATGGGCGGCTCAGCCCCCCCTAAAATATTTTGAGCCCCCCCTGGAAAAAGTTCCAAGGTCACTAAATGTTCCGAAAATTCAAATGAAATTCTGTTCAAAAATCTAATTTAGTTTTGAAACCCTTTCACAGTTTTACAGAGTTACTAAATTGTATCTAAAATACGTGTTTCAACACTCCCTCATCCTATTGGTACATATGAAACTAACAAGAAGTTTAACTTTGCACCAGTTATACATTCAAAATTTTCATCATCATATACTTTTCTTAGCGTAAAATGAAGTTATTACAACAGTTTAATGAGAAACATAGTACTTACAATGTGAATATGCACTAATTTATCTTTCTGCATCAGAGAGAGAACAAAAAAATATGAGCCCCCCTACATTCTCTTGAGCCCCCCCCCTATATTCCCCTGAGCCCCCCCCCCCCCCCTATCGTACACTTCTAGCTACGGCCCTGCTTACAACACTGTACAAAGAATCATTGGCAGTCAAGCTCGTATTGAAAATTTCTGAGTTACAAGGAAGTATGCTGAAAAAATGTAGACAAAGTGAATTTGCATGTGAGAGATTAAAATATTCTTTAGAGTTGCTTATGAAGAGTAAAGTTAGATTTTCCTGACACTACAATTTAAAATCTTTAACTTTATAATTAATAAAATGTTTTTGATTTTTTTTTTTCCCCGAAAGTTTACATTTTTTTTACTTTTTTCCGGAAATGGTAAATTTCCTTGATTTTTCTTCAGAAACGATAACTTTCCCTAAATTTTCTTCAGAAATGGTGAATTTCCATGAATTTTCCTCAATAATGGTAAATTTTCCTGAATTTTCCTCAACAATGATGAATTTTCCTCAAAAGTGGTAAATTTCCATGAATTTTCCCCAACAGTGGTAAATTTCCATGAATTTTCCTCAACAATGGTAAATTTTCTGAATTTTCCTCAACAATGTTAAATTCTCCTGAATGTTTCCGAGAAATTTGTCATTTTCCTCAAAAATGGTAAATTTCCTTAAATTTTCCTCAGAAATGGCAATGTTTCCTAAATTTTCCTCTAAAATGGTTAAATTTCTCAGACTTTTACTCAGAAATGGTAAATTTCCATGATCTTCCTCTTACTTTTCCATGTTTTCTAAATGTCTAGACACTCTGCTTTCAGTACGATTATTGTCAGTCGTGTTATTCTAAAATTCATATTCCTTAATTTCTGGCACTTTCACGAAATCCCTTCACCGGAGGAAAAAAAAAAAGCCATAAAAATACAGAAATAGGCAATCAGCTAATTTATTTTTCCTCTCCCAATGTTCATTTATCATCAATTTCTTAAAAAATTTCCATCTGTCATAGGAAAATAATATAATCCGTCTGCGAATCTCTTGTCTATGCATATAAAATACAACATTAGTTTCACCGTAGTTTTAATATACGATAGCATCGATAAATCCTTCGCAAAAAAAATCACAATGTCAGACAGTAGTATTAACAATTCCTTACGAATAAATCAAAATCTTAAAAGAGAGGTCGTCTAAAACTATAACTGGCTTGGTTTATTAATGAATGAATAAAAATTTTAAAATGCTTCTTTACGTGCTCGTTGCGGGATTTATCTCTAAATACACTACACTATTTTATTATATTCCAGATATTTTCGCGATTCCAGAAAATATTTTTGGCACATTTTGCTTAAACAAATGAATGTCCATGCGAAAAACAGACATACACTTCAAAGCATGCTGCATTTTTATTTATGTTTTATCAGTTCAAACTCGCAAGCTTTAAACAAAAAACCTCTCAAACTTTAAATTATATGGTATCTATTGTTTTTATTATCAAGCCCTCAACATTTGATGCTGCGTAGGAATTCATAAGTTTTTAAAAAATGATTTATGACATACTCTCAATTGAATGAAAAAACACAAGAGTTACGCATCTTTATATTAAAAAAAGTGAGGCATACATTTACAATGATACTTGTTCAAACTGTTTCATTAAGGGTGTTATTAAATCAAAAAGGGCAACTTTGTGACACATGCTTTAATTTATTTTTGTTCATCAGAAATGCATGAAAATAGCAGGTGTTATTATTCAGAAACTGCCTGATTGCACTCAATGTTCAGTTTTTTAAAAAACACAATAGTTTTTTCATAACAAGCCTTCAAAGTTGACACTTTTGAGCACATTTCCCGACGAAAGCAGAAAAACCGGTCGAAAAGCAGGAGAAAAACGGGTGATTACGCCATCGAAATAGCTTAAAACTGGATAATTAATTTATTTATCACAAAATGGAAAAATAAGTTCGATTCGAAATCGCTCTACAGTCAGGCATTCCAATTTTATATCTGTGCATTAAAAATGAATTTGTAAATGTGTCAAAACGTTTTCCGCTTGTTGAGCAGTTAAGAACACCCTTAAAACACAGTTAAGGGATCGATGCAGAGATTTTTTTTTTCTTAGGATCTATTTTGTGAAAATTAAAAGTTATGTTTGTGAAATTCGATTTTCGAAAAAAGAAATTGAAATTAAGTTATTGAAATTCGATCCAAGCATTTATTAATAACTTCTTTAAGTTCTTTTGTTAAAGTTGAACTTTCTGGTGAACTTCTTTTACTTTCAGATTACAGATTTTAAAACCTAACGAAATAAAAATAATTAATGAAGAGTAGATGTTTATGGGACTTGTGAAGAGGTCATGAAGAGGCCATAGAATAGGCCCTAAATTTTTCTTGGATCGACCTTTGAATGTAAAATTTATATTATTTTACTTTTTGTTGATTATCGTTTTACACTCTACTGCCTCGCCTATCGAGACTTTGAAATTAAAAACTTCGATAGTTTCTTTTAAGAGCAAACTCATTTGATTATTAAAATAGACTTCTACGATATAATGAGGTGATACATGTCTGTTATGTTTAGTGTTTTTACTAAATGAAATACACATACTTTTAAGCAGAAGTTTTAGTTGTGGTGTAAATAGATTGTAATTAATCCTTCGTCTGTATCAGAATGTCGCATAAAGGCTGTTATATAGTCCAAAGAGGCAATTTTAATTTTTGTTCGGAAACGCACGAAAATGACAGGTGTTATTCAAAAACTATGTAGTCGAAAAACGAAAAATCAGTCTGTGAAGAGAAAAAAAATGTCTTGTCAAGTGATTAAAAATAAGAAATTCATTTATCAAAAAATAAAAAATCATTTCGATTCCAAATGGTTTCTATAGTTTGGCCTACAAATTTTATACTTGTTGAGCATTGGACTATAACAAAGAACTTCAGTAGAAATAATGATAAATCCATAACTGTATATTTTTATCGAATAACGTCTTGTACTAGTGTTAAAATCATGCTGGTGAATTAATTTGAATGTCAGAGTGTAATGAATTATTGAGAGAGATGGAACCTAAGATTTTATTGTCCAATGGTACTTCTAATACTGTCCAGGTTTACAAAAACTCGTTTTTACATGTCAATATTACGAAAAGAACTTCCAGACTTTTATAGAAAACACATATCTTAAAAACAAACTATACAGATCAACGAAGGAAAAAAAATGACTTGGAAATATACAAAGTGTCACATATGTTTTCAGCATTAACAAATAAGTTCACAGCCTGGTTTATCTTCTGCATCAAACACATGTTAAATAACCATAAAATCCCATTTATTCGCCCGTTTCTTCCATCGGGGGATTAGATCGAGGTTCGTCATTTTACCGGATTGAGAAGTACTTGCTGCATTCGGGGATCGAAAACTACCTGTTGCATTCCAATGTGGGGTTGGCAGGAGTCAAAAGCAAACAATAACTATATAAAAGCAAGCATGGCGCCCAAAAGGCCAGATGCCCATGGAAGTATAGTTGCTAACCAAATTTCTTGTGCTAAGAAGTTTTCAGCTCTTTATTTTTTTTTTTCTTTTCTTTTTTACAGAAAAAAAAGAGGGGAGAGAAAGATGGAAATGAAATATTTTGATCTGTTTCAACTATAGTTTTCATTTTACGCTTCATAAAGTTCAGAAATAAAAAAGCTTATCTAGATATTTAAATTATTACGTGTAAAATGTTATTGTGTTTGTAGAGACAGTAAAATAAGTTAAACAAAACCACAACTTTTCTATGTTAGAATTATAACAAACTTTGTATAATATTAAAGCGTTAATCGAACATCAGTAACGTAATAAAATTTGCGATTTTATTTTTTGATGTTTTAGAATAATAAATTTGCTTATAAAAACAGGTTAGCTCTTCTTAGCAATTCTCCTCTTTGTATTCGATTTAATTTCTTTTTATGCAACATTATCTAAGGATATTTACGTTTCCGCATTTACATTAATCAACTGAACATATTTAAGAAAAATTCGTTGATTAACGATTCTTTTCCAAATTGCATGGACGGAAAGGGAAGGAGACAGAATTAAGACACTGACCCTCTCTAAATTTTGAAGAGCTTGGATATAAAAACATGATATCTACTATTTATATTTTTTATTCCGATTTCCAGGTTAAAGTATTTAACTGCATTCATTTTTTTTTTTTCAATGCAGGTGATTTTTAAATGTTTAATGTTTTATCTATTACATTTCTGCATAGCTTTTTATGTTTATATTTAAAATTGCGTTTTATGTTGATAATTTGTTTTGAATCAGGTGCAAAAAAGTTTACAAAGTAAAAAGAGGGGAGGAAAGAGCAGTCTTGCTACTCCCGGTTCATGTTATCAATTCTGAAAAATGACTGTAAATATTTAATTTTGTATATTTAAAATTTCTCAGTTTATTTTTTATAAATAAAATTAGCCTTGCATGTTGGACTTTTTATTCGAAGTGTTTTTATTTTAATTTTATATTTATGATCTGCATTTAAAAACAAACAAAGAACACGGTTTATGCTGCGGACCAGAAGACACGCTGTTCCCAAATTCTTGTCCCCAGATCGATGTCGTTTGCCGGCGCCCATGAACACTTGACTAAAACAAGAAACTTTTCACAGGAGATACATGATAAGGAGAATAATTTTCTAATATCGCAGAGTATCTCACCAATAAACAAGGTTAAAAACTGATGATAAAAAGGTCCCTGGGTCGTAAGTGAAAAAGAACTGGTTCGAATCAAGGACGCGGACACGCTTGGGAAGATCGACAGCTTCGTCGTGAAATGTCCAAAAAATGCTTTATTACAGTCTTCGAAACAATTTTTACCACTTAGTTCGCAGCTTGGTAAAATTAGATCTCGTTTTTGCTGTCATGAAATGACTGGGTAGAATCTTAATGATAATATCGACTTACAGTTTTGATTGGAGTGGGCAGAACTCTCTGCCATATTTTCAATCTGGCCGATGAGTTTTAAATGAGTATTATTTATTACGTATATCAAAAATAAATATATCGATATTCCTACATATTAGGGGAGTCGAAAAAAAGAAATTTTAACGTGGGTACCTAAAAATAGTTTCGGAATCGCCAGTAACAGTACGTATATATACAGGGTAATTCAAAGGGTAATGCGACAACATACAATCCCATTCATTTTAAATGACTAAGTTGGGTGTTTATTTTTTATTTTTTCCCTGCTAGCATCATATTGCAAGCACAACAGAAATTATTTAAAATAGCCTGACCTAAAGATAAATCTATGGCAAAAGTTGCTTTGGATGTTGCTATCAATTTTTTTTCAAATATTTCTGATCATTTATTGATTATATATATATTAAAAAAAGGATTATCTTCCGAACTGAAGGATAAACGGGAGAGTTATAAGAAGTTTCTGCTAGAACATAAAAATGTTTAGTTGAGAAAAAAGAAATGTTTATAAATGAAACAGGGGTTATTATGAATTCATGCAACAAAATCTAAAACTTTAGCGAAAAAAAAGTTTGCGTATGGAGAAAAAAACAATTCATTGCAGGGTCTAATTCCTCTCATTACGAAACACATTAATTTTAATTAAAACTAGCAAACACTTAAAATGAATATTTTATTCTTATTTTATGAATTTAAGCATAAAAATATTCGAATTCAGGCACATTATCTGAACACAACCATCCTTTATGAAATTGCTCTCTATGCAAATTATCAGATATTTTTAGATCATTACATGAAATTTCAACCAAAAAATACATGTAACAGAAAATAATGCATCTACGAACTTACCAGCTTCACTATTATTGTCGGTGCTTTGCTGGGATGCAGGTTGTTGGGATAGAGGACATGGCGTTCCTGTAGACCCGTTTGGAGACCTGACATCCTCTCCCATGGAACCGTAGTTCAAAGACTGTGATGGTGGCCTCTAAAAATCAAGATAATTCAAATTGCATATTGGCGTTCAGATATTTATAAAATGAAAAGTTCTACATATTAACCTTTCATAAAATTTCTTAGAATGTGAATTAAAAGTTTTATCCCGAATTGGGCAATTTAATATTTATTTTTAACAACTAATGCAAAAAAAAGTACTCCAATTTTGTTTTTCAAATTTCAGTTTATTACTCTTTTTTTCGATCTTGAAAATTTCTATATTTTTTCTGAATTCTCAGTTTTTTCCTGTTGGGTGGCAAGCTTGTCCATTCCATGAGAAACGGACAAAATGTTCCACATGTGACACCTAAATATCTATACTATTACCTAAACATCTATATCTATTAATTTATAAATTGTTTCTATATAAAATATTTATTAAAAATAACAAAAAATCTCTGATTTTCATATTAGCATAGTTGTTTTAAGTTGAGGATATAATGACCTTTTGTAATATGTAGAAAACTGATGGCCTCTTAATATGTTTAAAAAATCTCTACATTTTAAAAATTAAACCAAAGTAAGCTGCCCATTTTTAATACAAGTTTAAAAATGTCCTTAATTTAAATCTTGGATTTAAGTAATCTGTCCGTTTCAATGTCATATCATGAAAATAAAACAAAATGTCCAGAACTACACATTAAATAAAAGAAAAGCTTGTATTTTCATGTCAGCATTAGTTGTTTTAAGTTGAGGTTAAAATAATACTTTTAAAACAACAGTAATATGTAGAAAAGTTGTCCCACACGTGACATTGAATTTGACCTTGAGCGTTTATGAAACAACTTTGGTTTAAACTTTAAATCGTGATCATTAAATTTTAAATCAATTATATCATGAAACAATTCTTGTTTCAGATTTTTTCCCTTTCATTTTAAATATAAAAACAGTGTTCATTTCAGACATTAAAAGGTTCTTTCGCCAATTTTCAACACGCAAAAGAACACAAATAATAGTCTGGCATTAACTGAAAAAACACTATCAAACTATTATTCAACAGAATGCACACAGTTGAATCCTTGTGTGGGCTTTTAACAACCCTTTCACTGAACTAAATAGGTGCAAGGACACATTAACCCTATGTGAAAAATCATGCAAAAAGATCACCCCGCTTATTTCACATATCACCATATAAACACACATTAATGCATTGAAATAATGATCACTTACCCCAAGCCTTTCCATATTTCCCACCGGTATATCCTCATAGTGACCCTGCAATTGAAAAGAAAATAAATAAGCAAGAAAAAAGGTACATAATTTGCATCAGCAGGTTATAAATAAGTACTCGAGTTGTGTAATTTTAAGCGAGTATATAATGTGTTTTTTTTTTCTTTTCTTCTTTAAAGGAAAAAAAAACGAGATTTTAAAGTTTCGTTTCCGCGATGAAAGGTTTAAGGAGGCAGTTAAAGAAAAGGAATACAGCAAAAAACTTTTGTTTGTAGTTCGTTAAAAAAAAAAAAAAATAAATAAAAAAAATAAAAAAAATAAAAATAAAATAAACAGTACTTGGGATTAGGCTTTATTGTCTGGATTTATATATTTAAACAATAAAATTCCAAAATGATGACGATTTTAACAAGTGCTAATAAAATTTATAATGATCACAACTTATAAATAAAGTGCCATTCAAAATTACAAAGACAAAATTTGAATTTAGTTTAAAGTAACTCTAAAGTTTATCCCATTACGATATGTTTACTGCATATAGTTTTCCTACCTTTTTGTTGTTGTTTAATTGATTTTTCTTGATATACTGTTAATAATGATCATTGCTTATTCTTCCTTTATAATAGTATAAATATTCTAGCCTTGCTTGCTTTGTCCGCATTTTTAATTACCTCATTTTTGGATTTAATTTTTTCCCCACGCTTATTTAAAAAGTAAGGACTCTTTTCTACAGATTTTAATATACTTATATCCCTTGTCTAGTGCGATTTTAGTTAATGAAATTTTTAGTTAATGCGGTAAAATTTGTTTTTGATGCTCCCTTCGATTCGAGCAAATGAAATTTCGATTAATGAGCAAACTACAAAATGGGCGATTCCTCTCTCCCGCCCTCAAATAAGATGATACCGATTTTTTGAAAATGAAATTTACAAAAAATGCAAAAAGAAAGAAATAACATAAGAAGTCTGAGAAGTTTTCCCAAAATTAGAATATCGAGACTTGGTAAGTTCAGAAAGTCAAAAATCAGGAGATTTTTTTAAATGAAAACTTTTTAATGTTTAAAATGTAAATATGTTTAGTGCAAGTTTAAGTTTAAACATGGTTAATACTGAAATTTAAAACGAAATTGTCACTTTTACACAAATAAGGAAAATATGTACAAGTAGAATGCATTTAAGTTTATGATGCTTTAACATATTTTTTAAACTAACGACATGTACATATTACAGGGGAGGTGGGAGTTGTTTTCTATAAACATATAAAACTATATTAAAGTATGTGTTAAGTCTTTATCGAGGCAAATTATTAATTCGAAATATGTCCATAGTAAAAGTAAGAAATAAATACAGTCTAAAGCGAATGTGATTTTTCTCAGTTTCAGTTTTTTCGAGGAGTAGGCTTGTTCAAAGTGATAAAATTTTTATATCAAGGATCTGTCCAGACTTTTCTCACAGGGTCTTGTTTTTGTGAAATTGTATTTTTTTTTTCTTATATTTGCGAAAATTCTAGTCAGAATTTTGTGAATTTTAAATTATCGATGTCTTTTGGTTCTATTTTTCGTATATAAAAAGCTAAGTAATATCCTCTTTGGTGAGTTCAACTGCTTATTAACAAGCCAGATTTTATGTAAAAAAGGCTGCATTTTGTAACTTTTGCAGAAAAAACTTATTTTACAGAAAATATGACTTTTTTTACAGAAAAAACTGTTATAATAAAAAAGACAGATATTTTTTGTAAATTAAAACAAAATTGACAGCCCCCCCCCCCCTTTCTTCAGTGTAAATTTTCAAGTTAGCAGGCATGTCTTTACCAACCTCAGACTTTTTTGAAATACATTTATTGCGATCATAAAAAGAAATTTTCTTTTTCTCCAACAGTACGTAAAACAAATAATCCCGCTTACATTAATGAATACAAGAACAAATAGATATGTTATTCACAAATAATATGTATGTTGACACTTTAATTATTGACTGCATGATATGCATTGATTTCGATTACACATAGGAAACCTAAACAAAATTCTTCTTCGGAATGAATTAAAATATGCAGAGAGAAAGAGTATAATAAGCAATATTCTCCTTCTAATTTCGAGCAATCATTATTCAAATGTTAATCGTTTCAATAAGTAATTAAACGGCTTGATGCTATCGTGCTCCTTTATATTAATGAATAATTAATATAAATAAATAAAAAAAACAGCTTTCTCTTGAAAATTCTAGGTTGCGGCGAAGGCAATGTGAGAGCCACAGACGCAAATTAAGATCTATCAAAAAAATCGCTGCAGGAAAGCTAATCTGAAGGGAGGCACTGCCTGACGGTGTAAAACACGGAAGCACGTGTGTATATTAGAAAGAAGACTCACTTCCAGACCAAGATCGTGACTAATTGGGGCCCTGAGCATATGTTGCATGTATTACATAAACAATATTTTCGCGCCATACATTTTAAACAGAAGAAAATTCTTAGATCTGTCAATTCTAAATTAAGTATACCGTAATAAAAATGCTATATATATATTTTTTTCTTGGTATAGAATAAAACTCTTCAGACTTGTTATATTATTTTAAGGGTGTTCTTAAATCAAAAAAGGTAACTTTGTGACACATGCTTTAATTTATTTTTGTTCGGAAATGCATGAAAATAGCAGGTATTATTCAGAAACTGTCTAATTGCACTCAATTTTCTGTTTTTTTTTAAAAACACAGTAGATTTTTCATAACAAGCCTTCAAAGTTGACACTTTTGAGCACATTTCCCGACGAAAGCAGAAAAACCGGTCGAAAAGGAGAAAAACGGGTGATCAAGTCATCGAAATAGCTTAGAACTGGATAGGTAATTAATTTAATTATCATAAAATGGATAAATAAGTTCGATTCGAAATCGCTTCCATAGTCTGGCATTTCAATTTTATATATTTCTGTTAAAAAATGAATTTGTAAATGTGTCAAAACGTTTTGCGCTTGTTGAGTGGAGCAGTTAAGAACACCCTTAAGATGAATTTAATAACTTTAACTTATGGAAGAGAGTCAAATAATCTAACTACTCTAACTACTCTCTAACTACTTTCGTTTACATCTTTTTAAGTTGTAACACACGCAACATAACATATCAAAATATATAATACATTCTACTTTAGAAGGAGAAAGTGTTTTTTCAATAATTTGAAAAAATGGAAATTTCAGGTTCGTTTTTTACATTTAAGTTAAAATAGAAACTAATATGGATAAAAATGTATCTCATGGCAATTTGAGCTAAATATTTTCACCCACAAGTTTAGATACGATTTAAGTTGATTGCTAATGCAATTATTAAAATATTTCTTATTTAATGGTGGTTGGGGCATTTGTAAAAGCATTGAGCTTTTAGTTTAAAATGAAATTTGTTTAAAAAGTTTAGTAACATCTTTTAAAAGTTGAAATTTGTATTATTATTTTTTTTTTTTTTGAAAATTTTTAAGTTGGGATTAAAGAACAAATATTTTATAAATTAGGATATGGATTTGGGACCCAGCGCAAGTTCCGATTTGCTGTGATGACATTTACACAAATAATTTTGTGTTAGCCATGTTACAGTCAAAAGTTTCTTTCTGTTGTCGCTATTGCTCGATGGGGTTTATGTCATCATCTATACCCCCCCCCCCCCCCCCTCTTTCCTAACCAAGAAACAAGTGGGTAAGTGTGATCGCAGATCGCACAGAAGGCATCGTTTAATATCTTCTTCAAAACATTTTATCATTAAATTAACAAACGAAAAGTGGTTTTTCGGCGCCATTTCGCATTTATTCACCAATCGCGCCAACCAGAACATAATGCTGAATTCTTCCCCTAAATGCTGCTTTGATCGCATAGATTTGGTGATTTCTCCATCGGTATCTACAGATTTCGTGAAGACACGCAAGTAAATAAAATTATGCATAAAAGTAAAAATTAACAAAGCTTAGCATAAATTTAAGGGAGACCAAACCGGTTACCAGAGGCGGCTAGTAATTTAAATGAATAGGAATTTAATAAATAAAAAAATGTTTCACTTCGCATGTCAAAATAGAGGATAAATATGATGTAATATGGATCAAATAAAAACAAATAAAAGCTTTTTAATGTGATTTATTTAATCGATTAATTTATGTTACATATATAATAATTTTATTTAAACTTGCGTGCAACAATTAGAAGAAATGAATTTTTTTTTTTTTTTTTTTTTTTTTTTGTTTTGTTTTGTTTTTTTTTTTACGCTACTGCAAATTTTTTATTTTATAAGTATCGCACATTTTCAATTTTTATACCATTGTATAGGAAAAAAATGTACTTTTAAATGCAAAAAGTTTAAAAGTTGTATCTCAACTTTTTTTTTTTTTTTTTGTAGTTTTTAATACCAATTTTGTAATTGTGGTAACAGAAGTACTCCATTTCTTTTTAAAATGTAAAAAAGAAATATTTTTTATATTTATTTAAATTTGCGTGCAACAATTAGAAGAAAAAAAAGTTAAACAAATGGACTGATGATATTTTAAAAAATATTTTAAATAAAATTATAGTTTTTTCCAAAATAGTTTTTTCAAAAGTTTATGATTTGTCGTGTGATAAGAGGTATTCAGCTGTAAGTGTACAAAATTTGAACTCTCTGACTCATATAGTTTTTGTGTATGGGCTCTGTGGCAAACAGACCGACAACGGACAGAGACGAATAGGGTTTCGTCAGATGAACGAAACCCTAAAAATAGATAATGTACATTTTGCTGTATGGAACTACACATCGATATTGAAAGAAAAAAAATTTTTACAGGGAGGAGCAACTCATCACCTTGAATTACATATATGACCTTATCCTAACAAAAATAAATAAATGCATAAAAAAAGTTAGATTTATTCTACATATTCTTTTTTCGAGTCAACCGTATTACATGTTACCGGTAGCAAATAGAAATATTAACGTACACAAAGAAATTTTATAACTGAATCATTAAGTTTACATTGGGTTGTAGTTGTTAACGGATTCTGCAACTATATTGTTATTTTTAAAGCTTTTAACCAAACGGTTAATAATGCATGTCAGTTTCTTATTTTTAATATTTTTAATGAATACTTTGTGTTGTTGATGATTAACAAATAAATAGTTCATGTTCGAGGGGTAGAAATGTCTTACATATAGTCCTCTGTGTTAATACATTAGACTGACTAATATTTTTATCCATTAGTCAGGTCAAACAAATGTTTTTTTCAATAAATTAATAAAAAAATCATTGTAAAAGTCACACAATGTATACCAGAAAGTTATATTATTTCAGCCAACTAACGAAATACCGATGCATATGTAGTAAAAGAGAACAGAGTAAAACCTCTTTAAAAGCTTTTAACCAAACGGTTAATAATGCGTGTCAGTTTCTTATTTTTAATTAATACTTTGTGTTGTTAATGATTAACAAATAAATAGTTCACGTTCAAGGGGTAGAAATGTCTTACCAAATGCTTGTGCATTTTCACGCAGACGCTTTTCCAATTCCCAACACTTAATACATTTGTACATTTTTACTTCTAAACAGTTACATCTCCGAGCAACAGACAAGTTCCGCATTCCCGAGGTGTCCTTTATTCATTCACTGATGTTTTTATTACAATATTTTTATTTAATTTACATACACACAGACTGGGGACCGTATAGTGTAATTAAAGGGGACTTATTTGGTGTGGAAGAAAAAAAGGGGAATCTAATGCTGTCCTATTAAGGAAAATACTTATTCTTTTTGTTCAATATCCAAATTTTTGTTCAATTCAACTTACAGAAATCCTTCTGTAAGTTCCAAATTTTTATGTTTCCAGTCATAAGTTACAATCGAGTAAAAAATTCTTTTCACTTTTCGGAATTTTTGAAATTTTAGCACAAATTTTAAAATACCCATAATTATCTTTAAAATATTTAAGAATATATACATATATATATTCTTAAGATATATTTAAGAATGTTTAAGAATATTAAGAAAAATTCCCATCTGCGAGCTGAAAAGAAGAAAAAAAAAAGAAAGAAAGAAAGAAAGAAAAGAAAAAGAAAAGAAAGAAAAAATGCAAATTTTCAAATTTGAATGAACAAGAAGAATAAGTAATTTTCTCATAGGATAACATTTGATTCCACTTTTTTCGAGATTTACTTGCCATCGGGAAGGCTCACAACTTTGCTAATTTGCCAGCGATATTATTCATAACAAAATTTAAAAATCGGACAGCTTTTCAATCAAAAGAAAAGGGGGAAATGGTGACAACCCCATCCCCTCATGCATAAGAAAATCATAGGTTAAAATTAAAAATTATTTTCCACACTTTTTTTAGTACAGATGAAAAAATACAAGACTTGTCAAGGACAGTGATGTAGTCAATAGAAGCGGTAATTATATTTGTTGCCCTAAGAGAAAGGGGAAGGTGTCTTTGATCTTTCGAAAAATAAAACAAAAAAGTCTTTTGGGGGATAATATAGTGAAAAGTGCATCTGCTCTGGGCAAAGTTTGAGGCAAGGCTGTAGATAGAAATTTAATAGAGAAAAATAAATATTTAACTAAATTTTAAAAACCAGGAAGTGGAAACGCCCCTTCCTTGATAGGAACTTGTTAACTGTGTAACACCAACTCGATTTTTTTTTTTTTTTTTTTTTGGCAACGCCAACCAGTATTTTCGAATGAAAAATAATTCTGGTGTGTAATGTGTACGATCTCGCATCTTTTGTAAAATAAGTTCCGATATAATTTGACTTGACAGATACTTACATTTTGAAGTTATCTGATTATAAAAAGCTTAACAAAGCAGAACATTTTTTAATTAATAAACTTAATAAATAAGCATACAGAAATTTATACGGGCTTTTATCGGATTGGACAATGAAAGTTTTTTTTTCTCTCTCTCTCTTTTAACATTTTTTCCATCAAATGATCTTTGTCTTTACATGAACATCAGAGAAAAACAAAACTAATGTGTTCTTCCATGAAGAGTTCCATGACATTTCAAGCCCTGAAAAACTAAAGTTCTTTTTCCCTCGGCATTGGATTATAATCTTTTGGGAAGAATAGATTTTATTTTACTTTTAAAAAACAGCAGAGAAAAATAGATATTTAATTAAATTTCAAAAAATAGGAAGAGATATAGGCGCTCCTCACCCTTTCTTGCCAGCGCCCATGAATTAGATGATACCAGTTTAGTTTCTTCGATATTAACTAATATTTTCAATTCAAAAATAATTCCGGAAGCATACGATCTCACCTTTTTATAATTATTAGTTAAATGATTCATCGCTTTGAATCGGAAAAACAAAGCAACAATAATCTGAATATCGCATCACAGACCACCCACGGATTGTTCTAAAGTGCCGACAGATATAACGTGTAAGACCACCTTGAAACAGAAAGACAAAAGTCTTTTACTTAGCCGAAAGTGCCAAGAATCCCATCTTTAACTATGGAGCCATTAATAAATAAAAGAAAAAAGTTAAATTCCATTCTAATAACAGATGAAAATACAAACTGATTTTACGTTAAGATATGACGTCATTTTACATTTAATGAAAATATAGATTGTTTTGTGTAGCACAAAAACAAAAGAAAATTTCATATGCCTTTTATTTCCTTATGTGGCATAACAATCTGACTCTAAACAGGATGTTTATCAGCAATGCATGCATAATAAGAACTATGCCAAAATATGAGTTTTTCTATGCAAATGAACTTTTTAAAATTAAAAAATAATAATAATGAGGAAGTCTTTTATTATTATTATTATTATTATTAATTTCAAAATGAATCTTTCTCTTTGGTCTTGTAAATTATAAATCGTTCCCTTTTAAAGATTAATGAATCACGCCGCTTTCTTTTAGATGTGCGGTTATATCAGCTTATATCTGGCTGTTTAGTATTTAAGATTAAAATTATAGTTCTTTTATTTAACTTGCTATTTTTAGAAAAGTAATGATTTGGTTTTAATAGCAAAATTCTTTATTATATAGAGAACGTCATGAATTATGTACACTTCAACCGGTTTTTAAGTATTGCTTTTAAGCAATTTCTAAAAGTTACTCAAAAATTAAAAGTTAAAAACTTACTATTAGAAACATTAAGATTCAGTAAGTTTTATAAAAACGCGTCAATTTATTTCTTTAATATTTTTGTTTCACAAATCGGTGTTACTTGGACCCAAAAAACAAAGAGTTTTAAATAAGTCTTGGATCTGTAAAGCGCATTAATGTAATTTACTAATATTCTATTGTAAAAGCATTAATCATTAACACAGTACACGCAGGACTTATAGACACAAGTAGAGCAATGTAGTGCAGGAATGTGCGGTGTACAAGAGTAGGCAGAATGATTATGCAATCCCAAAGAATTTTCCAATTACAGTAAACTCCGTTTATCCGCGATGAAATTATCCGCTTTGTGGATTATATGCGAGTCTAAATTTCAATTTTTTTTTTTAAATGTCGCAAAAAAAAAAAGAGTTGCATTAACAAATCAAGATAAGTTAAAACTGATTTATCCAGGATTAGGTCTAGGTTTCGAATATGTAATTGATGAAGAAATTTTAGAAGAAGCGTTAGGTATGAACTTTGCAAAGAGCAATAAAGAAAATGATCAGAAACAAAAGAAAATGAGCTACAATGCAGCTTTAATTTACGTTGAAGGCTTTATACAGTATTTAGACACAGAAGATGACGCGTCACTTTGTGATAAAATAGTTCTAAAAACTTCTCTTCCAAATAAAGGAGATGTGCTTAAATACAAAAAGTAGAAAAAATAAAAAGGTAAAAAAAAGAAACATTTGACTGATTTCTCAAAGAAAAAAACTTACAAATTTTAAGAAGAGAATATTTTTATTATTCCTTAAATAAATAATAAGTATGTGTATGTTACCTATTGGGCGTATAAATTCTTCTAATGTATGTTTTTATTAGCTATTGTGATGTGTATAAACTATTCTGGTGCATGTTTGTGTTGAGTTGTTCCCTTTTTTTCATAATTTTATGGATTATCCACGAAATCGGCTTATTCGGGATAACCACGATACTCGATTCCGCAGATAACCGTGAGTTTACTGTGTAGTTACAGTTGTAAACGATGTAATAATGTAAGTCTATTGAAAAAAATCTCTATATTCTGGAGGAATTTTTTACAATTTATAAGAGAAAAGGTGATTTGGGCCTTCTTGTTATAATATGTTACGGTTTCTGAAAACTGGATCGTATAGTAAAGATTACAAAGATAATTTACTTTTTTTTGTTTTTGTGGGTTAGATTATTATTGGACTACTTTGTCAACTAAGTGATTCGGATTTCCTTATTAGCAGAGAGCATTACTAACGTTCCAAAGTTATTTAGCGACGATAGTGCAAGAGTGCACTTCTACTTTAGAAAAAAATGCTACCATTACTAATGCAGGATTTAAAGTATCGGGTATATGGCCTGGCCTTTCAAAAATTACCTCTTCTTATACTGACATTAAAAAAGCAGCGTCATAGTCCGGAAGGCGGCAGCACAAACAATCACCTCATCGAGTTCACGCCTGAAATTCTAAAAGTAGCTAAAATTCGATTCGTATATTAAAACGCAATCAGCTTGCCAAGTCCTATCATGGTGGAAAACACTTGGAAATTCGATTTTAGCAGTTGACTCGTAGGTTTATCATTGTTTTCCTGCTCCCAGTCCACCATGTTTTCATACTTTTAAGTACAGGAAAATGACAAACCTACGAGTCAGCCGCTAAAATCGGGTTTTCAGATTAGCAGACAGATTGCGTTTTAATATACGAATCGAGTTTTAACTAATTCTGTAATTTCAGCCACAATCTCGATGATGTGATTGTCTGTGTTGCCGACTCCTGATCCATCTAATTCTAACGGTTCATTACTGAAAGACCATTAGAAGCTGAACTTGTTGAACCACAGAATACTGAAAATGAGGAGGAAAGAGAATTACTTTCAAAACAAAATATTTCAGAAAAGGCAAAAAAGTTATATAAAAGAAAAGACACTCTGATATAAATTTCCGTTTCACAAGGTATAGCTTCGATTAATCATTTTCACTTTATGCCAAATAAACAAAATGCTCATCATAGCCACAGAATATGTACTGGGATTTTACAATGAAAAGAGCAGAAGTTTGAATATTTAAGCAATTCACCACACAAAAGAAAGTTTGAAGATGATGTTGTGGATAAAAAAAGAATCACTAACTCATCTTTATCAAGAGTAAAGTAAACCCAAGCAACCCAAAACCTGCACAAAAACTGTGGAGCTCTGATTGTTCAAAAATCCATAAGGGATTGGACAGAGTTAATTTCTTGCAGAAACGTGACACGAAAAGTGCGCAAACTACGAGAGTCGTGGTCACTACAAATGTGACGTTTGTAGGTGAAGCGTTTCCATTATTTTTTATTGCATATTTAACTATGCACTCTTGTCCTCATTGCCGACATTCCAGGAGGATAATTCTTTATCAGATAATATCGAATAATCTAAGAATATAAATAAAGAACAACATCATCCCTCAAATATCTTCATTTATTATTATTTAACGAAATAATAAAATATGATCTATTGGGTCTACTTCATATCAGTAATAAGTTTTCCCCGACCTCTTCTGATTTTCTACAACTTTCCGCGGTATCGCGGTTTTGTGATGTTACACACAAAATCTCTTTAAAATTGTTAATTTAAGAGTATGGTACTTTCACAACTGATTCTGAAGTAAGAACTACTGAATTGTTAAACATATTCTTGCAAAATTTACTAATTGTTGAACATTTTGAAGATACATACTTTTAGCCTCAGGTTCTATCCATGTTGTCCAAATAGAGTGAAATTCTTTATCGTATCAGTCACAGTTAAATACAGATTGCTTTGACATATTTTAATACAAATAATATATATTCAATAAATTAAGCTGATGAAGTTCAAAATCAAAAATAAGTAAACGTACAAACATCTAATCAATCCTACAAGAGTTTAGTACAATATGTTTCAGTGAAGCTGGAGGTGAAAATCTCAGAGTTACAAGAGAGATTGACAGGGGCCTCGCTAAGGGGGGGATGGGGGGGAGCCTCCCCCCTCAAACATTCGTGAATGTTGTTACACTTGGCAAATTCACAAACTTAGTTGGCAAATTTTCTTTAAAATTTTAATAAAAACTATAATATATTTTCAATTTTTGATAGAATTGGCAAAAATTACAAAACTAATTGGGAATATTATTAACCTTTTAACAAACAGGGGCTATATTACATTTTCTAATTGTGGTAAGTTGGCAAAATTGTAAAATGAGTTGGCAAATACTGAAATTTGACTTGGCAATTTTAGGTCCTCTCCCCCCTCAATAAAAAGTCTTAGCGATGGCCCTGGAGATTGAAAAGAGGAAGACAAAATTATTTCCACGACGGATGGGAATACTCTTTACATTACCCATAAACATTGATTTCTATTTTATCTAGTCCGTAGTGATTAGAGTACTGCGCCCATAGGTTGAACAGTCCTGCTATAAATCCTCAATGTTATTTTTAAAAAATATCTTTATTATAAAAGTATTATTCATTTTAGAAACTTCTTGTTGATAAACAAAACTATTACGAAATTATCTAATCAACAGTGTATAACGTTATTACAATATTCAAATTCACTTAATACAGCCAATTTATTCTTTATTGAAATCAGTACAGTTTTATATTATTTCCTATATTCCACAATTTCATAAAAGACAAACATTCCTCGAGCGCACTTTTTAGTTATTCGAAACAGAGCGTCTCTTCTAAAAGGCATATATTATATTATATATCGCACCCATCAGACTAACAAGATATTTCATCGCGAACCGAGGGGCCCCTTATTCATTTTTGTTCATCCTTCAATTTTGCAAGGTCCGAGGAAGTGCAGGGGTGTCGGAGTGCTGCACCAAATGCAGCCGATTAGAAGAGCGTAATGACTATGATTAAAGCCACTATCTTGCCAAAAGACAGGTTTTAAGCACGGTCGTGCGTTGGCCCAGACTCAGCCATTCATTTTAATTCCGACTTGGAAAAAGTGAATTCGAAAATCCGTTGTTTAAGAACCTAAGGTAGTAGTGTTCCTGCGCTTTTTTTTTTTTTTTTTTTTTTTTTTTTTTTTTTTTTTGAGATTAAGTTTGATTTTTGCAGGAAAAGAACGTTTTTCCGTTTTTCACGAAAATTTCTCTTTTTGAATGTGATGTACGAGACAATACTACAAGGGTTCATACTCTAAGGATGTATTCGAAAAAACGCTTTTCCACCTTCAACAGCTCGAAATCTTCTGATACAATTTCAGGCACATTTTTTAAAATAGAGACATGAAACTCGTTGAGAGTATTTTTGAACTGATGTATAAGGTGCCGCGTGATGTCATTTTACGCTCCATTCATTAGAATTTGATTTATAAACAATTATCTTCTCAATATGACCCATTTTTTCGTTCTCCGATCTCCTGTTTCGGAAAAATGGATTCAAAATGCCGTTTAAATTGGCTTTTTTTTTTTTTTTTTTTTTTTTTTTTTTTTTTTTTTGGGGGGGGGGGGCAATATTTTTTGCATTTATCAAAGAATCGACAATCTTGGTACCTTGTGTACTTTCTAAACAAGACAATTTGCCACTTTGATGCATATGAGAGCAGAAATAAATTTAAAAATAAATCGGAAAATAAGCAGATTGAATCGAAATACACCCTTCCGACTATAATTCATACAATTTCTTGACAGCAATTCAGGACATTTTTATAAATATGAATTCCTCATTCTAAATGATTAATGATTCCTAATGATTGAACTTACATAGCAAAAGAGAATTATGCTCATGCATTAATAATTATAAAAGCTAAACTTATCTTTGAAATTAAAATAACCTAAATTGAAACATTGCCAGTTTCATTTTAAGTGCTACATCATTTGATATTTAAAGTATGAAAAATGATAAATTAAAAACAATTAGGTAAAAAAAAAAAAAAAAAAAAAAAAAAAAAAAATCTCAGATGATCTAAAGTAACTTTTTACTCACATAACTGAATTTATACATAAGCATTCTTTATTTCATTTCTGCAATCATATAGTTTGTATTACCCCCTCCCCCTTTTTTTAACTTGCTTCATACACTGTAAAAAAAAAAAATGTGTCATTTTACTAAGGAATGCTAAGTACAGTTACGGAATTTTCAGCAATTACTAAAAAATCCCCTGTAAATATAGAATAACTAATCACTGCTAATAATACCACTAACGAAAAGCATGTAATTAAACGACATCATACTCCTACTCTAAAAGCCTTCAGGCTAAATGTCTCCATCAATACCCTTGAAATGTCCGGTCCAAGTGACATCTGGTTAGCGAAACTGGTTATGCTATCATTCCCCAGACCCAGAGAAGGTTATTTTTGAGCTTCATAAGGAATGAAATGCCCGTTGCTTTCACATGTGTGTATTACAATGCGTGTTTTTACATTTACATCACACTACAGAATATTAAAAGTAGGATAATACATTTAAAATAAGGTAAGTGTTTTATATTGATATATATGTGTATGAATTTACGTATTTACATCACATACTTCTATACTTTTGCTCGCTTTTGATAAGCTATTGTATAACTTAACACGTGTTTGGATGTTTAAAAATCAAGTGTTTTGTATTATATAATTTTCAATTATTACATTAAAAAAAATCAATGCTTAAGATTTAGAATGATTTTTTGCTTTTTAAAATGACATACCTTTTGGTAATTTTAGCTATGTTATAAAATACATTTTAAAAATAGATTTTTAGTTATTAGAGTCATAAATTTAATGGAGATTATACTTTTTTTAACAATCAAATTACACTTTCTATTATATTAAAGTTGTTTAATCTTAGCATTGTAATTTTTTATATTACTACATTAAATTTTATAGTAAAAATGTAACAAAATTTAAAATTATAAATAATAATAATAGTAAAATGGAAAAAAATACACACATATGGGTGATTCTCAAAATAGGGGACAATTTATGTCTTTCGGCATACAAAAAAAAAAAAAAAAAAATTGAGAGGTTTTCTGTCATGTTTTTATATTTAGATATGCTTGTCTTAATATTATTCATTATTTGCACTCAAGAATTACTCATTTTTTAGTTAAAAACACATTAAAATAACAGAATAAATGTTCAAAATGTCATTAGCATGGATGTCCACAGCAGCTGTGCCTTGTGTATACTAGCATTTTTCAAGAGTTAATATCATGTTTGTAAAATAAAACAAATGTTATTCTTTCTTTAAATTAATCAAGGAGAGCATTTATCCAATAAATTTCTTTTTAAAAATAAAATTATAGTATATAAAAAAAGAATTAAAGTTTGTCCTCCATATAATATTTTCAAAACAAGATCATACTATTACAGCTGGTTATTAATCAAAATTTCATTTTCACATATGACAATAGTTTGAAAATATAAAGTTTCTCCATGGCAACAAGTAGCCATTTTATCCCAGCCTGAAAATAGAAGCATGTATTGTATTTTAAGAATATAAGTTGAATATTAGGGGAGTACATCAATTGTATGTCATTAGAATGAATAATAATTTTCATGTTTATTTTATAGTTAAAATTTTTATTTTACTTATTTGCATAGAACTTTTGTGTTTTAAAAAGTCTCAGAAAGGACTATTGCATTGTGATTATATTATGGCTCATAATCTTATTTAAATTAAAATTTGTCATTAGCATGGACAAATATCAGTGTCATTAGCATGGTCTTTCTGTCCATGCTAAAGACTCCTATGTGCATAAATGTAACCAGTGCTTATATTGTATCCTTTATAAAGTTTGATTTTACATATAGATTTAGGTATTACATTTATTATCCCTAAAATATGCATTAAATCTGTCAGAAAATCACTAAGACAGCTTCTTACATTGTTAGTGTCAGAAAGTTGCTCATGTAAAGAAAGTTTGCTCTTTGGTAATGATTTTATTCTCCTTATATGTATATATGTAAAAATGGAAACCATTTGCTGAAAAGGAAGGCTAATAAATATAGAAAAAATTATTTAAACAGGAAGAAAATAAAAATTTCTTAATATATTTATTCCATGCAATTTGTTTTGTCATTAGCATGGCTCAAAAAATACTAATTATTTTTTTAAGTTAATTTTTAAATAATTAGCTCTGCTGACTACATGTAAAGTATACCTAATACTATATTAACAACACCTATTTTTTTCAGAAATTTTGCTAACAGTAATTTTTTTAAGATTTCACTTTTGAAATCGTCCCCTATTTTGAGAATCACCCATATATATTATATATAGTCGAAAACTTAGTTTCTTTGTGAAATAATTTATTATGTTTTTAACAATGGTTTGAAAATTAAGTTAATAATATTTCTTTTAGCATATTATTTTTATTGTTTTAAATAAGTTTTAGAATAAATATGCTAATAATAATCAAATAAATAAAACTTTTTTTAACCAAATTAAACTACATTAAATAAGATATTTTAGTATTGCAATTTATTAATTTTATTCTTTAAGTTTTGCAAATGCTTCGTTTTTAATTTATTGCTGTTTTAATTTATAAATTTTAGGTCTGGACATATTTTAAAACTTTTTAATGTGCATAAAAATTTATATGCTTTAATCGCTATAGCTTTGAGGTTTTTGAATTATAGAATAAATACTGAAAATAGTTTTTAGGTCAGTTAAGTCAATCAATGCTGCACTTTTTTTTTCTTCAAACTTAATTTTAAATAGCTTTAAAGAATGCATAATATTATTAAAATGTTAACTATTTATTAGTACTTAATTAACTATTAGTGTTTAATTTACCATTTTCTAATAGTATAATGTTATTAAATCTCATCAAGTTTAACCAAAATTTAACATTTTAAGTTCGGTTTATAAAAAATTATGTTTTTTGAATTAAAAGTAATAACCATAACAATATTATTATATTCACTTAGATATTTTTAGACAATTTATGTTCAATGTCATCAAATGCAAGTAAAAATATTTGAAGAAAGTGATGTAAATAGATTACACAAACAAATTTTAAGAAATATCAATATAAAATACTTATATTAAAAATGAACAAAATAAATTATAACAAATTGAAATTTTCAATAATAGATTTAAATATTACTTTTCAGAAATGACTGAAAATAATTTTGAAACCGGGAGAGAAATAGAAAAAGAGAGAGAGAGAGAAAGTTATTTTCATAAATTATTATTTTTTGAATAAGTTTTTTTTTCTTTTGTGAGGGAGGAAAAAGGGTGAGATACATTTTTTTTGGGAGGGGGGGGGGGGTTATAAATAAATTCGCCAACTGGCCTTAACTAATCTTTAAAATTATTTTTTAATCTATTGATGTTCTCTTTAAACATTTTTAATGGGATTTAACTCCTGTGAATAAATATCTGTTGTATAATATTTACATTCTATTTTCTAATATGTACGAAAGAAATTGAATTTATCAGATTTGAAAAATAATGATTAAAGATTGGCATTTACGCCTGTTAAGCAATTAAAAATTTGAAATTTGATTTTCATTTGAAATATTTGTAATTTCTGCTTATAATTGTTAGTGAATATACCAGAGAAATACCTGTAATAGCATTAAGCATTTCTTAGTAAACATACTAAAAATACACCGGTAACAGATACTAACAATTTCTTAGTGAAGGTACAAGAGAATTATCTGTAAATCTACTAATTATTTATTTGGTAAACATACTAAAAAAGCATCTGTAACAATTACTAATGATTTCTTAGTAAGTTCACTAAGGAAGTCTGTGTGCTGTTTACTAAGTTTAATGCAGTAATGTTACTTAAGAAGAAGCTGTATTGGTTACTAGAAAAGTTTATGGAATCCCAGTTGCCTAGAGATTTTCTAGTAGTACTACAGTTTATTTTTTACAGTGTAATTATTTGTTTCTTTTTAAAAATTTAATACATGATAATACATTTAAATATATAAAAGTTTTAATTTTCCAAGTTATAATTTAAAAAAATTTAGTTTTCCATGATTTTTTGAATAATTTTCCTTTTTTCCGGTCCATAAGAACCCTGACTACTTATCAACTGCATAATTTGGACCCCCCCCCCCCCCTCTACCTCCGAAACAAAGAACTGGTACCAGGATTTTTGAAGCAAAATATTTTAAATATAATTTGAGGGCTTTAATAAAACAACATTCCAAAACGGATGCACAAATTTTCTTATACTACTAAGGTAATACCAAGGTTGTTATTTAGGAATTATGGGAAATTTTTAAAGAAAATTAAAACAGGTATTTAAAATGTACAGACCGGGCGAAATTTATTTCGTGAGAGAAATGCATTTTAAAAACATTGGTAATTTTCCTTACATATATTTATAAAAAATTAAGACACTTTCTGTTATGTACATAGCATGGTAAGCCTCGGTAGCGCAGCAGGCAGCGCGTCAGTTATGTACATGGCAAAATATTGATATTTTTTAATGATTTTAATCCAAACACAAAACTTCGTATTTTTCTTTTAAATTAACCCTAATAGTTTAAAAAAAAAAAAAAAAAAATCAAAAATGAGATGGGATATAGAATACGAATGCTTTTTTCCCTAATTATGAAAAATAAATTCATTTAGAGCAGGCCTGTCCAACCTTTTACTAAGCAGGGGTGCATCTCAGCTTTTGGCAAGCAATGAAGGGCGCCATTATTAAAATAGCTCAAAACACACAAGAAAATCCTCTTTTAATATTAGTAGCAATACATGTAGCCAAATGCAAAACAGAGACATAATGCCCCTATGTGCCATAAAGTGCCATACTTAAAATAACTGTAAATTGCAGTAACTTTCGAGTAATACATTTTTCTGCGAGGAATTATCTCAAACATTTTTGAATTGGAAGGAGCCAGAAAATGAAATGCCATCTATTATTAAAATAAAATAGTAATCGGATATATCGTCAGGATTAGGGGGAGCGCAAATACTCTGCAATAACTGGATTTTTTTTTTCTTTTGAAGTGTAAATTTGCCATTATAAAAGGCACAGAAACAAAGTCATGGGTGGTTTCAAAGAGATACCCGAAAGAGTTTTCATTGATGGAAATTCCTTCGCACAATTTTATAGATTTAATATATATATGTGTGTGTATCAAAATTACATAAGTTTCAAAGCTCTGGAGGAAAAAAAGACAGTCTTTATCCTGTCTTATAACAGCCAAATGGCCAATGAAAAACGTCATTAACGATAACAAACATGTTGAACTTTCATACTCGAAGGAGGGGCAGGATAGCTTTTTTTTTTTCTATATTTTACTTCATAACATATTAAAAAATATATTGCCGACATTTATTAATTTCTATTGGCATAATTTCCACAAAAAGAATAACTATAAATCAATGAAGAAACGCAAAAGCACTTGATTTGTATTTGTTTATTAAAAAAATTAATTACATGCTCTTGCCTTTCTTTTAATACGTTATCTACGTTATAATTGTTGATGCATGAAATACTCTTGTAGAAATTTTTAAAACATCTCTCAAGTAAATATCAAGGATTTTAAATAAAGTAGCCTTTATACGAGAATTTTACTTGAAAAAATACTAGTAACAGGAAACCTTCAAAAGGGCGCCAACATAACCTGCAAAGGACGCCATGGCGCTCGCGGGCACCGCGTTGGACAGTCCTGATTTAGAGAGAAGAAAAAAATATATATATGGCAAGAAATTGATGCATGTTACAATTAAAAAAAAAAAGCAAAATTATACAAGTTTTCGTTTACCATTTCGTGCAATATAATGCCGTTCTACGTGTTTTTATAAGGTATTATAAATTAATTAAATAGGAAATTTTTTTTCTGAAAAAATTGCAGATCAGTAGGAGAATTTGATACAAATAAAAAGGTTCTTAATAAAATACCATGAGGATTAAAATTTCCAATACTTTTTAAAACTTGTCACGATTTACCTGTCAAAGCCACCTTCACTTGTCAAGAAAAATTGATGTGGATTTATTTCAGCATTTTCAAAATACTATTACGAACACAGCAAGAAAACTTTAATCAATACACCACAGTACGCTTTAATACAAAATTTAATTATTTTTTCAACTTCTGCCATTCTCTAAAATTTATTTTTAACTTTAAAAAATCGCCCCTTTAGGGGGAGAGGACCAGTAATTTTATTCAACATGGCCTTTTTTTCGACCGATAGCCTTTTCTCATTTAAAATTTAATGGCAACTCCTGTCTTACAGAGAGAGAGAGAGAGAGAAAAAGTGGAAAGGAATGTGTCATTTAGAACTTTCTCCCATCACAGCTGATGTCGACAAAAATGACATCCAATATATTAATCGATGTTGGGGTGAGAAAACCTCTGAAAAAAAGAAAAATTTGGCCGTAACAAAAGAGAACTCGGATTTCGAGGTAGTTAAAAGCTGCAAGCTCCACAAAACGAAGAAAAATGTCCGAAACCAGAGAGATGAAGTAATGTGGATTCTTAACGGATTCCATGACGGGAATCGCCTCAACCATCCATCCGTTGCCAGAGGAAAGTGAAAATAATAATAATGAAGAAAAAAAAAATGACGGATCAAAAGACGAGCCCTATAATCAATAGGAGGTGCTTTTTCTTTTTTTTCCCTCTCAATTTGAAGAAGAGTGACAGCTTAACTCATGCATTTCAGATGATGTTTTCGCAGGGAAGCGAAATATCTCACCACTCTGTACGATGTGGCGAAAAAATGCTTGGCGGGACTTCACGATTAGCGCCAATCAACTCCGCGCAACTTCTCGTGCGTAGGTCTGCTTGGAGTATTCGATGAGATTTGTTTTTCTTCGTAAGAAAGTAGTTTCATTTTCATTATGACCAATTCATGCTTTGCTGATATTACGCAGTGAATTGTTCCAAATTTTCACTTGTAAAAGAGATTTCGATATAATAAGTGCCAATTATGAGAAATAAACATTTTTTTCTTTTTAAAGTTGTTCTTTATTTGCAATAGTTATTTACTGTGTTAGTTTTCATAAGAATGAATTCCAGTCTTATTTTTGCGTTAGTAGTTTAGTTTTGAAGGTCTTTTTTTCCCCTCCTAATTTAAATAAAATTTGTATTTTTCTAGAAACCTTGCTTATTGACCAGACCAAATAATCACCCTATTTAAACAAAAGCGATAATTTATTTTATATTAAGCGATATTTATTTGATTTCAGCGATATACCCTGCTCCTAATGTAACTTTCTTGAAACAATCATTAAAATATTTTTTTCTGTTTGACCTCACAAAAATTTTCGCCTCTCGCCCCCCCCCCCCCCCCCCCCATGCACACACAACCTTTGAAATTTTGAAAGTTAAGATACAGTTAGTCATACATAAGTTTCATGTCATACTGAATTTTGAATATAATTTTATACTATTATTATAGATATAAAGCATTGAAAATGAATAAATATGTGTCACACACATGTTACAAAAATAGAATTATGGTGATTTAGTGACTTATAATAAAATCAACAAAATTTGCAAACAGCCAATGTAAATTTTGAAATTGGTTGTGCCATAATAAAAAAAACCCTCTTAATAGCAAAATGAAAAATGAGTTTGTTGCTACTGTTTATCATTATCTTATTTACAGTTATGAGTATTAAGTTTTTCAGGCTGAATTTACATTTTTTATATGCTTTTTTTTTTTTTGCATTGTTTTGTATATCGTTATAGTCAGGGGTGTAGTTGTAAAAATAACAGAAGATGTGTGCTGTAAGTAGAGGGTATGCGCTCAAGGCAGAGAGTATACCCTAGAGCAGAGATGGCGAACCTATTGCACGCGTGCCCCTTTTGGCACACGAAAAAATAATTTTGGCACGGCATTGCTTGTGGCTTTAAATCAAAATAAAGTCAGATTACACAAAATCGCGACTGATCTTTATTAAATTCAATTAAACGAAAATTGAATAATTAATTTTATTCCAATCTTTTTTCCAATTCTGGTCTTTTTTTTTTTTTTTTTTTTTTTTTTCAAATAAAACAATATTTGAATACTATCGTCAAGAATTATCCAATAAACATTATTAAATTCCGATGTTAAAATTACGGCAATTTTGAATTTATTTAAAAAAAAAAAAAAAAAAAAAAAAAAAAAAAAAAAAAAACTTTACGTTGACTGCGTTTGTCATTTTAGCAGTTGTTCTGATTATCTATGCTTTCGAGTCACTTTTTTCTCGAATGAACGATACCAAAACTCAAATTGTAAACACTTATCAGATCCGGTACAGTTTGCTTTTAAATTAACCTGATATTAAGTTGCAACAATAGAAATTAAATTGCATCGATTTAACATTTTTTATTATTGTCTAAAATATATTTATTTGCATAATTATTATAGATTAATATGTACATGTAAATTCCGCATATTTTTAATACTTAATAGAAAAATTTATAAGTAATTTTAATTCATTATTTTTCCACCTACTAAATTTGTTTTTTAATTGGCACGTCATGGTTCATGTAAAAAAATTTTTTGATAATATTTGGCATGCTGCAACAAAAAGGTTCGCCAACCCTGCCCTAGAGTATGCATATTATACTTTTCTGAAGAAACAGTGGGTATAGACGTGTTTCTTTAAAAAATCCAGAAGATATACGGCGTATACCCGCATATACTCTCCACTACATCTTTTAGAGTTGAATTCAGGGGATGGCCTGGTTGGGAATATCCCCCCCCCCTCAGAGCAATAAAATGTCCCCCCCCCCGAAAATTTTTTAATTTTGTGTTTCTCATAATCCTCATGAACATATCTGCCACATGTAATGCATGGCTGCATGTTTGAAAAAGCATCAATACTACAAAAACAGCAGTACCAGCTCTCCTTTGTTGAGGAAGTCATACCATTGGTACCTACGATTTCGCCATCAGATATCCTACTGGAGGGGGGCTTCTTTTTATTTTTCTGCAAGGGTTTTTTGGAGGAAGGTTCTTGGGAGATTGTTCAAATGGCATCTTGTTGAACAAAGATTTTACAACTTGATGCCTTTTCAATTTATTGCTTGGCAACGTTGAATTTTCTTCTTTCTTACAGTTGTAGTCAGGGGCCTCGCTAAGGGGGGGACAGGGGGGGAGCCTCCCCCCCCCCCAAACATTCGAAAATGTTGTTACACTTGGCAAATTTAAAACTTTTATTGCAAATTTAATTAAAAATTTTAATTAAAACTGTAACATATTTCCTATTTTCGATAGAACTTGCAAAAGTTACAACTCATCATTATATCATTAAACTTTTTACAAATAAGAACTGTATTTCATTGTCTAAGTGTGATAACTTGGCAAAATCATAAAACGAGTTGGCAAATATGAAAATTTGACTTGGCAATTTAAGGCCTTCTCCCCCACCAATAAATAGTCTTAGCGATGGCCCTGGTTGTAGTCAATGGGGTCATAAGCTGTCCATATTGGGAACCGGGCGTAGTTTTACTAAATCTTGTAACAAATGAAAAAGGAAAATATTTTTAAGTAAAATATGCACTAGCAATCGAAAATGTGTTTTATTAGCTTTCTAAAATACTCCACTTTTCAACATTTAATGTAATTTTATCATATCTAATACGAGTTTAAGATTACAAGTAATTAAGATCAGCACATCTCGAAACAACAAGTTTCCTCCTAAATGGCGAACAACGCGCTTTTTTACACTTTCAAGTCAATTTTCTTGTCTCGGATACATAGCACAGATATTTATTGTTTTAGTTCAGTTGCATAGTGGATTTACATAGTGAATTTTTAGTGAAAGAGTATTGCTTTTAGTTGCATAGTGAATTTAGTCGGATTTAATTATGGATACTAACATTGACAAAGAACAAAGACCGGAAACCTGCAATACCCCAGGCCACTGTTCCAGTGAAAACTTTATAATAGACAATGTTGAAACATGGGTTTAAGGATCCTGGACATCAGATTAAAATATGAACACCGAATTGAACTCCAACATTTATATGATTCATGACAAAAATTTTAGTTATGTTGCCTAAGTAAGTTAAGACTTCTTGTATTTCTTGTTTTATTGTTCCATGTGATAAATAACAATATATTTAAACCATTTTGTATTCTGTGGTTTGTTTAATGCAATAAGCAACAACATATTAAAATCATTTTATGTATTTTGATATCACAATCCCTATATGCCTATATAAATTTGTAGGATGAATAATGTAATTGATTGGTAACTTTTTATAAGTCAAGAAGTATTGATGTATAAACTGTCATAAAATCTACGTAAGCAAAGGGGGGGGGGGGGGGGTGTCTAGCATTTGCTTATATTTTCTTACAAGGGGGTGGAGGGGATACAAAATGACTAAAAATATGCTTACGTAATACTTGAACGGTTTCTTTAATCATATAATTTGATGATAGTTCTTTGGTTGACGGAATAATCAAGTAGTATCGCTTGCATGTATCACTTATCAGAACTGTAACAAAAATTATTCACTAAAAATTAATTAGAAGTATGCACTATTCTATTCATGGAAATGAATAGAATAGTGTACTTTCTATGTACTGTTTTATGTACTTTTTGTGAAAGTTGCTGTTCAGATTCTGAAATATATTTATTTGAAATAAAGTCCCCAGTTATTCGTAGTAAGAAAAATATCAAGATAACTGTTAGAAATATTACAACTGATTTTTTTCAAAAAATATCAATATTTTAATAGCATTAAAGCTATTTCATAAGCAAAAGCCCAATATAATATATTTAATTATAATTAGAAGAAAATAAAGGGGTGGGGACGGGGATATACTAACCCCTACTGTGACATCCATCAAAACAACAATCTAATATAATTATTCATGTCTTAATTATTGCATATTAAATATTATAAGGATAAAATGGGGCAAACATGATTAAATTATTTTAAAAAGGTAAGAACACTTAAAGTGACATTTAATACTCCAAAACAAAATAATATGAATATCTATATTTTAATTATTAAACACTAGCAGCCTCTGCCCGCTACGCTGGTCAATATCTCTAAAATAATCTTGAATCAAACGAAATATATTTAAATAAACAATCTTAATATCGAATCAAATACTTACAATTTTTGTCTGATTTATGTAATCTTACATTGGTCAGTTCACAGTTCATTTTGACGACAAAATACCTCTAAAATGACTAAATAACTGACAAATTACAAAAGTACTAAAGTAATTAAGATTTTTTTAGTAGTTTTTTTTATCTTGAATTCCACTTGAATTGCTTCTACCTGAATTTGCTTCTGAGGTATGGTGTAACATGTTATTATTTTAGACCATCCGATGAACTTCCTAAAGGAAAGATTTATATATATATATAGAGAGAGAGAGATAGATAGATAGATAAAGATTCAAAATTTCAGGTTTTTGCGTCGAAGACATCGCCAAATTAGGAAAATGTGAAGTATCTCACCAAGTACTGGATTTAAAAGAATTTGCTTAGTACCATTCAATTAAGCATGAAAAAAAATGCACTAAAATATGCACAAAAAAACAAAACAAATAATTAGTAAAATATTAATAAAAAGTCGAAATAAAAATCGTTTATGACATTTTAAACACGTGAATCGTATTTAATGTCATTGAATGCGACATTCACGATCATCCATTATTAGCATCTAATCTGATAGTTTGGCGATAATTTTTTGGTCGACGGGATAACCTAGTAGTACCGTTTTTTTTATTAGAATGAATGATAAATTAACTGCAAATATTTTTTCATGATAATTTTTCTTTCACACTCAAAATATTTCTTTTTTAGGTACTTCTAGGTTATCCCGTCGACCAGAAATTATCGCCAAACTATAAGATTAAATGCCAATAATGGATGATCGTGAATGTCACATTCAATGACATTAAATGCGATTCACGTGTTTAAAATGTCATTAAGGGATTTTTATTTCGACTTTTTATTAATATTTTTATTAATATTCTACTAATTATTTGTTTTTTGTTATTTAAAATAAAAATTATATCAACATGTATAATTTGGCTATTAGTTTGGCAATTTGTATAATTTGGCGAAATTGGTCGACGGGATAACCTAGAAGTATCCCTTTTTAGTGATGGTAAAATAATTGCAGATGAAAAAGATATAATAGTAAGGCTAAAACACGATTTAATGACTGCTTGGCATATGACTTGGCGGAGACTCGATAAGTACGCTAATTCTATCAACCTAAATATCCATATAGAGTGTAAACAAACAATTGGTACCATTTGATTATTCCGTCGGTCAATTTCGCTAAATTATACAAATGGATATAATTTTTATTTTAAATAACCAAAGAATTAATAAATTACTGAAATATTAATAGGAAAAGAGATAAAATATCGAATTAAAATTAGTTGACGACGTAACAATTTGCAAAACATATTTAATGTCAAAAGAATGTGACATTTACGATCATCCATTATTGATATTTAACCTTATACTTTGGCGACAGTTTTTTGGTCGATGGGAGATCAAGTATAGCCAAATAATGTAATATTGTCAAAAAATGTAAACAAATTATACGAACAATAATATTGCCAATAATATTTAGATGCAGATATCATCTACGGATCACGTTGGCACGATTAAAACAAAATTGCGATTTTATGCTTCACGTGGTAATCCAGTAATAGTCGTTTATTTATCAGTAAACTATTTCATTATTTTTCTTTTCTATTTTAAAATCATACAAATTGTTTTGTTCCATAATTACTAATTGAATTAATTTATTTATTATTAATATTATACCAGATTACATTTTCTTGGCAACGGGAAAGAAAAATGGTTATTTTTTTATCGGAAAAATTTTTATTGATTCTGTATGAAAAATAATGAAATTTTTAATTATTAAGAAAAATATTTTATTAAATCAATTAAAAATTAGCCCATGTTCACCGGAAATAGTGCAGCTTTCCAACGGTGAAAGAATTTTTCAAATCCGTCAAGTAGTTTCGGAGCCTATTCAATTCAAACAAACAAACAATCAAATCTTTCCTCTTTATAATATTAGTATAGATTAAAATCTCACGAGATTTTAACAGAAAAAATATTGCTCAAAAATGCATTTTTGAGCGATGGGAAAATGACAATCTTTATAACTATTCTCTAATAATATACTGTTACTTTTATTTTCTGTATACCAATAATATATTCATATTTTAATTATAATATCTTTATATTACAGTTAATCCTTGAACCAAAAAAAAAAAAAAAAAAGAGAGACAATGAAATTAGTAAAATCTTCGACTTTTTAATCTTATTCAAAAATGCCTTTTAATAATTAAGATAATAAAAGTTCACAATGAATTGGAGAGTCTAAAAATTAAAGTAATCTCTAAATTTAATTAAAAAAATCAATGTGATTTGTTTTATTGATCAACACATATAAATATTGAGTTATATGTAGTATATAAAATCCATAGCTCCTTAAATAATGAATTTAAAAAAACAATGTAACTTAATATTTTTAAACTTCATTACTTTTCAATAAAATAAATCCATTTACATAGAATTGGAGTTGGTTTTCACTTTTATTATTTAAATTTGTTGTTATTTTACATTTCCGATGCAAAATTTGTAATCAGATTTGTGAAATCTTTCTGTGTACATATTTTTTATCAACAATTATTCAAAGTTTTGTGAACTGTAAAATATATTCTTAGCATTAATTGCGGTGTAAATATGCAGAAAAAATCTTTCCTATTTGCTGTTCATTCTTCGCGCGATCAAAATAAACAGGACTGCTACACACTTTGTAAGCTAGGAAACCCTCTTAAAGTATTCATCTCACAAATCCAGAAGTACCGCCAAGCATTTTCTCGCCACATCGTACAGAGTGGTGAGATATTTCGCTTCCCGTTTTCGCAAGCCATCGGTTAGTACAACATTGTAAAAGACAGGGAGGAACATTGAAAATTGGTTGCGAGGCAGTGGCGTGGAAAATCACCAGTTAGGAGAAACGAGAACCTTATTTCCAAGCACGACTTTACCAAATAAGAATTGTTGCTGATAGAAAAGAGAATGCTATAAACCAGATATATTGTGGATTTTGAAAATATGTAACCCTTTAGAGGGCAATGGTTAGAAATTATTATCCTAAGGAACCATCAAGCAAATATTATAAGAAATTAATAATATTTATAATAAAGTATGTGCAGAGTCCGACTACATATTTTAGGGTACAAGATACATAATAAATTTAAAAAAAATTATTTGCACCACTGATTGTTACAGAATGTATATTTTAGTATATATTTCATATGAATGTATTACATTTGAAAGAGTATAACATAATTAAAATGTACTTGAAACTAATTTTTTTCCATTGACCATAACGTAACAGAATGCTTTTGATTGTAACTGTAATTAAACTGTACATCCAATTTTCATAAAGTTTGAAATGACTCGACAAAATTATGCAAAAATTACATACTTAAGGTGTAGGTGTATTTTTGTCGGCCGATTATCTACGCTAGGGATATAGGCCCAGGGGGGAGTGCCCTTCGTGGGGGTCTTTCTAAGGGAACCTAATCCGTATTTACGCAAGGCTCGAAGAAAACCACGAAAAACTCCGAACGGTTAGGCCGACGGCCGCGATTGGGTTCGAACCCAGCACCTGCCGTCTACCAGTTGAGAGGTCCAAACCTTTCCACTGGTGGGGCAATTACATACTTAAATTTCAAACGATTTTGTAAGGTAATTTTTGCGTTGTTATATGCGGACGGACAGACGAATGGATTGAACGACGACTATAGGTGCTACGTATTGACATAATTACGAACGCACCTAATTAACTGGATTTTAATGTTTTAGCACACTCCCAAGATTAAAGTTTTAGAACAAAGATAAAATTAAGGAACACCTCTTTAAGGAGTAATGAAAATATAAATAAAATAAAGATTAATATATATATTATATATATTTAGTCTAGTGTTTTCAATTCATCAGATTAATCCTATATGACAGTTATGAGTAAATTATCTCTTTCACAGGTATTTATTTATTAACGCTTTTATGAAAAGAGTTTTGAAAAAAAAATGTTACAAGAAGTTATCAGAGGTAAAACTCATTATTGTTAAACCAGGGATGAGATTGACAAAAAAGTAAAAAATCTGAAAACTGTGGGAACGCCATTTGGACATTAATACTTATGAATTTCAAGCAGAATAAATATTATAATTGCTGTTAAAATTTATATATTACATACAATTTAGCTTTAAGCAAATTAAAAAGAAACTGTTAGAAAGAAGTCGGCAGAAATTATTTACTTACTGCAGTGAAAAGTCTATTTTACCAAAATACAGAACATTAATAAAACCACTAACATGAATATTTTTTAATTGTAATTTTAAAAATAGTATATAAAAATAGTTTTCTTGAAACAGCAAAATCAAAATAATTGCAACCACATTAAGTAAATGGTAGAACAGAGTTCCTACATTTTTTAATTTTTATTTATTTACTTATCTATTTATTTTAAACAAAAATAAGCTTTTAAGGAATTAAATTTATCAGAATTGACTGTTAACCCTTTCCGGCACGGGCAAAATCTGTTAATAAAATGAGAAATTATCGTCTGACACCGGAATTCACAAAAAAATTTTTTAGATACAGTCGAACCTCGATTTAACGTACTTTGATTTAACGAATTCTCCGATTTAACGAATGTTTTTTCTGTCCCGACAAAAAAGGATGTTAAAATGCTCTGATTTAACGAATTTTAGCTTTGATTTAACGAACAACAATCGCCGAAAAAAAAAATCCGCATTTGCAGATAAAATTAAAACTTTGAATTATTTGCACATAAAACTTTAAATCTTTGATATCCTAATCCAAGTGTTAAACTTTTTTTTCTCATTTTTGATGGATTCAAAAGACAGTCTTTTCCCCTTTTCAACTAGAAACATGATAAAGTTATAGACAAATATGTAGAGCTAAGTACCTGCGATATTGAACAGAAAGGGAATGAAAATTATGAAAGTATTCAAGATGATGAAGAAACGGAAATTCAAAAAGGTGACATTCCAAGAATCAATTTGCAGCTTGAACACTTTAAAAAAAATATTTTTTGTCTCACGAGGTTAATGGTGTTGTTCTTACGGAATTAGAAAATATCGACAAAGAACTTTGGAATATCAAAACAAAGCACTATCGAGGATTTCTTTCAAAAGTGCCAATAAGTATGTAATGGCACTTTAGAAAGCAACTTCAAAAGCAAATAATATTAAAAAATTTAGATAATTTAAAAGTTGATCTCCTAACTTATAATTTTTAAGTTCGTAGTAAACAATAATCATTCTTTTTTTTTTTTTTAATCTCTATATCTAAGGATATTTTGTATTGATATTTTTATACCATACTCTTTGCAAAAATTAATATTCGATTTAACGAATTGCTTTGATTTAACGAACGAATTTGTGGGTCCCAATCAATTCGTTAAATCGAGGCTCGACTGTATTTTGAATTCCTTAATTTAAGCTTTTATTGTAAGAGCAAAAATTTTGCTAAAATATAATTGGTGCCGTTTACAAGTTTGGAATTAAAATTAGGTATCCCAGACCGGGCACAGTGTGTCGGAATGGGTTAAAGGTGCAGCAAGCCAACCATTAAGAATGAAGATTTAAGAAAAAAAAATTAAAGTGTTATTTAAAGGACAACATTAGTAATACTATCGAAAACATTAAAAATTCAGAACATTAAAAGGAATTCAGAAAAAATGGACTATTATATCAAAGAACAAAAAAGGAAAAAAAACTAAGGAAAAAATATCAAATTTTCCCAAAAATTTAAATGATGAAATTTCTTTAAAAATTGAAAAAAAGTCTGAGGAATCTCATCCTTGTTTAACAGTGTGGGGGAATTCAGTTTTTTATGTGTCAGTTGATCCTAAGCACCAGTTTTTTTATCTCAAAAAAGCCTTTCGAGAAATGCCATTCTATTCAACCCTTCTCCCCGGACCTTATGAGTTTCCATTCTTCATAATATTCAGCTATTCTCAGAAAACGTACTATGGGTCTCCTCTTGTCAACAAAAGATCAGATCACTGACAATGCTGAACAGATAACAATGAGTCTCAATCGATCATCTTTACAGTTTAGCATTGGAATTTGAATACTCTAACCTGAAACTGATTCCTGAAAAAGCATTGAAATTTATCACGCATTGATTTAAACAGCAGATTGTTAATTAAAATGAATACAGCATTCCAAAAATTGTAAATTATATGATAAAAATATTAAATTGATACCGATATCAATTTAAAATTAATATTGGGAACAGTTGCAAATAATGTGATACATTCACCAATTAGTATAAGGAAATGAAAAAAAAATAAAAAGGTTTATTAGTTTATAATATTTTTTAAATAACCAATGCTTTCTGAAAATAGATAGTTGTATCCCTGATAAGCTAGCAAGATTATTCGATATTTAATTATGTTTTTCGAATATAGATATCCCATAATTTATAAGTAAGACGCGCGTTATCATTTGCCATTTAATAAATGGGTCAAAATAATAACAAGTATGTCGAGCACACTTCCGTAATGTGCATTAAAAATATACGTAAAATGAAAATATTGTCAAGCTACGCATTTTTCCATTTTGTTGAATTATGAATAGTATCAAAAATAAATTTCTTTAAAACTTACTCCTTTTTTTCTAAATTGTTACACATTTATCTTAAAAAACAATGAAACCTTGTCATGGCTTTTGAAAATTATGAGTCATTTCCCTTCAGCTACTAATGCTCATTTAAGACAGAGTATCTTGAAATCGGTCAAAAAATCGATTTTCTTTATATTATAAACTTAAAAAAGTTAAACTTATTTAAAAAATATATATATATTTTAATTGGGAGTTGAATTTCCTTCATTTTTCGATACACTTGAAAGGAAAAAAAGAAAATCATAAATGTAAAATCCCACATCTAAAAATCCATGCGCAAATTTATCAAGTGCATTCTAATAAATGTGGCCAAAAAAAAAAAAAAAAAAAAAAAAAAAAAACCACGAAGAAATAATATTTATATTTGTAAAAGTAGTAAGGAATTTTAAAAAGGTAAAATTAAATTTGAGTAAAATAGATGGCTCTACAAGATTTTTAAATTTTCTTAATATTGAGCCATATATTACAGTATCACGGTTGACAAGTTTTTACCATAGGCGGAAAAAACATGATTAATTACCTTTTTTTTTCTTTTTTTTCTTTTAACCGTCTTGGTAAAAATAGGTTTATGCCAAAGTGTTGACAAAAATAGGCTATCCGTTTAACTTTTTTTTTTTCCCCCCAGAAAAAAAAAAAAACTCCATGAAAGAAAGACGAAAATAGTTCGAAAATCAATATTCTAAACATATTTTTTAACTCTTAAGTTACATAAGTATAACTAGACATAACTAGGCATATAACTTTTTTTTTTTTTAATATATAATTTTCAATTTAATTACTTTTTTATCTGTAATCAGATAATTATAAATTAGTACCAAATACTTATATATTTACACATTTTTAAGACTCATTACATAAAACAAAAGTAACAAAGTTATATAAAACCTTTTTTGATAATTAAAAAAATATTAATAGCTGACAAAAAAATGTGATTTTTAATTTGGCTTTTTTATTCCTAAGTATTAGACTGAATCCCACTTATTTTATAGAGATTTAATTATATTTATAAATTATTAAATGTGTTATTAAACTTAATTGTTCATACTATTCTTATTCATAATAGCTTATAGATTTTAATATACATTAAGTTCAAATAAAAAATTCCCGTTTTTGCAGATTTTTTCCATCTTCGCCCAGTTTTTCCCCTGTTTTTGCAACTGTCCAGGCAAAAATGCTAACACTGTACAGTATTATACAAAATTGAAAAGATCATTTTAAAAGATACGCCCATTAAAGAACATACTTAACAATTCCATCTAATTCTTTGGTAAAATGCTGAAATCGGGACAATCCAATAGTATGACATGCCTCTCCTTATCATTTTATCTATAGTTTATAAAGAAACGTTGGAGTCAAGAGATGACCTCGAGATTATCACCTTTATTTGATAGTCTCCTCCTCCTCAAAGCCGGCATAGTTGAGGGGAAAGCGGGATATTTGCGGCTGCTCTTTTCATATAAAATATACATGGAATAATCGGGAGCGCGACTATTTTTTCCAGCATAGTAAGTAGTGAAAAACTTAATAAAGACATTGAAGAGGCAAATAAAAGAAATGTGAGAACGTTATAAACTGGACCAAACAGGGTCCAGTATGTATGCCTTCGGAAGAAATGTTTTGAATTTGTAAATTTTAAGTTTAAAATTGTTTGGTTTGCTAGTTTTATTTAAAACTAGCAGTTACCCGTGACTTCGTTCACATAACATTTAAAGAAGAAATAATTGATCAATCAAGCAAAATATTTCGATGATGAGAAGCATGTGTAATTAACTTTTTATCGCGAATTTATGGTAAAAGACTTCTGATAATCCCTATTTGCTAATTTGTTTGCTGGTTAAAATTTTCCTTTCAGCGATTAATACTAATAGATAGAAACATTCTTGAATTCTTTTGTTCAGCCCTGTAGTTTTCCAAGTGCCTTTAATACACGAAAGTATCTTTCTAAAATTTAGTTTAAACAAAAATATTTCTTATTACTATCTAAATTACACTTTCAGAAATTATCATCCGAAGACAACCTTGTATCCAGTTCTTTGCGGTACCCAGTATATTATTTTATATATATACTACAAACATTTCTCATTTTACTAAATGCAGTTCAAAATAAAAATGCATATTTTATTTAAAAACCACCTTTAAGTAAATTACGCTCATATTCAGTAACCTTTCCGAGATCTTTCGTGTAACCCTGTATATCTAAATTTAACTATTTATACTATTACCATTTATATTCTCCATTTAATATGCATACATTTAGCGAAATTTAAAAGTACATATCATAATTTAAAATGCATTTCATCCATGCAACAGTCATCATCCACCATATACAGTACTTCGAATAGAATATATACTTTTTGAAATCTCTTGTGTGTCCCTGTAAATGCTATGCACTTCGTATTATGCATGAAATAACTCACATTAAGCCTCAGCAACGTATATCAATTTGATTATACATGAAATCGTTTGCCATAATTAAAATATGTCGGAAACTGTTCCTCCCTTTATTCTTATGCAATGGAATTCTTCTGTGTAACCCTGTAAATGAATAATAAGTGTCCTTTTCACTACATACTTTACAAAATGCATATTTTAGTACACTTTGTAAATGCATATAAATTTGAATATGTTTCACGGGGTGTAACATCGTTAAATTTAATTAAAACGAATTTCCCCATAATGCTGTAATGTAAGGAAGTTTTTTGACAATCCCTGTAAATAAACTAATCATGGTAGAAACTTTATTTTCAATAGGTATTCGTGCTAGGTAAACGTTAAGAACGCCCAAAAATTTCATGGAAATCGGAGTATATTTACAAAAATTAGAAAGCGACCAGACAAACAGACAAACCGAAAACATAATAACTTTTCAACTTTGTTCGAAAGTGTTAAAAAATCGAGCCAAAAATATATTAATCAGTAGTTTTATTTTCCGCCTTTTCCCCACAAAAATTTTCTTCCATTGATAATTATGAGTTTTGAATATAAATATTCATTTGTATGTAACTTATAACTTATTAATTAATATAAGTAAAAAATATTTCTGATTCATTTTAAATATGACGTCATTATTTATCTCGCTCCATTAGCTACTGATATTCATACCCCTTGTATTTTTAACGACTGCTATAAAGTACCTGTTTTATTTCAACTATGACGTCACATTTTCATAAGTGAACCATTTTATTAAAAATATAATTCTCAAATTTTGAAATTAAATGCAAACGTAGTCCTTCCATCATCATATTTTCCTGAAGACGCCCGCAGAAGACGGCGCGAAACGTTGAAAGTTTTATTTTATTTTAATTATACAAATGTATATTAAAATACCTGTTTTGTGTACCATTGAGCAATGTGTTATTAGTAGTTAATATAATTCTTTTTCATTCATTTTACTTTTAATTTATGTCGCCATATTTTACACAAAAATTCCCATTAACTAAACAAATATCCTTGTTAAATATATTATAAAAAATACACCTTTTATTTTTATTTCAAACATGACGTCATATTTATTTTCTTCTAAATTATTTTATTGTAGTTTTTCGCGTGGAAGTTTTTTATTAAAAATTCATTGCCGCTGAAAAGTTATTATTCCAATTTTTTATTTTCTTGGCAACAGGAAAGGAAAATGGTTAAATTTTATCTGAAAAATGCGTATTGATTTTGTATGAAAAATAATTAAATTTTGAATTATTAAGGAAAATATTTGAATAAAATAAATAAAAATTAGCCTATGTTCATTCCACTACTATAATCTAACCATATGCAAAGATTCAAAGACATTAATCCATCCGTTTTGAAGCCAAGTTCATTCCAATTTTTCGGACACACTTTCACATTTATAATATATATAAGGATGTCAAAAAATGACAAACTACAAATATGGAAATCATTTTTTTATTTAAAAAGTTTGTATAAAATTTCCTATTAAAACTATTTTAATTAGACTGAAAATTTGATTTTGTTTTCACTCTAAAATCTGAGATTCGCCGAAAATTCGTTTTCGGTGAAAATGTGGCTGAAAGTTCAACCGGACTGAACTATGATTAAACTATCATTATTCCAAAAATCTAGTTTCTTCCTTTGGAGATTTGTAACATTACACGTCAATTTGAGATTGTATTGGCTCAAATAAGACTGTTTATTGCTCTACGAACTTTGTTTATAATTATCAATCATGACTAAATCAAGACGGGAATGCAAAATGCAAGCAATGGATATATAACCGAGCTTTTATGTATTAATTACTTTACATTACTTTAAAAAAAAAAAAAAAAAAAAAAAAAAAAAAAAAATCGGACGTTTTCGTTTTCAGCCGAAAGTAGAAAGATCAACGAAATTCGGTTTCTGTTTCGGCTAATTCTTATTCAAAACTAATAAATACAAATAAATTTTATAAATTTATAATACATATAATAATAATAATGTAATCCAGGAACTGCACTATTTTTATGACAATAACATGAATTTTTTAAAAGCTATGGGTAAAAAAAGCAACGCTCAAAATTTCTGAAAAAAGTAATTGATAAATTAAAACTTTTCAATAACTCATAATAAGAATAATAAACTTCTTTCGACTGTACACTTAAAACAGTTTCAAAATGTTGTGTTAATAGAGTTTGATTTAATGACAATTTTTTAAACAATTAAAAAAAAAGTTATTTTTGAGAAAAATTTGAAATAATTTAAAATTGTGTTCTTTAATGTTTGTAACAAATGTAAATGTTTAAAAGGGTCCAAAATCACAAAGTTCACTTTAAGTTTTCGAATTGAAATTTTAGATAGAAAATGGTTAATATAGGAAAAAAGGATAAAACATGGCTTTTCAATTTTTTTCATGCTGTGAAAATTCAGCAAAATCATGAGATTTTACCATCACTATATTTTTAGATTGTTATCATTTTAATTTACTATTTTATCATTTACTGGGATTTAAAAAAATATATATTTATGCTAGTGTACATGAAATACCAGGAAAGTCAAACTTTAATATATGTTGGAGAAAATAAGGATAAATATTATCTACGAGTAAATTCAATATTAATTCAGCATAGATCCTTTTGAAAGTTTTTTTCCTTTAGGAGATCTTCCTTCAATTAACAAAGAGATTTTTAATAGCACTTTATTTTTTCAGAATAAATTATTCAAATTTAATTAATAAATTATTTAAATTTATTGGGATAATACTTTTTATCGAGAAGACTGATCGAATACGAATAAAGTTTAGAATACTAAATAAGATAGTAGACTATAACTCTATAGTTTATAACTAGTCTGAAACAATGCTTAATTTTGTCGACCGGGAAAAAATATTCTTTTGCGAACCGCCTTAAAAATATTTGTAAGCATCTTCGTACTAACACTTCTTTCTCAAAAAGAGTTAATCATCATGCTAAATGTTTTTTACAAAAGCGTTTATAAAATTACTAAAGATATTGTATTTAAACTATCAGATTACAAGGCTCTTGACCCTATATCATCTGAGACATGAGAAAAGCATCGGGGACATGCTTTGACTTATGATGATGAAACCAGAGTTGCTTGCCTTCTATTCTATTTTGTCGACGATGATGCTTTTTGGGTAAAAATTAATGTCATTTCTATTACGATTTTATAATTAACTCCATAATTAAAAATATTTTATTGAATTGATAAAAATGCCTAGCTTTTTTGGAGGGGGGGGGGGGAGGCGGTGTAAATTAAAACTTGTCTAATATATCTAACTTTATTTTTAAGCTTTGATAGTTTATAACTATATGAAATTTGAATTTAAAATACATAAACAAGTTTTCTTTTTCTTTCGAGCGTGTTTATTTCATATTCAACTAACATGAATACAGCGTCAAAAGTGAGTGTTACAGTTGGAAAATAAAAAATTCGGTTCAATTTTCATAGCTTTTAAACCCTAACACTATTTAATGGTACACATAGACGTTCGTTATAAGTAATGTATACCGTAGCAGCATAACTGTTATCGATGAATTGTGGTAGAATAAGCAAGGAGGTATCACCCTTATCTTCACGAATATACATATGCACATATTACAGTTGTACTAGTATTAGATTACTACTACACTATACAAATATTACAACACAACTATTTAATAATACAGTAAATTACTAATAATTCGATCCGTTTTCTGCGAGTGCGGATGTAACAGAATTCTTAATTATATAAAGAAAACAATTGTTTTTATTTATAATTACCTGGTCTGGGGTAGACGCGCTGTCTGTACTGTGTCCACCAGATGTGTCTAGCAGTCCTCTAGATACACAGGGAGGTCCACCACAAAAGCTACTACCATTGCTATTGTTATTTGTGTCACCAATTTCTGGTTTGGTATCTCTTTCATCAATAACTAGATCGATGGGCATTTTCCCCTTGAGACAACTTATGTATCTTTGGCAAAAATTATCACAGAGTTCATGAACCTGTAATTAAAAAGAAAATTCTAATTATTCTTCTTTCAATAAATAAAGAAGAAAATTACTACGCAATAATATATTGAATGATTTTTTTTTTTTTCGTTTTTTGGTTTACTAGATAAATCATATTCAAGGTTTGGAGTAACATAATTGAAGTTTTATTCCAACACAGTGAAAAATGTCCAGGACAGGACTATAATTTTTGGCCATGGCAAAGTTGCGTCTAAAAATCTGGAGATGTTTTGTTGTCAATGAAAACTTATTAATCTTTAGATGTAAACATTTTTAGTTGAAGTTTAAATTTCAACATTTTATTGCTGAAGATTAAAAAGAAATATGTCAGTAAAATATAATAAGAAAAGTGTGTACTCCTTACAAAAAGAACGCATTTAATCATATGATGTTTAGGATGTTGTTATAACATATTTTAATTTGACTAAATATTATAAAAAGGGGTATGTTTTGTTACTTAAACTTATATAAAACTATAATATTAGTAACACCAACAAAGCTTAAATATTTGTCACTTATAACGATCTGAATGTAGTTTACCGCATAAAGTACTACTGATCAATCATACTAAAGAACAATTACAGCTGTAGTAGAGTTTTCATCACTCAATCACACATTTGATTGTAAAAGTAACAAAATATTTTAAAAAATGTGATAAATCAGGAGAAGTATGTAAAAAATCAGCAGCTGAAGAAACCTCTGAAAATCAGAGACTTGGACAAGTCTGCCATGGTAACCATTATTTTTGAAAACATTTTCTTCACCTTGTTCAATTAATGGGATACCTCCAATAAAAAAAATCGCATTTTATAGTTCTAAAATATTGGTAATCAAAATTCGTTGCAATTTAGATCTATGTGACTTACGCTGCAAGTGTGCGCAGAATTAGACAATAACAATAATAAAAAATTAATTCATAGGTTACAATGGTCTGGTCAACAAATGCAGAGGAATAAGGAATAAAACGCATGAATCAAATCTAGAACAAATATTTTTACCATTGTTGTAAATTTTAAACTATAAAATTTCTATAAAAATTCCATTGAAAAGTTTTTATTAATAAATTACTAGTATGTCTAAGTTGTTAATTTTTAAGAAATGTTAAAAAAAATGTCTTTGTTGCTCTTTTGAAAGATTTTGTTAAAAAAATCAGATTAATTTAATCCATTTAAAATTGATTAAGACATTTTTAAAATAAAATAATCTTCCTTTTACTTTTTTCTGAAACACCATTTTTTCAAGAAATTTGAGCATTTAATTTGCATTAGGTAATATGGTTTTTATGCGAAAGGGGAATGGATACATAGGGTGCCACTTTAGTTTTTAAGCAGTATTATGTAGAATATAATAAAATTCCTGACAGGACAAAGTTTGTGAAAGCCTATTTGCTAACCCCTGCATACACAATGAGTGAAAGGATCCTCACCGTAGGAAGTAATGGGACGGGAAAAGATCAACAAAAACTTTGCAAAAGAGGAGAAACCTCCTGTGGAGCTTTTGTCACTTTCCATACAACAGGGGTTGGTCAGTTTGTTAACAGCTGGTACTTTACATTTTGCCTTTTTCCCAGAAGCAAAACGAACAGGCATTTCATACCAGAACGATAAAATGCCTGGTGAGTACCTTATAAAACGTTTTCAAAATAGCAAATCAATATTTAGAATTGTAATGTAAAATCTATGGCAAATTGGATAAAATAGCTTCAAAGAGTGTAAAATGTCAGTTAGAGATCTGTTTAGGAAAAAATTGGGTCTTCAGGACCCTTCACGAAAAATTCAGTTTAAAACAAGATCTCTCACAAAATTTTTAATTTCAAAACAGGACTCTTCACAAAATTTTCCACCTTAAAACAGGACCCTTCACAAAACTTTCCACCTTAAAGCAGGACACTTCACAAATTTCTTTGCTTTAAAAGTAGGACTTTTACAAAAAAAATTTCATCTCTAATAGTCTAACAGCCGACCGCACAAAACCCTATGTCATCGAGCACAAGATTTTTTATTTATTTTTTATTTTATGGAAGAGTAGTGATAGAGGAATCTAATGATCCATGTCTGCCGGAAGTGAAGTGCTGCATAAGCCAAAAATTGATACCACTAGTGGTTGATTCGTAGGTTTAGCATTGTGTTTGTTCTACAATCAAAAGTATGAAAACATGGAAAACTGGGGGCAGAAAAACACAATGCTAAGCCTACGAGTCAACCACTAGTGGTATCAATTTTTGGCTTATGCACCACTTCACTTCATGGATCATCAGACTCCTCTAATATTACTACTCTTTAATTCTATTGCTCTTTCGTATATTTTTGATCTAAATATTTTATAAACAAATGTTGTTTCAATATGACTAGTGACTATCATCACATATGATATGACTAATATCCAGGGATGCCACTCAGAAAATAGCAAAAAAGAGGAAATTATGTGTAAAGTAAAATTTACGACATTTTTCACAACTTTATGAGTGAATTTTGAAAATTATATTGTTTATAATAAACAAAATAAAGAATTACAGCTTTTCTTTTGCTGTAAACTTTTAATTTATAAGAGTAAGTTAAAATGATTTTTCTTTAGTTCAAAGTATTTTACATCAATTAAGGTAACCCAGCAACAGGTTGAGTGAAGAATTTTATGTATCGCATCATTTTAAACCAATTCAAGTAACCCAGCAATAAATTCAATGATTATTCCGCGAGTGAATAGCAAAATTTTGCAGGGTTTTTTTTAATTTGACGAAAATAACTGTTTTATTTCATGATCGTTTGGCGAAAATCGCCGTTTTATTTAGCGATCGTTTGACGAAAATCGCCGTTTCACATCATGATCGTTTGATGAAATCATCGTTCCACATCGTGATTTCTTGACAAAAATCGTCGTTTCACATTGCGATCGTTTCAGAAAAATCACCGCTTCGTTTCGCGATCGTTTGACGAAAATCGCCGTTTAATATCGCGATCGTTTGACGAAAATCGCCGTTTAATATCGCGATCGTTTGACGAAAATTGTCGTTTTACAGTGCGATTGTTTGACGAAAATCGCCGTTTTATTTAGCGATCGTTTGACGAAAATTGACGTTTCACATCATGATCGCTTGACGAAAATCATCGTTCGACATCGCGATCGTTTGACGAAAATCGCCGTTTCACATCATGATCGTTTGACAAAAATCATCGTTTCACATCGCGATCCTTTGACAAAAATCGCCGTTTCACAAAAATCACCGTTTCGTTTTGCGATCGTTTGACGAAAATGGCCGTTTTATATCGCGATAGTTTGACGAAAATGGCCGTTTTATTTAGCGATCGTTTGACGAAAATGGCCGTTTTATTTAGCGATCGTTAGACAAAAATCGCTGTTTCACATTGCGATCGTTTCAAGAAAACCACCGTTTCGTTTCGCGATCGTTTCAAGAAAACCACCGTTTCGTTTCGCGATCGTTTGATGAAAATTGCTGCTTTATATCGCGATCGTTTGATGAAAATTGCTGCTTGATATCGCGACTGTTTGATGAAAATAGCCGTTTTTTTCGATCTTTTAACGAAAATCGATGTTATATTTCGCGATCGCTTGACGAAAAAGGCTGTTGTATTTCGCGATCGTTCGACGAAAATCGTTATTTTATCTCGTGATCGCTTAACGAAAATCGCGAATTCTTAAAAATTAAAAAAAGCGGAAATCCGCCAAAAGGCGGAAAAGTGGCATCCCTGAATATCACAATTAATGACCAAAATTAAATTTCTGCATATATATTTCACGGGCAATTATTATTATTATTATTATTATTATTATTATTCTTACTGCAGCAAGTCTAACATCGCATTTTTCACCGAATTCTTAATGTCCATCTTCAGTTAATTAATGCTCTTAGTTTCAGCCACAAAACATAAAAATTACAGCGCTAATATTATCCCTAATCGAATCAAAAAATTGGAAACTGTTTTTTACTTGTTCACGCCTTTTCGTATTTTAGAAGGGGGGCAGGGGCAAAAATCTCATTTAATGTCGTCCTCCCAAAGTGAGGTCAAATCTCCGTTTGATAACAGGTTACGTTGGTAATATTAGGAAGACACGTTCTGGTGAATTTTTCTAATTACCCACATTTTAGCTGCCTGCCTGTCTGTCAAAGTGACCCCTATAGACGTCAACAGCCGCGGGCAAGAAGCAGTCATTAGCGCACTGTCGTTGTGATTGTGACAGGAAAAAGCAGCCTGCTCATCTATGTGAATGAATTCTTGGGCACGCTCGCTTGTATATTCCAGTGTTGATCCCCGAGGAAAAAACCATTTGGTAGTGAAAGTTTCCATTGTGGTGTTGCTGTTGTCGAAATAATTTATTGAGTACTAGGAGATAATTTGGTTAGTGCAAGTTCACTGCTTTGTGAAGCCATTCAGCAGATCATAAATTTGACTGGAGACATTCTGTCAACGCTACTAAAATTGTATAGTACTTGACGATATGACTCTATACATTTGTGGATAACTTACAAAGAAGGTCTCCGTGCCGGGGCCGTCGCGAAATAATTTTATTCTTCGTAAGAAAAGAAACTTGTTTCGCGACGGCCCTGTCCATACTGGGTATACTCAGAATATTTTGAAAAATAAAAAATACAAATTGAACTCGTGTGTAATAAAGAATCAGTCAAATTTAGCAGTGGTATCACAGTAAAAATTTTGTAAAAAAAAACAGAAAAAAAAAAAACATTCAAATATTTGGCGTGAAAAGACGAAACCGCACGTGATTTGGCGAGTAACATTTTTCCTCGCCAAAAGCTCGCCGATTTTCATATAACTGAAAAATTTTTGTTAATAAATTATTAGAATGTGTGTAAATGGTGTTAAAGAAATTAAACTTAAACAATGAGTGAGTTTAATAAATATTGTATTGTAATGCATCTACATATTGTTTGTTGCAGCAGTTATTAAATTTTAATACTGTAAAAATAATTTATATATAAAAGATATTTTCATATTGAAAAGTATATTTTCATATATTTAAGTGTATTCCAAAATAAAAGCTAGATCAAGAATGCTGCAGTAATACATTTCAATATCGGAAAAGCTTTTGTTTCCATAGCAATAAAATTGAATCGACACTGCTCATTTGGACTTAATTTTGAGATTGAAACAAATTTAATTAGTTTTGGTTTTAATTCATAAAATTCCATCTTTTTTTACTTTCATTATAAATGTATGTACATGACAAAACTGTAATTATAACAAACTAAAACGGACGAAATTAAAGTTATTTAAATAAATATTTAAAAAAATAGTTCAAAATGAAACATTTTTTCTTCGATTATGAAATTTGTTAATTTCCATTTAAACTGTTAGATTTACAGGTTTTCATCCAAAGAGAGAGGGGGGAAGGGGGGAAAGTAACTACTATAACTAAATTGAAATACTTTTTGTGTAGAGAAAAAAAAAAGGAATTAACTAAATTTAAACATTTACCGTGTAGAGTAAAAAAGAACTTTGTAAAATGTAAATGTTAAACATTTCGCATGCCTTACGTTAATTCCAAGCTGAACCTTACATTAGAAAAGATAACAATAAGATTACACGAAGACACACAAATTTCTATAAGTTGAAAATTTAAATTTAATTTTTCACATCTTGAATGTTTTGCATTCTACGAAGGTGAAAGAGTCAAAAAGTAAAATTTAATAATATTATTTAAACATTTTTCAATGCAAAAAATTTCTCGAATTCAAAACAAATCAAAATGACAAACGTGTTCTGAGGCCAATTTTAGTTGATTCTAAGATATTTATAAACAATAAGATATGTATACTCATTTGGACAATAATTCTTAAATACAAGTTTTTATTTCTTTCGAGCATGAGAACAATGATTATTAAAAAGTAACATTTTACCTATTAACTATCATCTATTAACTATAAGTTTTAACTATCCTCAAACTTAATAAGAAAGCTTTTCTTTTTGTAAGATTTCAAGCTATGATAATTTGACATATACTACTGATTTCTTAGAGCCAGTCATAAGTGCCTTTTCATAAGTTTTTTCCTTTAAAATGCTCTTATAATTGATTGTTTAGGAAAAATAATGCACCCCCCCCCCCCCACACACACACACACTTTTTTAAAAGTCCTGTCATGCTGTTTTTATCATTTCGGATTTTTCTCCAACCACAAGAACATCAAAATTCCAAGAAATTAGTTATAAGAAACAACATTATGTATTCTTTTATGCTAGAAATTATTTATATAATTTTAAGGTTCTCTAGATCAAAAAATAAAAATCGACAAGAATATCTTAATTAAATAACTTCTCTAAAATATCATTTCGCTTTTTAAAAATCTAAATTGATTGATAGATTATGTTTCAATTAGCAGATGGAAAAGTGGTGTAACGATATCTCTGCTAAACTTAACGGAAGCTGAATATATAATTCCAGATTATTATTCGCAAAAGGAACGTAAATGGAAGAGAAAATAGTAAAAAAACGAAAGATCTGGATTCGCTGTCTCATAAATAATATTCTTAAACGGAGAAAAACACAATGGCTCGTTGAACTCTGAAATTTATTAACGGCAAACGGAGAACTGAGAAATCAGTTTTATTGCACATTGGTATGGAACAATGCATTCATACCGAACGTGGTAAAGTCAAGAATAGCTTTATTCTGACATTTATGTGAACGATATCCTCCGTCGCATGAAATAAGTTAATGCAGTTTTTTGTTCGCCAGATAACTCGAATATAAGAAACCATTGTTTAGTAAATTGTCAGACTGCTTACGGCAAATCAAGACCTCCAAAGAAATAGCACGATTTCTGTGCCCAAGTTTCACGAAAAACAATATGGGCAAGATGGAAAAAATGGGAGAAAATGGAAATTTGATTCTCCGTGCACGATTTCAATAAATGTATAAAGACTTCTTTCAATCCACAAAATTTCGAATATTGTAATGTTTAGTTTAGTAAATTCTCATACATTGCTTTATAGATATACACATACATGTCATATACATCGTCCATAAATCTCTTGGAACCAACTGAAATTCTTTCCCGACAAAACATGACTGGCAAATTCCCAGACCAATTCTCAAAAAATTCCCCGATTTTCTATCACTAAATCTAAAAAATTCTCTGACCAAACGGGCATGCAGCGAAATTTGCTATTTATTTTCGCAGTCTTTTGTCAAAATTAGCAATTTTTTGATGAATGTTGCGATCCCTTCCCCCCCCCCCCCCCCCCATGAGACTATTCGATGAATATCGTGTCATCTTTCATTTTTTTCCTCCAAGACTTTTCCATGAAATTTTTAGAAAATATTTGTAAATTCCTTGACTTTTCCTGTATATTTTAAAATTTCCATGATTGCTTTGAAATTCCCTGACTTTCCATGATGCAGGGAACTCTGCATTAAACAAAAAAGAGGAGGAGAATACACAAAACGTTCCGAAAGAACCTGGTCTTTGGCGAAAAGGCGTCTGTACCACTTTGATTATAAAGTGGTAGAACGTTTTTCTTTTCTTCCACGAAAAGAAAGATTACGAAAAGTTTGCTTCATTTTTAACACTAGAGTGCGTAAAAATCAGCATTTGCTTTTGTTTCTATAATGGTTTATAGCTAACCAGCATAAACTAAATATATTGTAAAGCCGCCTTTTGACTATCTAAAAAATTTGTATATCGTCTGATTTTAATAGAGTTTCAGGGCCTGTTTTTTCGCCTTAGGAATTCTATTTAGATTATAGATTTTGCAAAAGCGAAATACAAAATTTACTATTTCAAAATATGCAAATAAAGATCTTTCTCACCTTTTCTAATTCTAATAGATGAAACCTTAAAACTTGGATTGCTTGAACCATCTAAAAGAGGGGAAAAAAAAAAGAAAATTAAATGCAATTCCATTATTTAAAAGAACATAAGTTTTAAATTAGATCTCAAACAATGACAAGAACAAGAAAATTATGAATTGTTTTTATGTATTAAATGATATGCGATTAATAATAGGTACTATATTTGAAGATAAACATAACATATTGACCAAATTTGTGAAATTGAAAAACGCGCATATTTTTATTATCAGAATTATCTTAAACTCTTGTTACGGGATTAACTTAAAATTAATTTCGAATGAAATAATGTCCGATTAAATCTTAATATGAGACAAAAAGAGGTCATTTTCACAGTTAAAACTATGTTTTTATACTAAAATGGATGTTAAAATTATATTAAAATCGAATTAATAAAAAGGATAAAAGATGAATCATAAATTAACAATTATCCGAAACTTATCTAATGGCGCTTTAAAGAATAGTTTAAGAATGCTTTGCTAAAGTTTTTAAAATGCGTCATAACTTTTTAATATGCTTTCAATATTTATTTCTGTTTTACTTAGATTAGAAACTTCTTACGTAATTATCTATAAAGAAATTAGTTTCGTTGATTATTATTTACTTTTTCTGTTAATTTGATGTACAAGTACAACTGATATTGTTTTCTCAATAAAATCACAATGATGAGCACCAAATAGCAGAGCGCTAATTTAGTATCCGAGAAATTAATCTTCTTTCTAAATCAAATTAACGCAAAAATTGATAACATGTAATCAAACTAGGTATGAGAAATTAAAAACAACTGTGAAAAATCCTACAATAACATTAAATGTTCATCACTCGATTTTCTTTTATCTAAACTAATGTTTCGAGCAAGTAGTCCATTTTTTCAAAAGTTACAATTACTATGGAAAAGAAAAAAAAAAAAAAACATTGATTTAATATATTTAATAACAAAGATTAAAGAAAATTTTAATTACAGTAGACTCCCTCAAATCCGCACAGCTTGGGACCAGAGGTTTTGCGGATTTTAGAATTTTGTGGATTTCTGGTCATTGCTTTGTTTACATTTTTTAAAAATAATTTGAATGTAATTAATAATGAAATCAAAGGTATAATGAATGCATACAATATATTAAAATATTAAAAAAAGTAATAAACTAAACTAATAAAAATTTAGATATTTTTAAAATGATTAAAATACTAAAAGGAAAGGTCAAGTTAATAATCAATAATGTACAATTAAATATTCATTATAAAAGAGGAAATGTGTTTTTTCCTAAATTATTCATTGAAACTTGCCTCATAAAGGAACATTACTAATTCACATCAGGATCATAACATAATGAAGCTTTATTTCAGGTTTAGCCAGACTTAATAATTAAAAAAGCTTGATTAATACATAAATATATTTGGTAAGATTGTGATTACCAATGATATGAGCAATATCTTTTTTTTCCAGAAATAAATTATTCTTTCTTCATGAAAAAACATGAATTCAATAACCTTAACAAAAATTATAAATTAAAAAATGTATGGAATTGATATAAAACTGAAAAAATCTTTTGCACCTATACATCTGAACTGAATGTTTCATTGTTTACATCCGTAAAATATGTGCGGATTTTATGAGTGCGGATTTGAGGGAGTCTACTGTATATATAATACAAATTTTACTGATTATTCATTATTTTAAACATTGATGCAACACAATGATAGTTTAAATTTCGGTTTGTTGACAATAATTTTACTTTATAGTCAGTCTATGAACCCTTATTACTTCTTGCTCCAAAATGGAAAAAGTAAGGAAATTAAATATTTATACTTAATTTATATTTAAATATTTTTAAAAAGAAATTGATAACTGAAAAAAATATACCGATTTTAGTTTAATAAGTTTAACTGTTAATGACAATTTTCATTATTATTTACATTCCAACATGTAATACAGATAAAAGAAATTTGCGAGTTATATATCGACCGTTTTTAACAGAGTTGGTTGTAATGTAATACATCTAAAAAAAAATGTAACCAATCTACATTCAAACAACGACAACAGTAATAATTATAAAGTCAGAATAATAGATAATATAAAGACATGTATTATTATTATTATTACGATGCTACATAGAAAAGGGGTTAACTAACAGAAATACATATTGTAAGATTATTGTACATTCTATTAAAAAAGTCCTAATTACCATACAAACCATAAGTTGAGTTCAAGACAGAGAGTCAAAATTGTGTAAAGTGATTTACATTTTTTTTAAAACCTCGTCAAGTTTTAATTTCGCACCTTGTAACAGACAAGGTGTGCTTACATGTATATTATTTAGATATAGAAGCATGGTATTACATTTTTTCAGGGAGATTTAAAAAAAAAAAATTTTAATAATTTTGAACAAATGAAATAACGTAATTAAGGAGAATAGAATGAACCAGTCCATTCTCTAAAAGAAGCTTTAATTATGTGTATGCTGTAGAGAAATATTTTTGTAGAATCGCCTTTTGAGAAATATTTCAGATGAAGAGTTATTTAAAGTATTCTACGATAAATCAGTCAAAGAAAATTTCAATTAATTCCAGATTTATAAATATTTTTATAAAATGGACGATATTTTTGAATACTCCAGAAAGAAAAATTCTGGCAACAATTTTGCTTGAAAGAGCCTCTAAAAAGTTGTTGCAAAAAAAGTTGTTGGAATTCTGACAGCCTTAATCAAGCTCTAGAGCAAACAGAAAAGTTCTAATTTGCGTAAATAATAATAATAGTAATATCTTCAGAATGGTCATATAAATATATATTTCTTAAAAATATATCTATATAGTTTAAAACCATTCTTCACACGTTTTGTTGAGATAAACTAAAAATATTCTTTTAAAATACAAAATTAAAAATATTAGTTTTTTGAAGACATTGATACATTTTTAATGATAAAGTATTGCATATGGTGTTATATTTTATTAAAAAAAAAAAAAAAAAAAAAAAAAAAAGATGAAAAAGGAAAAATAGTTTTTTTGTATAGTTCGGAAATGTGTAATTTTAAATACCTGCTCAAAACAATTAAAGGATATTTGAAGTTTTATATAAAATAAAGATATAAACGAAATTTTTTGCCGAAAATAGAAGAAGAGAATCACAAATGCAAATTTTTCTGGTTTTCAAACTGTGGAGTATGCAAATTTTGAGATCGACGTCAAAAACGTCGCTTCTGCGGCAGCGAATGAAATTTGACTTTCAACTGGATAAAAGAGAATGAAGACAAGGATGATCGGCATTCAGTGATTACTTAATTTCGATGAGTACGATGTCTCAGCGAAGTCATTTGACAGATTCAGAAGCTTGGAGAATTGTTGGTAGGTTAGAAGGGGGCCAAACTCAAGCCGAAGTAGCGCAAGCCATTGGAGTGTCACAAAGTGTCATTTCCAGGATCTGGAACCGTTTTTTGGAGAGTGGATGTGCAGGCCGAAGACCAGGGCAAGGTCGTAGACGGGCAACAACGCCCAATGAAGATCGGTATTTAGCGTTAACAGCTCGGAGACACCGAAACATGAACGCTACTCTTCTCCAACAACATCTTCGCTCGGCTACAGGCACCACGATTTCAATACAGACTGTCCGAAACCAGCTCCATGCTGTAGGTCTGTATGCTCGCCGACCGATGGTATATGTTAGATTAACATCAAGGCAACGTCGCGACCGCAGGGAGTGGGCTACCGAGCATGTCAACTGGAGGAGAAATGAATGGAGCAATATTCTGTTTTCTGACGAGTCCCGTTTTTCTGTGCATCCGGATAATAGGCGTATTTTCATCTGGAGGGACCGTGGCAGTAGGAATAATCCTGCGTTTGTGCACGAAAGTGTCAGATTTGGCGGTGGAGGAGTGTTGGTGTATGGTGGCATCTCCATTGACAGGCGCACTGACCTCTACATCATTCGAGATGGAGCTCTGACTGGTAGCCGATATAGGGATGAGATCCTCAGACCTATTGTAGTTTCTTACGCTGCAGCAATCGGAGATAACTTCATTTTAATGGACGATAACTGCAGGCCACATCGTGCAAACCTGGTGGAGGATTTCCTTTTCGAGGAAGGAATCGTTCGAATGGAATGGCCAGCGTGTTCTCCAGACATGAATCCAATCGAGCACGTTTGGGACGCTCTAGGAAGACGAGTTTCTGGCCGCCAACAACTCCCACAAACTCTCCAAGAACTGGAAAGAGCTCTTCTGGAAGAGGGGGCAGAATACCCCAACTCGTCATTAATAGCCTCATTGAGTCCATGCCTCAAAGGTGTTCAACGTTGCTGGCAGCCCGTGGAAACCATACCCCCTACTGAAAATGATTTTCTTTGAAGAAAACACCTTTTCTTATTCTTTTTTTCTCATATGCACAAATTGTGTTTTTTTTCCTTTTGTACACAAATGCGCAATAAAATGCATTTTTTTCTGCCAAACATGTGTAATGTATCAATCAGCTAAAAAGTTTCCCAGATACAAAATCCACCTAAAACTGCAATATCCTTTAATTGTTTTGAGCAGTGTATAAGATACAAGGAAAACAAACAAAAATAAAGAAATAAATGAACGCAATTTTAGAGAAACAAACGGGATAGAGGGTTTTTACTTACTAGACTGTCTAATTCTGGATTGGCTGTGTAAAAAGGTTTTTCTTGTCTCACCTGCAAATGAGAAAAAGGGGGTAAGTGGGGACGGGGAAGGGGAGAGAGACAAAAGATACTCACCAGACTATCCAACTCTTCGTTGGAAGTGTAGTGGAGATTTTCAGCCATGATCTGAAAAAATGAGATCGTATCATCTTCAAGATCGATGACAATACATCCTGATTATCATCTTCCCATGATTTGCTCCCAATTTTATTTACTGATTAATTTTTATGTTACATTTCCTTAGTTAACCCTTTCGAATATGAATTTTTTTTTCAATTTTTAGAAAAAAATACTTTTACGTTAATCACTTTAACACTAGCTATCCAAATAGATTAATTGGTATGTTTAACGAATATATTATTGTCTGAAAATTAAGGAATGCTGTTGTTTTGATTACTACAGTCAAGCCTTGTTAACATAAACGCGGTTAAGTGAATTACTTTTAGCATGAATTGTTTTCACAATTCTCTAAAAAGACGAATACAAAGATTTGATACCGGTAACATGAATTACTGTTAACATGAACAAAATTTTGATTCCCCTTAGGGTTCATGTTAACGAGATTCGACTGTATTCAAATCATATGACAATAGGTTAAGGAAGAATTGTTGGAGATGTTTAGAAAATATTGTATTACAATAAGATTCAACTTATATTACAACTTTCTAATACTTTTTGAGCTTTATTACACATGATTCTTTCAGGAAAGTAGAAAGTTTCATTTTAAAAAGTGAAATACATGTTTAAAATAAGAAAATCGCAAACGGGGCAAAGATAATCAAGCAAATAATAATTATTACTAAATACCTAAACATAAGTTTTATTGTGAATGCATAGACATATACTAAATACTACTACATGTGAAGTTGTAGCAAAAATATTTCTTAAAACAAAATAATACTCCATTAAAAGACATATACTATTACTAGAACAACAGGCTTGAAAGGGTTTTAAATACTACATAAAGTAAAAATTACAAAACCACTTTAAGTTGCAATTTTCCAAAAAAAGCCCAAGTCGAAAATCGTACCAGGGATACCTTGTATGAAGCTGCCAACTGAGCTATAGCTAATTTTATTGCAATATCGGGTCTGACATTTGTAAGCTCAATAGAATAAATCTCAAATAATGGAACTTCAGTAAACACTGGATATGTTATCATTTTATGGTACCTCTTATACATTTTACATTCCCCTTTTTATTAAACGAGTAAAAAATAGTAATTTTTGTCGAGTGTAAAACTTGTCAATATTTTTGACAGGGAATATAAAACAAGAGGACATTGATTGTTTAATTTTCATATTTCTTCCATTCAGATACAAAAATCTTACACATAGCTGTAGCCAATCTTTCGTGAACCCAGTCAAGAAGCGTATTTGAAACCAGGAAATATGTTTAATAAAACTATTTAATAATGAGTCTTATTCCTATGCGCTATTTATTTAATTTGATTTAGTTTCAGGTCCAAAGTATGTTTATTAGATAAAAATAAACACATAAGATCAACAGGTAAGCTTCTGTTGTTAACAAAAAGAGGAAAAGTTTTTGATGTTTAGGTGAGACGTGAAATAAGACTATATTGTTTAAAAAAAAAAAAAAAAAAAAAAAAAAATGCAGCAATTGTCCAGTCATCAGGGATGGGAACTGCAAAAAAGCAAAAAGACTGAAAATACGCGTGAACGGAAAACTGCACCACATTGTACTCACATGCGCGAATAAAAAATTGCACCACATTTTGATCAAACGTGCAAATGAAAAATTTCACCGCATTTTGTTTGTGAAAGATAATTCAAAGAGCAAAAGCAGGTCTTGATTTCCAAGCAAATGAAAACAAGCACCCCAGCCTGTACACATATTACATTACAGGAGTGGCAATATCTAAATTACAAATTCTCATTTTCTCCTTTCCCCTTTATCACAAAAATTTTATATCTATTCTCAATACCATAAATGCTGCCCTCTCCAAGCCTCCCCTCCCACCCCTTCAATAAAGCTAAGGCAGCTTTTCTATTCTTTAAATAACTAGTTTTGGACCTTGGGGAGAAAAATCATAAGACATACCTTGGAATAAAGATTAATTACTCATGAAATAACAAACAAAGAGAATTGAATAAAAATAATTCTAAAATTACTATTTTAATTTATATTCCACTTACAACTTTTGCTTTTGGTTAGCAAACAAATCTTTGATTGACATACATTTATACTTTTTCGCACTTTTTATTTTCAGAACAGATTTTTCATAGCCACAATTCCTTTTATCACTTTTTGTTTTCAGAACTGATTTTTCATTCCGACAAATTTCTTTATCTTGAATTTTGACTCTTTTTTTGTTCCTTGGGAACTTGCTTCTTCATTCACAGATCTTTTTAAAGAAGTGTCTGGCCCTTGAATTGAATGAACAGTATTTTCTGCTTTAGATTCAGTAGATTTTAGAGTTGACATGCAGTTATCTTCAATTCTGACTCGTTTTATTCCTTTGGAACTTGTTTCTTTATTCACAGATCTGAAAGCAGTTTCTGGCACCTGAATTGGGTGAGCAGTATTTTCTTCTTCAGATTTTACAGTTGACATGCAATTTTGTTCACTGGTTTCTACATTTATAGTTGATTCTGAACTTTTGTTTTATACACAACTTATTTTGCAGTTTTTAATTTTGAAAATAGATTTTTTATTTTTGTAGTTATCTTTCACTGTTACATTAACTTTCTTTTCTTGCCCCTTTGACAAAAAATGCGTTTTAAGAGATTTTTCACGAAATTTGCCGTTTTTTCGCGATCTTTTGACGAAATGTGCCGTTTTTTCGCGATCTTTTGACGAAAGTTACCGTTTTATAACGATTTTTGGATGATAATTGCCGTTTTTCGTGAATCTTTTGACAAAATTTGTCGTTTTATCGCGATTTTTGGACGAAATTTGTCGTTTTTCGCGATTTTTTGAGGAAATCTGCCTTTTTTTCGGGATTGTGTAAAAAAAAATTAGCCTTTTTTCGTGAATCTTTTGACGAAATTTGCCAGGAATTATCCGTTATTTTGACGATTTTTTAATGAAATTCGCCTTTTTGCAATTCTGGACGAAATGTGCCGTTTTTTCGCAATCTTTTGACGGAATGTTCAGATTTTTCGCAATCTTTTGAAGAAAGTTACCGTTTTATCACGTTTTTTCGATAAAATTTACCGTTTTTCGCGAATATTTCGACAAAATTTGCCGTTTTATCACGATTTTTGGACGAAATTTGTCATTTTTTCGCGATTTTTTGAGGAAATCTGACTTTTTTTCGGGATTTTGTAACAAAAATTAGCCATTTTTTCGTGAAATTTTTGCCGGAAATTATTCGTTATTTCGCGATTTTTTAACGAAAGTTGACATTTTTTCCGATTCTTTGACGAAAATTACGCGATCCGCTGGATGCGTAAACTCCATTTTTTGCGTCTCGTCGCCGATTTTTTGCGTGTGTTACACGCTATAACGCGTACGCGGCATTCCTATTACATACTTCTGAAATCCGCGGAAAAAAGCGGATTTTTTTTTTTTTTTTGGAGGGGGGGGGGGGGGGGAATCTGAAACTTATCAAAATAACAAAAAAGCCGAAATCCGCGGAATTTCTTAAAATAACAAAAAAAGCGGAAATCCGCCAAAAAGCGGAAAATTCCCATCCCTGAGTCATTCTACCACTTTTAAACGCAGGGTTAATTAATCATTTCATTTAGCGTTATATTAACCAAATTACATAAAACACATTAAAAAAAACATTCACATAACATATAAAATACATACATTCATATAATAAAATGTGTTTATAATTTAAATTGCACTTTAAGTTCATAAATCAGAATTAACAATCAAAATTTGAATACTGATGGAAAATGACACTAATAAATACTATATTGCAATAAAATAAAATAAAATAAAATAAAAAAATAAAATAAAAATAAATAAAAATAAAATATATTTTTTCCTATTACACAGTGGCAATATCTTAATTTGAGTCAGCGACCGGTGACAGAAATTGAACTTCTTGTTTAGGCGCGCCAGTCACCGGTGACTGAGAATTTAAAATATGATATAAAACTAAAAAATATATATTGTTTTGAGTATTTACTGAAGATTTATTTAAAATTTACTCAACTTTTATATTACTGGATTATACTTTCTTAATAATTACTTAAAATAATATATAAATTAGAATAATATCTTACACTGTCAGTGTCAGTCACCGATGATTGAAGCGGTCTAAATGGGAAATTTAGTGACATTCATCGTGGCACTCAAGATGTTTACAAAAAATACTCGAAAAATTCATACAATATATTTCTTAGACATAAAAAAAAAGAAAAAGAAACTATTATTTACTAGTACTTTTTCTTAATATTTAACAAGTGTTTTTTTCTTCTTAAAATTCATAAATATACTTTCACAGGCCGTCATTTTTTTCAATTTGAGAAGGGGCGGAGAGGAGGGCTTCTATATGCATTAAACTATTGTATATATAATATGTTGTTATATTAAATTTTAGATAAACTACTTAAGAAGTACGGATGATTACCGCAAGGAATTAGTCGTATAACAGATCATTCAAAGATAAAACAAATTATTTGGTTCAAAAATAATAACCTGATTTAAAATGTTTGTAAATTTTATCTAAAATATAATGTAAAATCACTACTATATGTGAAAAATATTTTACAGGAGTTAACTTTTTTTTTTTTTAATGGCTATTAATTTCGTACCTCTGGATCCATAATGCCTAAAATCGGCTACTTCACTCATGCAAAACATTTGTTAGCTAATTCTTAATCCTATGGGTGGGAAAAAAAAAATGTTTGCATTTCAGTACTTCAAGTATTATATTTTTCTTGGGATGCTGACACCTAATTAATTTGTTCCGTGCAATGATATGAATAATTATATATGGAATTTTTACATGTATTTACGCATGTATTTTGCGCAAAAATTCCATATGTAATCATATACAATCACTTAACTTACCAAAACTGTGGCACGAGTTACTCAACGGTTTTAAAAATAGAAATAAAAATCCAAGTAAAATAATAATAATAATTAAAATAACGAGCATCACATGAAAAACTAAATGAAGACATTTCAATTCAATGCACCATATAGACCGTGCAACTTTAGAATATCATTTTAATTTGTTTTGAAAATGACTCAGTGACGAGTTGAAACATTTTAACAGTTGAATAAAACTATTTTACTGTTTTTTAAAATTTTATTCTTACACGATTTTAGTAATTAAAAAGTATGTAATTAATACAAGATGCCAATTTGCTACATATATTTACATTATTGAGCTGCAAAATTTACAGATAAACATTAATTTACGATCGTATATAGCAAATTAAAACACATATATCGTTAACTTGTGGAATCCACACTACTGTGACTTGCGATTTGCGTAATTTCAACTGCTTATTACTTTGGTGGCAATATAGTGCCAATGGATGTAACACATAATTCCGATGCGATTTTTTAAAATTTAAAATTGTTAATGGAAATTTCAAATTAAGACACTTCTTAAATCAAAAAGGGAAACTTTATGAAATAAGTTTTAATTTATTTTTTCTCGGAAATGCATGAAATTAGCAGGTTTGTTGTTCAGAATATGGAGAATTGCACTCATTTTCTCGGTTTTTTATAATAGATTTTTCAGAAAAGTGTCGAAGTGAACGCTTTGGACCAACTTTATGCACGCGAGGGAAAAAACAGTCAAGCTGAGGCGGAAAAATGCCTTGTCACGTGAACAAAAAAGCTTATAACTCAGTAATTTATTAATAATAATTTTAAAAAAGGATAACTCATAGATTTTAAATAGCTTCCATAGTCAGGCTTCGCAATTTTATTCGTATCTTTCTGTTAAAAACCCAATATTTAAACGCGTCAAAACGTTTTGCGCTTGTTCAAATGAGAAGCTGAGACCAGTCTTAACGAAAGTATGTGTCAGGTTCTGAGACAACATCTGCTACAGATTGGAATTTCTGTTATTTCTCTATCTTAATATTTTATGTATTGTACCGGCTGTGTACTGGAATTTTCAAGGTGACATTCTTTCTTTGTTAAAATGAGAATTGACAGGTGATCATGTGCAGGTGGTGAAGTGAGAAAGAGAATATTGCCGAGAGGCGTGTTCATCCGTCAGCGATGTATGTGAATGATAAGCAAACAAGGAACATGCCACGAATTAAGAAAGCAATGTGGAATGCGTCCAATGGAGTAGCTCCACAGGGGGTGTACATTGGGGAAAAGCAGTGATTTCAGAAGGGCAAGTCTTGTCTGAGATTTTGGCAGTTCGTATCTGGGCTCGTACCTAGAGAGTAGTGTAGGATAGAGGTCCTTGCAGGTAGTGCTCTGGGCCGGATAGCGTAGGCCAAATATTCGTGTGTTGGGAGATTCGAAATTGATCTCCGATAAAGTTAATCTAACGTGCATTGAGTGTGAGGGAGAAGGTGTAATTTGAACAGTACACAGCCAACCTTTTACTGTATTTAATTTAATGTTTAACCGGATCATCTATATCCAAACTATAATTGTAAATAGCGTATTTAGTATGTACATATATTCTAAATAAACTGTTGATTGAGTTAATAGACAGCGTCGGTGTTCATTTACACAATCCTCACAGTGGGTGACTGATATCACCTAATAATATCGGTGGTGGCAGCTATAACTACTACGGACTTTCTTCAAAGTTGTGCGGGCTGAGAGGAACGTCGGACAGCATGTTTCCAAAAAATGCTGACATTTGGAATTTTGGTCAGTACAAATTCGTATTAGTATGACGTTCAAGGATTAAAACAAGTCTTGAAGGCGAATTGCCGCATCAAGGAGAAGATTTAAAGAATACTTTAAATTGAAAGATAAAAAATATTATCTACTAAACTGGTAAAAAATAAAAATCTGAAAAGTAGAAACATAATCAGTACACTTCACATTGAATATAATACATTCTTCAAATATTAAACATTTGGAAATTTCGGTAATCGTTCAAAGCAATTGATTGTAAAAGGAATTAAGGAATGGGATGTACCGCTTACTAGAACAGAAAAAAGTAATGAATGCTATTACCTGATATTGAGCCAAAACACAATTCATACATTTAGTTAAGCATTTAAAAAGAAAAAAAATACATAGAATTCTTATATAAAAGATGATGAAACCCAAAAAGGTAATTCTTGAATGAAGAACTGAGTACTTAAGGATTTTAAAAGTAGAACCCAAAGTGCAAAAGTCAGATGACGATAGTCTGACATCTAAATCAGTGATTGGATTGTATCGAATTTGGAACTGAACTCCAATAGAAAGAAAAGAATGCAGTGAAACCTCTGAAATACTATACTCATGCAAGCTGAATACTTTTGGTGGGAACGGAAATGATTCGAAGGATTAACACCAAGATGAACCTTTTACAATTCGGACACTCCCTTAATTTTTTTTTTTTTTTTTTTTTTTTTTTTTTTTTTTTTTTGTATTGCCAGATATACAATAATTTCATACACTTATATGAAATAGTTAAATATCTTTTATACACAAGATTCTTGAAATAATCTAATAAATTATGAATATCAACTATTAAAAACATTAACTAATTAGGAGGAAACATTTCGTTAATCCAAAGTCCACCAAAGACTGAAAGAACGATTATGAACGTGAGTTATATGAACCATTTATGAGAACCAATTAAAAGACGAGTACGAGTAAAATACCCAATATTATAATTGAAACATGCTAAAAAATAACTATTTAAAGTAGATTAAAAAAGACAAGTGGTGCTTGATAAAACCAAGGAGAGGCCGACGACCTAGTATTCATTTAGCCCCCCCCCCTCTCCAATTTCTATACTGTCACAAAAAAATAAATATTTTCAGTGCTTTAGAACACGTATGTGAATATATATTGATGAATCATGTGAATACATATTTAAGTAAAATATTCCTGTTAAATTCATTTGTTTTCCGAATTAATATTGTTCTTTTAAACAGTTAGTCTATTTTACTAACTTTAAAAGTGCAAAAATTGATTACAATCAGTTAGAAAGTCAAAATAAATTTAAAATTAAGTTATTTACAAAAAACAACATGGGCCAACAGGATACCCATACTTTAATTAGGCTCTGAATATACATCATCAGGGAAGTAAACATCGAAATAATTTCTTTTTATCCACATTATTTCAAAACTTTACAAAGGCTTTAGACTCACGCAAAATAATATTAACCTAATAAATTTAAGATGTTAATAATAATAAAATTGAAAATAGCATAGTCTTAAGCATTTAATTCCAATTTAAAATAACTACTTGACTTAAATGATAAAAAAAGATATAGTCAGTATATGAGCTGGTGCAGTTTCTTAATGGTAACTTGAGAACAACTCTGAAAGAGTAGGGGGGAAAAAAGAACTATCTTAAAAAGAATAAAATTGTTCAAGAAATAGGAATACTATTGTATATTGAAGAGCCGAAGGCCGAAGATCTGCATGAATGATTCCAGCTTTTAAAAGCTGCAATTTCAGCTTCAGATGAGTCAGAAGAATAGTGCATAATTCTTAATAGTTCTAATTTCAGATTCAGATAATCATATTCGTTATAAAGAGTAGTTTGCTGGATGGATGCTTTTGATAAAACTGCGTATTACACAAAAGAAGCGCAACGTTATAACATTCAGGGTTTGTGATTTTAATTCTTGATAACTTTCAACAGGAAGTACTCCATAATTTTGGAAAAATATATTTTTAAGATAATTGGAATGATTTTTTTTTATTAATTAAACATTATGGAGAAGAGAAAAGTAACTCAATAACTGAAGTTAGTGGTATCGGATGGCTGTGGTATGCACGAGAACTTTATTAATATATAAACAATTTATAGATAGTACTTTCTAAACAAAATTTCACATAAAAAGAGAAAAAGAAATAATTTTACTGAAAAAGGAGATATTTCTAAAAACGATTGTTTTCTATAATCTTATATTTTAATGCATTATCCACGTGTTACAGTTTTTTTTTTTTTTTCCGGAATCAGTTCATTTGTCTGTTCGGTGATTTGTAAAGTAGTGTAACAAACACACAGAAAAAACAAGCTAAGGTATCCTGGGGTAATAACGCCACGTTAAGGTTCTACCAATTTTCACGGCTCAGATTTAGATTGTATTTTTGAAACAAATATATGATTTGATACAGCAACTCATTGACTATCAATATAAAAAAAAAAATAATTTAACAGATATGTATTCATAAAATGTAATGGCGTGATTTCTTGGCCAATGCTATTTGCAATGGCGTTATTACCCACCTATATGGGTAATAACGCCATGCAAACAAAACTATGAAATAAGAAGGAATAATGGCATGTAGATTGCCCAATTCTAAAAATATAAACTCTACAAACTTAGAAATTGACAAATTGCATTCTAAGCTATTGAAAATTTTCAATCTTTTGTGAAAGTGTAAGAAAAATAAAGGTGTGGTGTGTGTGTGTGTGGGGGGGGGGGGGGGAAGCAAAAGAATATCAGACCGTGAGCTTCTTTTTGCTTAAAAAGGACCGCTTAAATAGAATTATTAGAAACATTGCACAGTTTTAACTGTGTGTTTATTTGAATCAGTATTTAGGATGTAGCTCTGGATTCGGCCAAACCGAATACTTAAAAAACTGTATAAAAATATTTAAAACCTTAATGCAACCTCTATTTTTAACTATCAATTAATAAAGATTTTAATAATTAAGATGGATGAATATTTTTATTTTCTATTTAAAAAGTATCCGGTGAAAAAAATTAACCAATGCAATAAGGACGATTTTAGTCCCTTCCTCACAAATAGTATATGGACTGTGAAATTTTTTTTTTTACAATTCCTTCAAAATTTCTCTTTGATTTTAAAATGTCTTGTTTTAGAATATTATAAGAAAATTTTATTCATTTCTTTTTTATTCAGAGAGAAATCCATGAAATTTAAAACGTTTCCAAGTTTTCTATGGTGGCTAGAAATCCTGCTGAAATTTTGTTTCATCTCATTCCAGTTGGTAAGTCTTATTATAGGACGAACAAAAAAAACTGAAATTTAACTATAAACTGACTCTGAAAGTAAATGTTTAAGTTGATCAACTATAAACCACGACTCTTTGCATACATATACAGGCACACTAGTGATCTGCACGGGCCAAGTCCGAATCGTAAAAAATTACTGATCGGGTCCAATATAAAAGCTTAAAGTTTGACCCGGAACTGGCACAGGCAAAGCAAGTGACTGGGTTTGATCCAGTATAAAAGCTAAACGTTCGACATGATCCCGATCAGTACAAAATAAATTATTGGTCCAGTCCGAATATACATAAAAATTGTAATAAATTGAAGATTCATCTTTCATTCAGTATGTATCCATTATTGTATCCGTTGAGCAATATTTGCAAATTTCTGAACTATTTCATCTATTCACTGACACAAAATAATACATACAATGGTTTACATTTAAAGCGTGTTGCGAAATACGAACGTGATAAAATTGTAAAAAGAAACATTTTCAGCTTTAGAAGTTATTGAGCAAATGATTTCTTTATCTTTACAAAATAGTTTTGATTTTGATTCAGGGACGGAAAAATACATCATTTTACTCGCCACTGGCGAGTAGATTTCCTAACAGGGCAAGTGAATTTATAAAGTGAATGTTTACATATAGAAGTAGTCCATAAATGTTTTAATTTGTTCCCTATATTCAACATTGCAAGTAGTTGTGATTGGATGACTAAATTGGCATGTAGCATTTTTTAAGCTTATCTCAAATTTATTCCAAATTTCTTTGTAAATTTATCAGTTTTATAAAACTAAAGTAATTTAAAGACAAACTTTACCCAATTAATCTGCACATGAATATAAAATTTTAAAAGTGGTTAATTTATTTTCATGACATTTTTTTTTTTTTTTTTTTTTTTTTTTTAATGTGCTCTGGGCGAATTTGTATTTCTTAAGATCACAGAGAGATGAACATTTAATGTACAATCATAAAAAAAGCAATCGGATAATATTACCTGCTTGGCAAATACAGCTATATCTTCGTTAAAAGATTCTGAGGAACAGACATCACCTCCTGCAATACCGGGTTCACGCGGCGTGCAGGTAGCGAGTTCACACTTTTCGAATATGAGGGCAAGAAGTGGGAAAAGGGGGTGACTGGAATAAAAATTGCAACAATTAAAACTCAGCAACACATTGAAAAAATTTTTGAATACATACACACATATATATACATATATAAACATTAATTGTAAAACAATATACATCAACAAAAAATGAAAAGATGATTTATAAGGAATATTTAGAATTTGCAGAACTATAGTAGACTTATCGGACCCCAAACACTATTATGTGTAAATATATATACCAGCAAACAGGATAATATATATATTTACAGTCTCAGCAAAATAAAATCTTGACACTTGCGATTTTAGACGTTTTGTTGAATAGCTAGAAATATAGATAAGGAATTACTATGAAACTCCAAGTATGTAAACAAAATAGTGCAGGTCATATATTTTCGCAAAGATTTCCCCTCAAAATTACATAGGGGACCGTCAACAAATTGAAAAAGAACGAAGATCTTTTGGATAACCCTGTCGAAACTAATGTAGCAAAAGCGTTCACACTGCAGAGTATGATTAAGAGGTTTATTGTAATAAAATATGATCATTTTTATGATTATAGCATGTATACTCTTAGAAAAATTAAGATTTTTATAAAAACGGTCCAAAGTTTTGCCAAGTATTTTGCTTATAATTTGCAAAGTTCTAAATAAAAAAACAATGTTCTTTTTAGAAAATATGATAATCATTATTATATATAATAATGATTATCATGTTTTATATATAAAACACCCTGTAATCGAAATTAATAATAATTGTATGAAAAAAAAGCAGGCTTACTAAATGCATTTTCACTGCGCATACATCAATTCTATAAAAATTTCATTTGATCATATTGTGTTAGCGTATTGTGTGTATAGAGCAACTTTTGTTAAAGTTTCAAAATCATAGCTTGAAAATTCTGAAAATTATCGTCGATGGAATAAGATCAAAATCCGTTATTCCCAAAGTGAAGCAAAAAGATGAGGAGCTGTATCCAAATACAGTAATACGTGCAATATTATGTAAATACTAATCAATGGAATATGGATACAGCCCCTCATTTTTTTGTTTCATTTTGGGAATAACGGATTTTGATCTTATTCTTCCGACGACAGTTTTTAGAATTTTCAAGCTATGATTATGAAACTTTAACAAAAGTTGCTCTATACATTTAGCTAATACAATATGCAAATGAAATTTTTATAGGGTTGACGCATGCGCGCTGAAAATTTATTTAGTAAACCTGCTCATTTTTCATAGAATTATTAATATTTTTAAATTTTGATTAAAGGATGGCAGGTACAATATTGTTTCTCATATTTTCTGAAAAGAGCATAGTTTTATATTAAGAGCTCTGCAAATTATAAGCAAAAAACTGGGCAAAATTTGGGACAGTTATTATAAAAACCTCAAATTTTTTACGAGTATCCACGCTATCCGCATAAAAATGAACACAGTTTATTATCATACGCCATTTAATCATAATCTACAGTTTGAACGCTTTTGCTACATTCGTTTTGACAGGGTTATTCAAAAGGTATTCGTTCTTTTTCAATTTCTTGACGGTCCCCAATTAGATTGTGGGGGAAAAGTTTCGCGAAAATACATGATCTGTACTGTTTTGTTTATACGTCTAGAGTTTCAGAGTCATTCCACCACGTGTACATTTCTAGATATTCAACAAAACGTCTGAAATGTCAAGATTTTTTTTTTTTGCTGAGACTGTATACATTTATATTTTTTAATGTGGTTTTTTTTTTAATTTTTAATCAGAACTCTTCGTGAAGACAGATTTTAAATATCCATAAAATGCAACAGAAATTTTAAATCTTCAACAATAAATTTCTACTAACTTAAAATAATAATAATAAAAGAATTAAATATGCTAGCTCCCATATCTCCCATAAGAGACTCCACCTCTGAAGTTTAAGAAAAAATTTAAATATAAGAATATATAAAACATTTAAAATTATCTTCTGCGGGGAGGCGGGGCTCGCAAAGTTTAGTTTTTGCTTTTAACTTTTTTAATGTCACTTGAAGAGAATAAATTTTGCTATTAAAAATTTTTAAATTTAAGATAAAGAAAATTAATTTAATTTCAAAATGCTTTGAGTGTCAATGTCCTCCCACCCCATCCCGCTCAGGCCTTACCAACCCGTAAAACCACACAAAGTATTAGGGATAACTGCAGTAACATTAGGTCACGTGGCCTATTTAAACTTTTTACAAAATAACAGACATTATAAAGAGGCTGAACGCATCGAAATACACAATTTACTTAAATGTAGAAGCAAAACATGATGGATTTCATGTGGAAAGTTGACATTTTGATGGATGCGGTTTATTCACAAAAGTAATTTATAAAGTTGAAGAAACAGAGGAGGGAGTAACGTCTAAGTCACGATGCAAACAAAACATATATTTAAGTGGGAAGTCCGAAAAGGAGAAACAAGTGTCTATTTGAGAAAGTTTACACATTTTCAGACAATCAGAGGTGTGAAATGGGTTTTATTTTCAATTCCGCAACGCCTAAATCGGTAATTTATTGTGGATCCATGAATAAATATTGATTCCCCCCAATACCAACAGGAAAAAAGTCAGTTAACCAAATTTCTTTAGTGTTTTTTGAACACCAACATAAAAAATTATTGGTACTTACCGCTACGTATTAACGTCACCGCAAAAGAAGTTGTACTTATGCCCCAATAAAAAGCAATATTGTTGTTCTCACGCGCACTCAGTTATCGTTTGGATTCATTGTTGCCTTGTTGTTTGCTGATTTTTGATGCCATTTTTTTTAGTGCTACGAAAATGCGTATTTGGGATTTGCCCAAAACAGAACAAGATGCAATTTTATTTTTTCAGGTGTAATGATACAGGTGTTAAACTCTATATCGGACCACTTTCCACGTAAATCCGATTGATTACTTTGTTTTTAAATAAAGTGTTTTGAAATTTGAAAGTATTTTGATTTTAAATAAAATGTTTTATTTTATGATTTGTCGCAAAAATTTTAGCTGTAGATTGGCGGTACTTAAAAACCGCCAAATCTGTAGCTGCGGTGGCATTAATACGTAAGTACCCAATTATTTATAAGTAGGTTCTAAAGTGTGATACAATAATGTAAGCAATAATATCAGAACAAATGTTCAATAAAAATCTGGTGACTGAATGGATGTCAACAGTTACGATATTATAAAGCACGCGAACAACACTTGGTCTCAATTTCCCAGAGTAGCCAAACGTTTTGTCACGCTTTCCCAGGTTTTGGGATTTTTTTTAAGTATACCCAGAGTTTCCAGTGATTTTTACAACCCAAATTTTATCCCCTGATTTTCCCAGGAATCTCATAATCCTCTGATAAGTATGAACCCTGGAGCAATTATTTAACAGCTCCATTTTTCAGGTGTAGTATAAAAGTTACACAATAAATGACAACCGCATTTTTATTCATAATCATTTGATGTAATTTTTAAAAAAACAGCAAGGAGGTACATACACTGTAAAAAAGTGGACGATTTTACGGAAATTGTATTGGCAATCGGAACACCAGTACAATTCACTGTTTTTTAAATGAAAAATTGCCGTAAATTCCAGAAATTTTTCTAAAAAGAAAATTTTCTGGAGTATACGGAATTCTTTCCGTTGAAAAACAGCGAATTGTATTGCGACATGATTGGCAGTACAAATTCAGTAAAATCATCGGTTTTTATTTTACCCTTGCAGTGTACAAGCAAAATAAAAAACAATAAAAATGTCAAAACTAAAGTGGAGTGGAAATGGAAAGATTGAAATTCTAAGGGGAAAATATCACCAAAAATGCAGAAAGATTGGGAGTTAGAACTGAAATCACAGTTACCGTGGGAAAGATATTATCCTGATTGAAGAATCAAAATCAATGAGGAAAAAAAAAATTAAAGGAAAATTAATGAACTACATTTCATAATAATTATTGATGGTATACACTAACATTAAGCATTTGGACGCTTTTAATTTTTGACATTTTGTCCTATATTTAAAAATATACTTGTCGGATTCTTCTGAAACTTCGGGATTATAAAGATTATGTTTGACCTCATATTTATCAACTTCCATTTGATAAGCAGGATAATTAGGGGGCCGACAAAAAACCAAATAATAGAAACATTTTGGATCACCCTGTACATGAAAATACACGAAATGGTTTATCGCTGCAGAAGCAAATATGTGGATACGGTACAACATGTACACTGATTTTTGTAAGAATAACATGTATATTCATGGAGAAAGAGTGATTTTTTTGAAAACTTCAAAAAATTCTGGTATGTTTTTTGTTTATAACATACAGAGTTTTTGACCAAATTTAACGCGAATTTCTGAAAAATTAGCAAAATGTAGTAGAAAATATATAGCGTAATTGGAATTTACTGGAATAATATATTAAATAATTTTTGAAATATGAGTAGTTGTACGAAATAATTTTTACTTGCGCATGCACGAACGGTAAGAACGATTTTTTTTACATCATTTAATAGTCAATTCTATGGAGTAACTAAAAAATCCAATCAAATATCGTGAAAATTCAAAAGGATATAATTATTACAGTAAGCTGTTGTTACTTTGCTCACTGGAAACAGCTGAATGATAAGGGATAATGCACAAATTGACATTTTTTATTAATTGACTTTTAGGAAAAAATAGTATTTAATGAATACAATATTGCTGCTAATAAGTATCTTGACACCTGTGATAGAAAAGAAAAAGAGCTTTTATTCACATTCAGGCCAAAAACTAAGGGAAATGGGGGAAGAAGGGCATTTGCCCCGGGCGAAAGGGTGGCAAATGTCAAAATCAGTAAAAGAACGTACCTGCTTTGTACAAACCGAGTGGAATAAAGTTCTATTACATTTATTATATAGACTAGTAAAAAGCATGCTCAGGAGAGTCGCAAATGTAATTGCCTCTCGTAGAGGGTCTACAATCTATTAAATGCGAACTGGGCCGAAACCAGCTTTTTTTCTTCGAGGCAAACGTGGATTTTCGTGACACCCCCCCCCCCTCCTTCTTAAAGTATATTTACAAAAATAATTTCTTTAATTTTTTAATAGCCGATTTATTTTAAAATTTAAAATATGTAATACTGAACAACGTAATCTGCTATGTTAAAAATTGATACCTTAAAAATCGCGAAACCAAATCTAAAATCTGCTTTAAACAGGATATTTATGCCATCATCATTAGATTCTGCTATGTTTCGGCATAACCCAGATAGGACGGTTTTAACAATTTCATGCTAAACAGAGACATGAAAAAAATTGCCAAACAAAAATTAGATTTGACATCCTTTCACCCTGGCTCTCGGGGCAAATGCCCTCCCTCCCCCTTCTTAGTTTTGGGCCTGAAAGTGAATTAAAGCTCTTTTTCTTTCCTATCACAAGCCTCAAGATACTTATTAACAGCAATATTGTATTAGATATTGTATTCATTAAATACTATTTTTTCCTAAAAGTCAGTTAATTAAAAATGTCAATTTGTGGAGAATCCCATATCATTCAGCCGTTTCCAGTGAAAAAAGTAAAAACAGCTTACTGTAATAATGATATCTTTTTGAATTTTCACGATAATTGGTTGGATTTTTTTTTATGAGTTACTCCATAGAATTGACTATTAAATGATGTAAAAAAAAAAAAAAAAAAAAAAAAATCATTTTTATCGTTCGCGCATGCGCAGATAAAAATTATTTTATACAACTATTTATATTTAATGTATCTATATTCTAATTACGCTATATTTTTTTCTACTACATTTTGCTAATTTTTCTGAAATTCACGTTAAATTTGGTGAAAAACCCTGCACGTTGTGAACAAAAAACATACCAGAATTTTTTGAAGTTTTCAAAAAAATCGTCCTTTCTCCATGAATACACATGCTATTCTTACAAAAATCAGTGTACATGTTGTACAGTATTCACATATTTGTATTCTGTAGCGATAAATCGTTCCGTGCATATTCATGTACAGAGTGACCCCAAATATTTCTATTGTTCTTTGATTTTTTTGTCGGCCCCCTAATTATCCTGCTTATCAAATGGAAGTTGATAAATATGAGGTCAAACATAATCTTTATAATCCTGAAGCTCCAGAAGAATCCGACAAGTATATTTTTAAATATATGACAAAATGTCAAAAATTGAAAGTGTCCAAATACTTATTGGTAGATAGTGTATAATGAAATATAAATAGTTATTGGTAAAAAGAAAATATGGAAAGAAAAATTTAGGTTATAAAAGATATTGTTTTTTACCTTTTTTTTTTTTTTTCTTTTTTTTTTTTTTAATTTTGTCGAGATAATAAACAGACAATCTGGCTCAATTTTTAATCAGATCTTAACATTTCTCTACAGTGGTTTCCTCTTAGTGAATTAATTTGTTTATTTTTGCAAATTATGACATTTTAAATAATAGCAAATAATTGTAATAAAGTGAAAAATTAGCTTTTATGCATATCTGCTAACTGTTGCATTTATTTCACACCGCTGAAAATCGCTAATAACTAAAAAAAAAAGGCAAATTATACTAGAAAGGATTAGGTTTCTTCCAGGACAGTGGAAGACACTGGAAAAAAATGTAAAAAACTGAAAGAAGCTGAAAGTACTGGAAGAAACGGAAGCAGCCAACAAAAAACAGAGCGTACGTTCTGAATTAAAATATGTTGACTATATAAAAGAATCAAATTCAAATCATAATTATATCATGGAACTATACATTTGCACCAATAGATTTATGTAGAAAATTTCTTTTTATTCAAATGCCTCATATAATGGAATATTTCAATCAAAAATAGTGGCAAAAAAATGCATTCAGTTTTACTGAAGGGTGTTTACTACACCGGTAGCAGTTTAATCAAAATTGTGACAACCAGTCAGTGTCAGTGAAAAAATTCAGGGGTGATTGCGAGTTCATGAAGAAAAACCTGAAATTTTAGCAAGAAAATGTTTCTGTACGGCAACAGGGGGGGGGGGGGGGAGAATATAATTTATTACAGGAAGGTAAAATTACATAATATATACACTCAAGAGCCAAAACATTATGACCAATAACGGTCAATAACGAGTTGTCCCACCTTTGGCGCGCAACACAGCTTCATCCCGCCTTGACATGGATGCCACAAGTCCTTGGTAGATGGCCGGAGACATATTGTAACAGATGTTTAAACAACGGTCACGCAAATCCGAGATATTGCGAAATGGTGGTCTATGAACTCAGAGTCACCGTCCCAGGAAATCCCAAATGTGTTCTATCGGATTGAGATCCGGTGAGTTAGGCGGCCAGGACATTAACTGGAATTCAGCATCATGTTCCTGGAACCCCTCCGACACAATTTTAGCCGTGTGACACGAGGCGTTGTCCTGTTGGAACATTCCATTTCCGGATGGAAAAACAGAGGCCATGTAAGGGTGCAACTGGTCCGCATTTATATTCAGATACCTTGTAGCATTCATGGTCCGCTCTACCACAACCACGGGTTCCAAAGACGCCCAAGAGAACGTCCCCCAAAGCATAATACCGCCACCACCGGCTTGTGTATGACCTACAGTACATTGAGGGAGCAACTGTTCGCCAGGAAGACGGCGTATCCTGACACGGCCATCGACGTGATGAATCACAAACCGTGATTCATCTGATCAGGCAATTCTCTCCCATGATCCATGGACCATTCCCGATGTTCCCGGGCCCAGCGCAGGCGCAGTTGGCGATGACGTTTGGTCAGCAAAGGCACACGAGTGGGACGTTTGTTGCGTAGCCCCATATCCAACAGTGTGTGCTGAACAGTGTGCTCTGATACTATTCTACTTGGCCCTGCATTGTATTGGGCAGTCAGCTGAGCTACTGTCTGGCTCCGGTTTTGCTTCACCCAAGCGAGACAGTCTCCGACGACCTTTTTCTTTGATAGCGTGTGGACGTCCAACACCATGTCGTCTAATGCTGGTTTCACCGTCATTCATCCACTTTGCATACGTACTAATAACTGTAGATTGTTAATAACCCACGAGTCGTGCAGTTTTGGTAATACTTGTTCCGAGCCTTCGAGCCATTATAATCCGACATCTATCAAAGTTGCTTAGATCCACAGCCTTTCCCATCACACACAGAAATAAGTGAAAGAATGATTCTTCAGACTCTCCAGCATCAGTTAAATACCACTTCTATCAGATCACGTGCCTTCCACGTCATCTAGTTGAGTTCATTACAAAATGTAGGGGTGGTCATAATGTTTTGGCTCTTGAGTGTAAATTATAATTGTATTTAGCAGTCATATGAAATTGATAGTTTAATCTTATTTTATGAATTGAACCATCAGAAAAACCTGAATTTTGGTACTGTAAATAAATAAAAAAAAATTACCCGAATTCAGGTATATAACCTGAACACAATCACCTCTGAAAAACATAATACCTGGGCAAACTGACACAAATAAAAATAATTTTTTTAATCATATATTTGTGAGAGAAATTTCCCAACAGTAAGGCGTTAAAACAAGACGAAATTTTCGATTGAAGTTTATTGCTGGAAATTTGTTACTTCATTCGCAACTGACAGTCAACACACTATATATATATGTCTCCCCTTTTTTTTATTCATAATTCCAGTAATTATATGAAATCTAAAGTGGAAAAGTTAATATTCAGAATATATATACATATATATTTATTTATTGAAAAAGAAAGGGGGGAGAGGGGACAGATGTCGTATCTTTCCGCGAGCCGCCATTTTTTTCCCTATTTTTTCTCATAAATTATTTTATTTTGCAATTATTTTTTTAAGGAAACATAAAAAATATTTTTAAGGCTTATGCACACTAAAAAATTGCTTTCACTTTACTTGAATATTTAAAAAAATAAATGAATAAGTAAATCAACGATTTTTACTACTAAAAATTTTATCTCTCAATCTTTGAATTTCCAAAGTAGATTGTTTTGTTTAATTTAATATCAATTTTTGAAATGTATGATTCAATCATGAAATAATCATTTCAATTGCATTTTGCAATTTAAGGTTAAATAATAATGCATGAGAAATAGGAAAACAAAATGGTGACTCGCGGGAAGATGCGACATCTAAGCCAAAAAAAGTTACATTTTAATAACAAACATCAGGTTTGGCATGCATTTACAGGCAATGTTTTTTATAGGGGCAGGGGGATTTTTCTTTTTTTTCATTGTTTATGACATTTTGTTAAAAAAAAAAAAAAAAAAAAAAAAAAAAAAAAAAAAAAAAAAATACCAATTTTATATTTTTGCAATAAAAATTTATTATTTTTTAAAGAATATTTTGAAATACATTAAATAAACATGTGTTTTTGAATCTCATTCCAGTCCATTCTTATTTATACTAGCTATCTAGCTTATCTCTTATTTATATCTATTCTTATTTATACTTATATATATCAATGCTGAATTTAAAAGAATAATTATTTAAAACTTTTTGGGTAATTTTCGTTATAGCCCAGTCATTTTAGCAAAAATAGGGGAAAAAATTAGAACAAAGCTGAATTTTTGCATAGGTGTTAATTAGGTTATGTAGTTAAACATACTAAAAGTCCCCATCGATCTGATGTGAGCTTTTGCCACAAGGGGGCGCTAAAGAGCTTGAAAATCAGTTTTTTGCGAATATCTTACGAACAATGGCATTTAGAGAAGAGAGTTGAATTACAAAGTTGTAGATAATTTAATTTCCTATAAAAAGTGTCATTAACATTTGTCTGTAACATTAACCCTTCCCTGTCAAAAATATAAAAAAGTGAACATATTTGAAAGTAAAATTATAAAAAAACAAAAAATCTTCTGCTACTTTAAAAAAAATTATGTAAACAGATCTATAACTCTCACCTTTGAATGGGGAAAGTGAATATATAACATACATTTATGCTTATTTCCACAACACCCTTGAGGTAAAGCACTTAGTGCGTTTTTTTAAATTGTGGTTTCTCCCATAGGCATATTCCACTTATAGTGACTGGCTTAATCCAATTTCAGTCGTTTAACTGCTTTTGTAGTTCTTTGCACAGCTTCAATTTCTACACTCGATTCAGATTCGTAATTTTCTGTATTTATTTCTTTCGTTGTTATGCTGCTTTCAGTATTTTTTGTTTGCCTTTCAATATCATCACTGAATTCAGAAATAGCGCTTCCCTCCTCCCTTGCAGTGAGCAGGATACTGTCAATATTTTCCTCGTCTTCAAATTCAATTTTACTTTCATTATGAAATGAAACTCCGCAACAATTTATGCACATATCAGAACATTTCAATCCAATTTTCGGCATCCACATGCTTTTCCACATCCTTTGGAACAAGTACAAAAAATAGATTCAATAATATTTTTTGGTGCCGGCGGTAAGGTAGCAGGAATTGGAAACAAATAAGGTGCATTTTGTCAGCCCCAGTTCTCAGGAAGTAGTTTATTGCTCAATCAGTATTGTACTTGATGATAAATATGTAAACTGTACAATCTAGCTGCATATTTGGCAGGCGGCAACGATAAAAGCCTTCTTTTTACCAACAGCAACTCTTTTCTTGAAACATACATAACGGTACTTGTTCAGAGAAATTTCTGCTTTACTACCGTATAAAGCAAGAAAAATAGTTTTTCCAGCCTCGGACACTTCAAATTAAGATACTTGATCACATTTAAAAATGCTGGCAGCTTGTATGTTACGATCTTCTTCCTTTTTCAAAAAATTTGCTAACGACATTTTACCTTTCTCAAACATTGCTGATGCCGAGTCACAACCTAAAAAAGCGTGAAGGAACAATATATGATCTTTCAGAGCAGCATCATTGTTAAGACTGTGCGATGAATACAGGGTGGTTACAATTCGTCCTCTTCCAAGCTTAATGAAAAATATCTGTCTCTGGAGGTGCTAAAGCAGTCAACAATACGAGCAAGTCAACATCATCGCCAACAACAGTGTGTCTGCATCATCTTCTGCTTGTTTCGCTTCAAAACCATTCTCCATAAATTTCTCCATAAGCATAGATATGAGACGTGTCTTATTTTAATAATTAAATAAAAAAATTCTTTTTGCGATACTTTAGCACTTTCTTTTTTTCTTTTTGTAAAAAAATCTTCGTCTAATGTATCAGAACATAACAAACATTTCCTTTTAAATTCAAACAACGGACTGTCATTTCTCAATTTTTCCTTCAATGGATAATTAATTTGTGCGGATGTTGATCATTTTTCTGCAATGGATTTATTGTATGATTTAATAGAATTCTATCGTGAATAATTTTTCTTACTCTTTGAATGAACTGTAAATTCATTATTGTTTTCAGCCATTTCTTCAAATATTTTCCACTTATGGTCATCTCTTTAACGAACTTGCTGTCACAAGGAACTTCAGTCCTTTTTTTCCTATTTTTACATAATCATTTGAAATGCAGTCCTCACTGCATACAAGACAAATTATTTTCTCAATCTCCATTTTTCGCTCAGAATCAGCAATTAAGAAAGAGTCATTTTAAACTGTCATAACTAATTTAAAACTTTCTACATGTGTTGAAAATAAAATTATTCCCTTCCTAAAATCTCACAAAGAATAAATACTTCGTTCAATAAATTAGGGTTATTTCATTGTAGCGAAATGAGCACCAAAAGAAAATAAAACTTTGGAAAGTACTTGCACGCGGTACATTTCGACAAATGCAAAGAGAGAAAGGTTATTGGGCAATGATTATTCGTCACCTGAGAATAATAAGGTTCTATCTGTGTTTTTGAAAATATTGACTTACTGATATAGAAAAGTTCTATTTGTATCTATGAAGACATTTTTGCATCAAAATGATGTTTGATATGATTTACATATAACCTTACAACTATAGTGCGACATTATTTTAATCCAGAAATGCCTTCATAGATACAAATAGAACCTTTCTATATCGATAAGTCGATTTTTTCAAAAACACAGATAGAACCTTATTATTCTCAGGTGACGTTTTGCACAAGCGCGCGAAAACGCCATACAAACAATAGGGGAGAGATGAGAGGGGGGGGAGGGAATCCAAAGTTGTTTAGTATTTGTTCTGTCTCTTCGCCGCGTTATGATTGTGCTTGCACATTCTTTTCCAATGACGTTTAATTTATCTTAATTTTTGGCAGGGAAAGGTTGGTGTGACAAAAAAATGTTAATGACACTTTTTGTAGGAAATTAAATTATCTACATCTTTCTAATTGAACTTTTTTGTCTAGGTGCCATTGTTTGTGAGATATTTACAGAAAATCGGTTTTCAAGCTCTTTAGCGAAAGCTCACATCGGATCGATGGGGACTTTTAGTATGTTAAACTACATACTCTAACTAGCACCTATGCAAAAATCCAGCTTTGTTCTAATTTTTTCCGCTATTTGCAAAAAAAGGTGCTAAAATGACTGGACTATTAAGCCAGGCACGATCGTGCGCACACTCCCACATTTGCAGTAATTTTAACTAGGTGCTTTTTCGTAAATTCCCTTTTGCAGTCCCAAAGCAGAGATATGTTTAGTAACATTTTAGGTTCTTTAAAGGACATTTCACAAAACAATTTATTTTAAAACAGGACTCTTCTCAAAACTTTTTATCTCGAAATAGGACCCTTCACAAAATATGTTATCCCAAAACAGAACCCCTCACAAAATTATTTCGCTTAAATAGACCTTTCACAATTTTTTTTTTTTTTTTTTTACCTACAAATTTAATTTTTCACAAATTTAGTCATTTAAAAATAAAATCTAGTCTGTAAATAAACAGTTGAATGCGCCAAAGAGGAAATTACTTAATTTTTTATATATGAAGGATAAAACCCGAGTATATCAGCAATTTATTATTCACAAAATTACTACTAGAATTTTCCCAAAATTCTACTAATTCTGCAAAATTCACAATTTTGCAGAAACAGGAGCCTGTGAGGAAAGTCTGGACACATCCACTGCAAAGTTAAAAATAAGTCAATATCATAAGGTCTTCATCTCTAACACATTCAATACCCATTTTAGTGGTACATTTTTTGATTTACTTCATTCTTAATGCTAACAACAAAATTAAGAATATAAATAAAAGTAATTCACACTTAATTGTCATTTTCACCAACCCAATTTTTAATAAAATAAAATGTAATGATACAGTCGGCTCTCGTTAATTCGAACTCGTCGGGACCACAAGAAATGTTCGAATTATCCGAAGTTCGAAAGTATGAAATGAGAACTTGCTTAATATGGTACTATTACAAAGGAATTAATGTTATAGTGTTTTTTTTTTAATTTATAATGTCTGTTATCATTAGAATATGACTTAATATTAAATTAGAATGTATAAATACATAAACTAATTAAAAGATTAAAAGCAAGCACAATGGAAGAAAAATTTGAAGTGTCACTGATGGACAGACGGGGCACTAGAAAGTGGATATCGAATGCATGGGATTATATGTATACTAGTTCAGAACAATTTTCACAAAAATCAAAGAAAGAAAGTTATTCAAATGATCTGAAATCCGTGAGAATGAAAGAAAAAATTTTAAATAGAAAGTCTCGTTAATTCGAATTAAACGAAATCAAAAGAAAATGAGTTCGAATTAATGAAAAAGTTTAACGTTATTCTGCTATTGAAAATTTCGGGACTTCATGTTTAGTTCGAATTAAGCGAAGATTCGAATTATCCGATTTCGATTTAACGAGAGTCGACTGTACATTTAATAGTGAAATTTGTAAATTTCTTTTTCATAATATTAATCTTAAAAGAATTTTTAAATACCCTATAAATTTAGCCTATAAATTTTTCAACTGTAATAAATTTTCAAAAAATTTCAAACATACTGATAATACACATGTAAATGCAATCATCATCCCCAATTATCTAAATATATTAATGCCCATCATGGCCACATCATCATTGATACTTTAGACATTGTAAGAAATAATCATTTAAGATCGTTGATGAGCTTTAGCACAAAGTATCATATTCCATCACAATCACACTTACAGTCCATTCTTAACCCTTTATCTACCGGCGGTACTTATAAGTACCATTAAAATTACTTATTATAAAATTCTTTTAATATGTCAATTAGTTGTAATACTGTTTAGAATGAGTTACAGATACATTATTTTGTTCCAAAAGCATTATTGATTACACAAAACAAAAATATTTTTTAAAAGGATGATTTATTTTGCCTTTGTATCTTTTCAGCTTTCTTAGCGCTGAGGGAGGGAGATGGGGATTTTTCAATTCGGAAATATTTCTATATTTATATCGTAAGAACATGATACTCGTACATTTTATAATTCTACAAAACACCAAAGAAAACAATTTAAAATAAAAGATTTGAGTGGGGTTATAAATATTGCACAAAATTCCTGTAAATTCAAATTTAATTAATCCTTCAATCCTTCTAAAATCCTTCAAAAATTTATTAAATGATTGTGTAAATCTTTTGATTTAATTTTAAAAATATACGTAAAATGCTTTAGAATGTAAAATTTTCTTGAATTCATATAATGCGGTTGATAAAGGGTTAAACAATTCACGTGTGATTTAGCTCTCTTTAAATGCAAAATTGCTAAAAACTAATATCAAACCCATTGAATACTTTGTAGATTGGAAGTATGTTATTTCTTTTTTGGTACAACAATTTCTCATATTAAATAATGTTAAAAATTCAGTATCTTCCTCCAAACTTACAGTCCAGTCTTGAACAATTCACAAACCATTTAGATTTCTTTATGTACAAAATTGCTATAAACTACATCAAATCCATTGAATACTTTGTAGATTGGAAGTATGTTATATTTCGCGTTCCGAACAACAATTACTCAAATAGCGTTAAAAATTCAGTATAGTTAGTTCTCCATTCTTAAAACACATATTCAAGATCTTCAAAGCATGTTCATCATTACTTACATACGATGATACAGCAGCTAATAACTATGCTATAATTTGTAAATATAGTACTATCACCACTTTCTAACTCATGCAGTTACAGCTAACAATTTATTTGAAATTCAATATGTTCCATTAGATGAGAAAAAAATTGTAAATTATTAGGCATAAAAAATTACTTAAAATTCCGTACTGTCCACTGAAGGATGAAATACATATAATATGTGTACTAACACGCTTTTTTTTTTTTTTTTTTTTTTAATATTTTTACGCAAATTTATAATTTATCTATTAACAAAGACACACTAAATGCATAAAAAATAGTTTAGCTTTGACAGATAAATTAAAGAGTCTATCTAATGTCACTAATATTACCACTTTGGATTTCAAAAATTTATTCAATATAATTTTAGCTGATTTACATTCCACTATTAATGCTTTATTTATAGAATATTTCTCATCATTAAATTTTCATGACAATATAGACATTGATTACTTCAAAGCTTTGACTCATTTTCAATTATATGAATTATATTTTCAAAAAAGCAATTTTTAAACAAATGCAGGCATTTCGCAGAGTGCATCCGTTTCCAGCATGATTTCGGGTTAGTATCTTTATTTCTATCAAAGAAAGTTTAAGAATAGTATTTTGTTCTTTAGAAATATAGATGACACATTAATTTTTTCTTTTAATGATAATAAATCCGTTTCTATTTCTGTAAATTATCATTTAATCTCCAACAAAGTACTACATTTATTTTTTAGCTCACAGGCTATCATAGCCTGAGAGCTTATGTGCCCGTCCGTTCTGTATGTATGTGCGTATGTGCGTAACGCGATAACTCATGATAAAAATATCGGATCCACTTGAAATTTTGTATATAGGTATATCCTGATAAGGCGCTTCCCTGATTAGTTTTTGGAGTTCATTCGATATGTATAAGAGGGGGAACGGGGGGCTCATGCCCCCCGTTAGTTGATATAAATGGGATTTTCATGCAGAATTAAGTTTTCAAAATTTAGATTAGGATCATTCTGATGAGGCGATTCCGTGACTGTTATTAGGTGTTCATTGAATAAGTATAAATAGGGGGAACAGGGATTCTAATCCCCCCCCCCCCGTTAGTTGATATAAATGGGATTTTCATGCAGAATTAAGTTTTCGTTCAAAATTTAGATTAGGATCATTCTGATGAGGCGATTCCGTGGCTGTTATTAGGTGTTCATTGAATAAGTATAAATAGGGGGAACAGGGGTTCTAATGCCCCCCCCCCCCGTTAGTTGATATAAATGGGATTTTCATGCAGAATTAAGTTTTCGTTCAAAATTTAGATTAGGATCATTCTGATGAGGCGATTCAGTGACTGTTATTAGTTGTTCATTGAATAAGTATAAATAGGGGGAACAGGGGTTCTAATGCCCCCCCCCCCGTTAGTTGATATAAATGGGATTTTAATTGAGAATTAAGTTTTCGTTCAAAATTTAGATTAGGATCATTCTGATGAGGCGATTATGTGACTGTTATTAGGTGTTCATTGAATAAGTATAAATAGGGGGAACAGGGGTTCTAATGCCCCCCCCCCCGTTAGTTGATATAAATGGGATTTTCATGCAGAATTAAGTTTTCGTTCAAAATTTAGATTAGGATCATTCTGATGAGGCGATTCCGTGACTGTTATTAGGTGTTCATTGAATAAGTATAAATAGGGGGAACAGGGGCTCTAATGCCCCCCCCCCGTTAGTTGATATAAATGGGATTTTCATGCAGAATTAATTTTCGTTCAAAATTTAGATTAGGATCATTCTGATGAGGCGATTCCGTGACTGTTATTAGGTGTTCATTGAATAAGTATAAATAAGGGGAACAGGGGTTCTAATGCCCCCCCCCCCTTAATTTATATAAATGGGTTTTTCAAGCAGAATTGTCAGATTTCGTTCAAATCTCTGAATAGTTTTGGAAGTTTAATGGTTAAGTATAAAAGAGGGGGATAACTCCTTTTAAATTATATAAATGCTAAATGGGTTTTTTTTTTTTATTAAGAATTATCTAATTTGCTCTGAATTTTGGATATAGATTTTTTATATGATAAAGCATGTCTTTGATAGTATAGGAGGTTCAATGATTAAGTATAAAAAAAAGAGGAAAGGGGAGAGCTGTTTCCCCTTCTTAATTTTTTTTTCGAACGGAATTAACCCTTGAAAATATAAGGCTTTAATGTGCAATTAGTATTTGTAGCCTGTGAGCTCAATGCCATCAGTTTAACTGGGCAGTATTCTTTTTATTCTTTTCTTTCTTAATTACAGCTTGATTTTAAGATATTACATATTTTTATTGCTCCATATTTCAACAAATCCTTAATATGGATTTTATGTTATCTGTTCATTATGCATTTTCCTTAAATCTTAAAATATAGCATAGTTGGCGGCATTAAATTTTCTCATTTCATTTGTTCATTAATGCATTTGTTTATTTCATTTCTCTTTTAAGCAATTCTTGTGTATAATTATTATTTTTATCTAATGGATGACGTTATTTCTTTCAACAGTTTTGGCTATTTCGATATCTTATAAGGTGCTCTATTTTGTCTTTTTTAGTATATTGCTGACAATTTTCGACGAAATATCTTTTCTGTGAATTAGCATGCATTGCAATAGCACCTCTGAAGATCTCTATGCTACTCGGAGTTTTAAGGATTCTGTATTTTTGTTTATCCTGTTTCTTTTATTATTTTCTTATTTTATTTTTTATACAGTCAAAGATCTATAATCCGCACACCCATAATCCACTGTTTTCTATAATTCACGTTATTTTACGAATGTAAACAATGAAATAAACAGTTAAAAAATTTATAAATTAGTGATCCAAAAACGTTTTTTTTAGAAAAATTTAAAAAAATGAGAAAACAAAAGGGAAACAGTGAATTATGTGTGTGCGGATTATAGATCTTAGACTGTATTTATGATTTCAATTTTATTATATAATTATATGTGTATTCCATACATATGTATATACATAACAATGGCGCCGCGCGAACCGAAAAATATTTTTTGTATAGGTACTACCTCACATTAATTATTGTCATACTATCTCATTTTATTATAATCCCTTTACTTTGAACCTTGCCTTACACTTCTACAATGCATTATTCTCTACTCATACTAGTTTTCTTAATAAAATGGACGTAAATTCTAAACACTGCTTTTTACTCAAATAATCTGTTGAATAAATTTTATCCTACTTACTATCAGTTAAAGAAATTTTTTAAAAATATTATAGTTAAATTGAAATGAATAACTTTTAATAAATTTTGTTTATTTTCGATTTTTTTTTTTTTTTTTTTTTTAGCTATCCGAACAGCTGAAAAACTTTAGTGTTGTTAAAAAACAAATGTGACTCAGGAAATAATTATATTTTTATAGTTGACAATTAATTTTTCTAAAGATTACTTATAAGAAAAATGTATTTTACTATATCTTACTAAGTCGCAACTCTCATTTTAAATTCAGTGAAGAATGACAATTTCTTCGATTTCTTCCAAATGGAAGAAACCCATCTTTTCCGGTTGGTTTTTTCTATATCCCCCCCGCACACACACACTTTGTAAGAAACTTGCAAATTCAGATTCTACCACAAAATAGTAGTAGGGAAGGGGAAAAAAAAAAAGTTGGAAACTATGTTTATGGTATAGAATTTTATGAAGACGAAGAGGCCTATTTTATGAAATGGAATTTCTTGAAGGAGTTCGCTTTTATGTAGGTACTAATATTAGAATTTTGTGAAGGTCTAAAAAAGAGGTCTATCCCATTTTTTGACTGTATGATTCCCATAAAGATAAAATCATGATGAACGATTTTACAAATTTTAAAAGCGTTGAAAATGATGAAATATTTTCGGGGGATTGGGCGGGGGGGGGGGGGGACCAATTTTACTTTTGATAAAAATAACATTAACATAAAAGAAATAAATACATTCTCGCTATCGCTGTTTTTTGTTCCAAATGCATTGGTAAAGCAGAAAAATAATAGAGCAACAGGTCAGAAACAAAGTTAATGTTCAGAAGAAATGTAAAAGTATATCCTTCATAGAGATCCGGGACATCACAAAAATGGAACATCAAAATTTTATTTTCTTGATTTGAAAATTCAGGCACCTGTTCAGACTTCCCACGGTGATCCTGTTTTGTGAAAACTGCGAACGATTTCTTATAAATGTGAAACATCTAATCTGAATTTAGTAAATCTATTGATGTCATATTCAGGTTCCTGTTTTAATAAACAAAAACACCTACTTTAAAATTTAGGTAGATAAATTTACATTTATTACATTTTTACTTTATATTACACCTAGATAATGGGTTCTTTCAAGATGAAATTTGAGAATTGCCAATTTTGTGCAATATATAGCATAGCAGATAATATATTTTACATAATATAACTAGTCTAAGGACGGCAAATAGTGAGTTTGGCCGGATGCCGAATATTCTGCACACAAGTAAACGAAACCGAATATTGGATATTCGGTTAATGGAATAATAACTATTTGACCAAATACCAATATTCGGCAAGCCTGTGCTACTATATATCAGGATTTAAAAGAGGTTGGCTACAGAAATGATGAAAAAAGTTCCCTGACTTTTTCCTTGATTATCTGTATCAAATTTTCCTGATGTTTATTATCAAAGAACATATATGGTATTTTTTTTTATGTATGTTACTTTAACGTATATCACACTTATCCAGCTTGCAAATATCAATTTTGGGAGGAAAAAACAAAAATTGCACAGTATTTATCTAGCAAAGGTATTATGATTTATTCCTAATTGTTACAGATACACAACAAAACTTACGGCAGGGCTTCGGATAAAAAAAAAAAAAAAAGAAAAGAAAAGAAAAGAAAAAAAGAAAGAAAGAAAAAAAAATTGCTAATTTTATTAAAGGATCGCTTGAAATAACGCTAATTTTGACATAGGATCGAGGAAAAAACACGAAATTTATTCAAAAGATCGTATAAAAAAGTGCTTATTTTTTCAAAGTTTTGCGGAAAAAAAGTGCAAATTTAGTCAAAAGATCCTGGAAAATTATTCCTAAAGATCAAGAAAAAAATGCAAATTTCTCTAAGTCTTGCATAAAAAAAATGGGAATTTAATGAAAGGTTCGTGTAAAAGCAAGTATTTAGTCAAAAGATTGTGAAAACGTGCAAATTCCACCTAAACATTGTGAAAAAACATGCGAATTTCATCATGTTAAATATCACAAAAAACGCACAATCTCGCCTAAAAAGGGTAAAAAAATGCACGAAAAATGTGCAAATTGTCAAAAAAATCGCAAAAATATGCAAACTTCATCAAAAAATTGCAAAAATCATGCGAATTTCGTCAAAAGATCGCGAAAAATGTTCGAATTTTGTCAATAAATCATGAAAAACACACAAGTTTAGTAGGAAAAAAAAAAGCAAAAACATACAATTTTTGTCAAGAAATCGCGGAAAATGCGCGAATTTCATCAAAAGATCGCAAATGAACTAACTTATGAAAATTTGGGTTTATAGGATAATTTAGCTTTCATGCAGATAGATATCTCTTGGCAGCAGTACGGCTTTATATCTCTATCACATCTTATTGATTTAAATGTAGCCTGTTTCGCAACGAATCAATGTTGTTGGTAAGGTGAAAACAAATATTTATGCACAGAGAAAAGTTTCCCTGATTTTTGTGTATTTTTTATAAAGTTCCCTGATTTTTCCATATTGATAAACTTCCATGATTTTTCCCTGATTCCACTATTTCCAGAATGTGTAGCCACGCTGTAAAAGTTTAAAATGTAAAAAGCATCATATTTGACACACAGACTTCCATTTTGATGAACAAAACCTTGTTTACAATTAAACGTTACAATAATAATATAATAATAATAAAAAAATATGCTTTGAATCTAGATTTAAAAAGGATAGTCATATATATATATGTAAAATAGAACTTGAAGTACGCGGTTTCTTTTGCAAACTAAAAAATAATAATAATAAAATAAAATTCTTATATTCTAAAATAAATATTATTTACAATAAAAACGAGATTTTGGTGAAATATTTTCAATTAGACAGTGTTTTAGTCAAGAAAAAAACATCAAATTGTGGCAAATTAGAAAGTTTTTGAATGAACCAGAAGACTGCGTCTAAAGTGAACGATTATTCTGAAAAGTTGGAAATATACAGGGAAATCCCAAAATTTTAGAATAAACTTTGAGGGAGATAATGAGATCAATACAATTTTCTGCACAGGAAAGCAACACTGCAATTCATTTATCCAATCGAAAATACGGGTGTTTCACTTCAAATTTAACTCGAAATTTCGTTCACAACATTAATATCAATGAAAATATTTTAGTGAGATTTTCATCATATTACCTTTGCTTTATGTAAAATGTGATGAAATCATTGAAAATACAAAACTGAATTTTAGTCAGTGACACATATAGTATATATACTGTTTGCTGTATTTAGAATAATGCAATGTCTAACTTAATGTTACTTTCACTGCAACAATGGAAGTATAATTTGAAGCTCCTGTAATCATTTTTCACAGAAAATGAAGCCAGTCAGATGTTTGAATACACTGTTACAGTTTAAACGTAAAGTCAAGTTCAATTTGGAGAAATAGAAATGTACTATATCTCTGAATAAATAGATTGCTATCTTTTTTTTTTTTTTTTTTTTTTTTTTTTTTTTTTTTTTTTTTAAATAGGTTAATTTATGCCAAAATGGGCCTAAAGTGAAAAATCCACTAAAAGCTGCAAGAATCCATGTTATCTTATGATAACATAAATGACATAAAAGACTATATAAAAACTTTTAACACTGTTAGCTTTAATAACATCATTACATTAGTGTATTATCTTCCTTTATGTTTAGAAATAACCTGTTATGAAAAAGCAAGCAATAACAAAGTCGTTAGTTTCTAAAAATGTCATTTTTAGTAGTAATTAATTTTCCTAACTGTTTCACAAACCAGGGGTCCATGCAGTTTTTTTTTTTTTTTTTTTTGGGGGGGGGGGGGGCATTTTGTAAAAAGTAAAAGTTATTTTTGCAAATTTTTTATATTTTTGTGAAAAAGACAGTTTATAACGAAATATAAAATTAATAACGTCTGTAAGTCCTCCTGTTAAAGTTTATGTTTAAAGTGAACTTGTTTATAAAATGTACATTTTAAAATCAGACAAAATAAAAATAATTAATGTTATTAAAATATAATTATATGTCTTTAAAAATATAATTTTGTTAAGGCGCCTATTTTATTGAGGGATTTTGTAAAGGAGCCTATTTTATTAACAGGAATTTTGAGAAGGGACCTATTTTATTACAAATAATCTTGTGAAGACGCAAGTTTTAGATGGGGTTGGCAAGTTTTTGACGCATGACGGTTTTTATCGTCATGCGTCGGTTTTTACCGTAATGTTGTTTTTAGAATATAATTATTTTACCTTTAATATTAAGTTGTTTTATATGAAATATTCAATATAAAAAAACCTCTAAAATATACTTATCCATCCAAGAAAAATAAAAAATAATTGAATTAGAAATACTAGTATGTTGTAATCGGCCAAACCCGATTTTAGGCCAAACTAGATTGGCCTAGGCCAAACTAGTCTATCCTAACGCCCATCGGATAAACTAGTTTTTCCTAGGCCAAACTAGTCTATCCGAACGCCCATCGGATAAACTAATTTTTCCTGGACCAAACTAGTCTATCCGAACGCCCATCGGATAGACTATATTTTCCTAGGCCAAACTAGTTTGGCCGAACGGTCATTAGGACAAAGTAGTTTAGCTTGCTATTCATTGGTTTGAGCTAGTTTATCCTAGGTCGATCTAGATTGTCCTAGGCCAATTCAATTTGGCGTGATTTTATTAAATTTAAAGACCGCCGCGGCGCCAGCTTTCTAGTTTTGATCTAATTTATGCTAGACCGATGCAATTTGACACGATTTTAGCTCACATACTATCAAAGTCTGAGAGCTAATGTGCTCGCAGATTCTGTCTGTGTGTATGTAACCATGTGCGTATGTATGTACGTATGTAGTGCGATAATTTGTGATGGAAATATCCAATTTGCTTCAAATTTTGGACATAGATTTATCCTCGGAAATTCCTTGATTAGTTTCAGGAGTTCATTAGATAAGAAAAAAAGGAGGGGAACAAAAGGCTAATCCGCCCCCCCCCATCTCCGCCTTAATTTAGTTAAGTTAGTTTTTAATGAAAAGTATCAGATTTTATTAAAATTTTAGGTATAAGATCATTTTGATAAGGCACCTCCATGATTATTGTAGGTGTTCATTATTTACGTATAAAGAAAGGAGCATTGGGGGGGGGGGGGGGTAACACCCTTAATTTATCTAAATAGGTTTTTCACGGAGAATTTATTGATTTGTTTCAAATTTTGGATGTAGGTTACTTCTAATAAGGCGTTTACCTGATTAATTTTGGGGGTTTCGATATTAAATATAAAAAGAGAACGGACTATTTTTTTCAATCGAATAAAAACTTTTGGTTTTATGAAAAGATTTTCAATTCGTAACAGATATTGGTTTTCGCACACATCACTTCACGCGAAATTGTTCATATTAAAAAACTAAATATCCAACCCCTTTTAAAAATAAGAAAAAGCTTAAATAAAGCATGACACTTGAAATTTTGGATTTGGGCAGGGGGGGGGGGGGGAGATAGAGTAAGGAAACGCTAGATTTTTTTTTTTTTAACTCAGCGTTTTTTAACGTTTTAGCTGCTTATTAAATACAGTCCTCCCCACATAATCGGGTAACGGATAATCGAATACCCCGCTTATTCGAATAGAACTCTCCGGAACCGAATTTATCGTCATTGAATCTATGTTATTTTTCCCCGCTTAAACTGAATAAATTTCGCAAACCTCCCCGCTTATTCGAATACCATCTGTGTGACCTATGTTTGAAAACAGACGCGAAAAACACGTTTCATCTTGAATTTTTCTTCACCTTTTGTCATTTTCGGCTCATTTACACTGAAGACAAATTATCAGTTCTTCCTGCAACGATTTCGGCCGGCAGGTGTGTAATGGACAGATCAAATGATCTTCTTCTTTTTCTGTGAATGGGTAAAATCAGCTGGCCAATGGGATTATTTTTGCGTTTTGTAGCGTTTTTGTCGGGAAAAGACGTTTCTATGAATTTTAAAGGGAAAGCTTTAAACCTTTCTGAAAAACTACAGTTTTTGAAGCATCAAATGTAAGTATCCAATATGAAACGTAATGCCAAAAAAATCCCGAAAGAACAGAGATAAAATGGAAATTGGGATTGAAAAAGGGAACATAATCCCAATTTTCATAACATTGGTCAATATGCGCTGGAATGAGTTTGGCGAAAAAAGCGAAATTTTCGTTAAAAAATGGTGCTTTGATTATGCAAAAAGCCTTGCTAATGCACAAAAATGTTTCCACGTTTTTGGTGCGTAAATTCCACGTAAACAAACCACTTTAAACGACGTTTTTAAGGCTGTGTAAATAACGTAAATTACAAATAACAAAGTTTTAACCAAATTCCGTAAACATATGATTTACATTAAGTATAATGTAAATCATACAGTTATATGAACTGATTACGTACTTATTTTATATTATTTTTAGTATTTGTATTTATTTTACTAATTTATGTTATTATATTAACGATTTTGTTATGAAGTTAATTAATTGTGCTGTAGATGGTTATTTTACCTTCTTATTACGCATTAAATATTACACTTTTGTGTTCCCCGTTTAATCAAATACCCCGCTTAATCGAATATTTTTTCTGGAACCATCAATATTCGTTTAAGCGGGGCCGACTGTATATGAAACTTTTAGAAACATAATTAATAAAACATGATGTTAAATATTTAAGAAAAAGGATGCTGCGACAAATTTTGTGCATTACTTCTTCAGATACAGCACCTCAAAATTTACAGACAGTCAGAGACTCACAATTTCTGAAAACTTGTTTTTTGGAATCTCTGACCCCTAAAACATATAAATGCGTCAAAAACCGGAATTAAAAAATTTTCACGAATCAAACATTTATTGTAAAGACAAAAGAAATTAAAATAAATAAAAGAATGAATTTTAAATGAACTTCGCTTATTTCAATAGATGTGTTTGAGCTGAGAGGATTCATTTGGAATATTTTAGAATTTGATCTTAAACTTGATTAATTTTTGAGAAATTAAATTTGAGTTTGAATTTTTTTTTTTTTTTTTTTTTTTTTTTGTGAGCTAATCTATGGTTGGCATCAGTTACAGCACGTCAAATTGAATTGGTCTAGGATTATCTAAATTGGACTAGGCTAAACTAGAAGATTGGCGCCGATGCATGCGGTCTTTGGGATCAATAAAAACACGCCAAATTTAATTGGCCTAGGATAAATTAGATCGTCCTAGGACAAACTAGTTCAGATCAATAAATAGCAGGCCAAACTAGTTTATCCTAATGACCGTTTGGCCTAGGAAAATCTAGTTTATCATATGGGCGTTCGGATAGACTAGTTTGGCCTAGGAAAAACTGGTATATCCGATGAGCGTTCGGATAGACTAGTTTGACCAAGGAAGAACTAGTTTTATCCGATGGGCGTTAGGATAGACTAGTTTGGCCTAAAATCGGGTTTGGCCTGTAACATATATATCTCTGTTAGAATATCTCTACAATAGTTTTAAGCTATTTTCCCACAGTTTAAAAAGTTAGATTTTTTGAAGAAATTTCATAACCCATAAGTATTAGATCAAAAAAAGGTTATAATTTCGACAGAATTTATTACTCTGTTTAAAATAAAATAGCATTCTCAGAAATACGTTTTCAAGTGTTTAATCCAATTTATTGACTACTTTTATTTCATATGGCAAAACTTGATTTATATAAATATATTATGTACATAATGAATTAAGATATATTTTAATAGTTGAGAACTACATACATCTTTTAGCAGGAAGGAATAAGACTTGTTTTTTAAAATTAAATTTTGTAAAGATAAATTTTGCATTCGATATTAAACTTTAAACCATGTGAAAACTACTTTTTACTATATTTTTGTTAAATAACTTATTTTAGTATTATTTCTTAGTCTTGGTATTATTTTCTTAAAATAAGAAAATAAATAATCAGTCAGCATGAAAATAATTTATTTTTATGCTGAAATGTAGACCTCCTAAATATCCATTAATTAAAAAGTTAACTCCATTAAAAACAAAACATTTAAGAATCATTCTAAATTTAAGAAGAATTTTAAAAGGTTAAAAATATTTTTCTCATGCATAATTGCACACATCTTAATTTAAAATTAAGAATTTAAATGTATATGTAATAAAAAGATGTAATATGTTATTTCTTTCAATTCAATTTAAATAATACCTAAATAATTTTAAACAAAATGTATACCGGATATAAATATAAATAATTTGACTTTATGGTAGTTTTAATAAATTTCGATTAAAAAAATAATTCATGACTATTCGGTGTAAAAATTATATCTAAAAATATAGGTTCTGGAATGGTCTATAAAAATTTATATATTTTTGCAATAAAGTTAACAAAAACTATAGTACATAAATTTTTATTATCGATTCAACGTCGCAAAATTTACATGCATTCTTTACTTTCATACTCATTATTTCAAAAATATTTTAATGTTCTGATTATTAATATTTCGAAACTTGATGTTACATTTGTCAGTCAAAATTTTGCATGAGAACATAATTGAGTTCGAACTGCATATATCGACATCTTTCGTGAATATGTCGCGAGCTAGTAGGCGGGATTTTAAATATAACTTTTTTAAGCCATTTTGTTCAAGTTTTCATTTCCAGATAACCTGTTTGCTTTGCAAATTATACATTTTAAAGCCTAATGATATAAAAATAATAAAGAGTACATTTATTTGAAATAGAATTTTCTGAAGGGTTCTGTTTTAATAAGGCTATTCTTAAATAAAAAAGGGGAACTTTATGATATAAGTTTGAATTTAGTTTTGTTCGCAAATGTATGAAACTAGCAGGTCTTCTTGTCCAGAATCTGTCTAATCACACGGAGTCCCCCCCCCCCTCCTCTTTTTAACAAACGCAATAGATGTTTCAGAAAATACTGTCAAAGTTGGCGTTTAGAACCGAATTTTCCGACGAAAGCAGAAAAACCAGTCAAGCTGGAGTGGAAAACGTGATCATCACCTGATCAAATTTGCCTATTATAACTCAATAGGTAATTTTTTTAAATGCAAAATGGAAACTTGAATTCGATTCCAAATCGTACCATAATCAAGTTTACCAAAATTCTATCTTTTCGTTGAAAAATGAATTTGCAAATGTGTCAAAACGTTTTTCCGCTTTTTGAGCGGAGCAATTGAGAGCAACCTTAAGAAAAAAAATGTGAAGGTAGCTGTTTTATTAAATAAAATTTGATGAAAGGACCCTCTAAATAAACTCCAAGTTTTGTTTGGATAGACCCCTGTATAACATAGCTGCAAATAATTAAATTTTAATAAAAGGAAATATCATAAACAATATTTAGTTAAAGTATTTGAAGGACAGAAACTTTTGATTTTCATACTAAATAAATAGATCAACGAATTTCTCAATCAGTAACATAAAACTTTCATACAATACTTCAGGCCACATGTGAAGAAATCATCTGCTGAGAATAGGAATGTTTGAATAACTATTCCCCCACAGCGAAATATTCTAATAAAATCTTCGAAATCGACCACCTGAAAAGGCTGCACAGCAGAAGCCAAACTCCTGCAGGGGGGGATAAACATTCAGAGAAACCTTTTCTTACCACCCTATGGTGAAATCTCCAAAACTAATCCGTTTAAGAATGTTTTTGTTTTCATTTGAACTGAAAACTTGCATACACAATAATGTATCCTATTTCAAATTGGCAGTAAAAACTTAGTACTTAGCAAGGAAATTGGAATGTAATCTATTGATAAAATCAAAGAAAATCACTGTTAATAACACCGTATTAATTACTTATATAAAGTTTAACATCCTTACATTCATGACTAACTAATAGCTTGGAGATCAAAACTTTTGTTAATTAGAATGCAATCCAGTGTAATGTATGTTACTTGAATAAGATTATATTAATTATTAAAGGTCATTAATATATTGGTAATAACAGATAATTTGGCCCATAACCATTAGACTTCTTCAGAATATTACAATCAATTCATTCTTCAGGCATTTTTTATGTGTACAATTAAGGTAATACATGTCGTTTAGTTGAAAAAGTTTTGACTTCCGGGTAATTAAGGATTGCTCAAAAAATAATAATTTATTAAATCTAATTTTAGTAAATGCGATTTAAAAGAAATTTTATTTTTCAAAGAAATTAACTGCACCTTTCTTCATTACAGATAATAATTTAATAACTCCTTGGGATGGGCAACACGTCTAGGTGCCGTAAAAGGCTTAAGAATCTTTGTTTATCTCCACCAGTAAAATTTTACTGTAAAATATGTTATTTAATTTGAACATTTTCTCGATTTAACAAGTCAAAAATTTATGTTTTTAAAAACTGGTGACAAAACATTAAAAATTTTGTAAAAGACTCCCGTCGCCGTCGCGAAGGATAAATAACCGCTCTTTCCTTGGATTATATTTATTTATTCTTTTTTTTTTTTTTTTCTGTATATATTTAAGCAAAGTGCTCGTAATGCAGTGACAGAATTTTAAGCTCTATCCTCTCTAACTTTCTGGAGAAAAAGAAAATAAGTAAATAAAGAAAATCAAATGCATCGAACTACCTTATTTACGCCCTGTATCATTAATCAATATGATGCTAGGATATCTTATCGAAAGCAATAAAACTGCACAAAACACCTGCAGCACATGTTCCTTCAACAGTTGTCATATTTTAAAATTTTAGTTTCCATTTTCTATTATTAGTATTATTACAGTTGAATCTGGTTAATATGAACCTGAAGAGGATCAAAATTTTGTTCGTGTTAAGGATGCATTCGGAAAAACTGTTTTCCACCTTCAACAGATCGAAATTTTCTGATGCAATTTCAGACACATTTTAAAAAGCAGAAACATGAAGAGGGGATTTTTGAAGAAACGTATCAGGTGCCGTGTGATGTCTTTTTATGCTCAATTCATTAGAATTTGATTTATAAACATTTACCTTCTCAGTGTGACCCTTTTTTTTTCGTTCCAAGATCTCCCGCTTCGAAAAAATCAGTTCAAAATGCTGTTTTTGATTGTTTTTTTTTCAATATTTTCTTCTTTTATCAAAGATTCGGCAATCACAGCACCTGGTGTACTTTCTAAATAAGACAATTTGCCAGTCTGATACATTTGAGAGCAAAAATAAATTTAAAAATAAATCTGAAAATAAGCAGTTCCAATCGAAATACACCCTTAACAGTAATTCATGTTATCAGTATCAAATTTTTGTATTCGTCTTTATAGGGGACTGTACTGTGAAAACCATTTATGTTAAGCGTGTTCATGTTAACGAGGTTTGACTGCATTATTATTATGAGGTTATATTACCTTATGCTTATTTAATTACAAAATCCGAACTAACCTCTAGTTAGCAGTGCGAATTTGAGGTAATCCACCATATTTAAAATTTTGTAGTAAAAAATGGAATACTTTCTTCGTATTTGATACTATACATTTTAGTAGTTTGTTTTTTATGTGTAAAAAGTGAATTGTTTGACTTTTCAGAAAACTGTTTTTTATTAATTCGTTGATCTCCAATTTTGTAAATGAAAAAATAAATCAATAAATAAATAAAATAGAAAACAGTTTTAATAAATTTTCCTGCTACGCGCGCAAATATAAAATATCTAATGTACGCGCGTATCAAAATATCAGATACTTTTGATAGTTTTGAAAATATATTTACGAGATCTGTAAATACGATCAGTAGATCAAAAGGTAGCACTTTTTACATTGTATGAACTGCAGATCATTTATGTCGTAAAATTTTTCCAAGATTACATTACACATTAAAATTTATATACCTAAATCTCTATGATAAATTAAGTCATATTTCTATCGACTATCTTCGTTTGGTGTCCTTCAATCGTAAATTTCGTTTGTTTTTTAGTTATACATTCTTAAAATTATATTTTAAACATGGCTAAATTATAAAAAAAAAATTTAGAAGTTACATTTGAAAAAGAACTTTAAATACACAAAAGTATACAGTTTTCGAAGGTGAAAAACAAATACTAATGGAAGGGTCTGTCCAGACTTTACATTTGTGAAAATTCTAGCCATAATTTTGTGAATTTTAAATTTGTTCAAGTTCTACCCTTCATATATAGAAAAGCTATGTAATATAGTCTGGCAAGTTTAACTGTATATTTACAGAACAGATTTTATTTTATAAATGATTAAGCTTGTCAACAGTTCAATCATGGTTGCAAAAAATCTCTCCAAGCCAAAACTGTTTTAGTAATCAAAAAAGTCAAAAATCCCTCCAAGACTGAAATCGGTCCTTATTGAAGGTGAAGATTACCTATGAGTTCAATTTGAAGGTGAAAAAGTTCTGACAAAGAGAACATTTTTTACAAAATTAATTTGTATATATAATTTTTATTATACAAAATTATTATATATATATATACAAAATTATATTATTTTTATTAATTTTATACAAAATTATTATTTTGTAAAGTTTCTTATTTGGGGATAAAGAATTTTGTAAAGGGTTCTGTTCATATCCCAGTAATATATTTCATAAATGTCTAATTATGTTGAATTTGGTTTAATTAAATCCAAGACAACATGTTTAAAAATCATCAATTTCTGAAAAATGTCTTCATAAATATATTAGAATAATTTTTAAACTTTTAACAAAGTCTTTACTATAGAAAGCAGCTACTTTTCCAAAAGGAAAAAATTCCGACGGAAATTGATTCCATATTTTAAATGGACAAATATGAAATTCTTTTTTAAAATAATTGAGTTATTTTACAAATACATTTCAAAAATATATTTTTTTTCTTACTATACAATACAAAATGAATTTCATATTACATCTCTCTAAAGTATGGATATTGCTTTTTAACTTGTTTATTTAAATAAAATTTCTCCATCTATTTTTAATTAAATTACATAAAAATGAAAATCGTAACAAGCATTTTTAAAGAAGATCTTGTAAAAAGAAGTTACAAATATAGAGGAGGAGGGAGGGGAGGGGGTGTTAATACGAATGCGAACGTAAATATTTCCTTTTATATTTCAAGTTTTAAAGCTTTTAATCTTTTAATTTTAATAAAATTTACTTTTTATGTGTAAAATATATTTAATAAAAAAATTTTCATTATTTTTTATTTATTTAAAAAAATTTTTAAATAAAATTAATTTAATTTTTATAAGTTAATTATTTACATTAAAATTCATTTAATTTTAATTTTAATAAAATTTATTTTTTATTAAAGTATTATTCATAATACTTTTTTCCAAAAGAAAATTTTTTACTTCCTTGGAATTTGAAAATTGTAAATGAAAATTAGATTTATTATGCAAAGACTATTACGGTTTTAAGAACTTAACGTTAATAGCATTAGAAAATTGTACGTTGGCAAGCTGTCTTAGATGAGTTTTGTTGTTTTCTATTTGTATGCCGTTTCAATATCGTCCGTAAATTATTTCAGTTATAAGTCTTTCTGCTTACACATCCTTTATGATATTTTCATCATTACTTTTAATATTTTAATCATTAAAAAAAAAATCTTAATTTTTCTTATTTTACTTAATAAAAAAAAATCCTATTTTTTCTTATTTTACTATTTAACTTTAATTTCATCATTTATTACATTCATTTTTTTTTTTTAATGTAAACAAAACAGAGGTCAGAAATCAACAAAATTCTAAGATATGCACGACTTCAGACACCAAGTTTTGCAGATTTGAGAAAGAGTACTGTATTTTAAAGGATCCTTAACAATTCTTTTCATCTTTAAGTAGGAATTTATGCAAATATCTTACAAAACATATATATATATAATTTATTAATCTTAAATTTTAACTCTTTACAATTTCATCATCAAAATTGGGCCGGTCACAGACAATTCATTCCAAAGGTTAATTTTATATGTATTGTGCAATTAATGCAAGGGTTATATTTTATTAATACATGAAAATTCTTTCAGAGAGAAAATTCGCCAAATTTTCGAATGAAAGCAAAGGTTTGAAATTTGGTTTTTATGTCAAATATATCTTTTAGTTAAAACTGGTTTATTTCCGGATAATTCAGGATTGCCTGGAAATTAATAACACTTTCTTAAATCTAATTTTAGCACGAGCGATATAAAATAAATTGTAATATAAACTAATTGCAGATTACTTCATTACAAATACTAATTTCATATTTTATAAAAACATCTCATTCAAACATAAAATGCAAAAGTTGCTTGCGCTTTCTCCAGTGTCTGATCTATAGTAAGGCATTTGGGGCACGGACCCCTCATTTTCACCCCCCCTCCCTCCAAATGCTGCAGAACATTTTTCAATTATTGTCCAAAATTTGATGTAGTTTTAAAATCTAATGGGATTTTACAACATTTCATAATACTTTTTTTGTGTATTCGTAGTATATTTTTATAGCATCATATATTTTGTTTACATCCATCATATGTAGGTTTTTTTCTGTCTTCATCTACAGATTGTAACGCCCATATGTAATTAATTTACAAAGTAAACATTTTCTTTTTTCTTATTTAATCATGTTTCTGTTCTTGTCAGATTATTTAGAGGTTTGTGAGCGTTGCTCATATGGGGCAAAGCCTCTTATAATATCTTCAATAATTGTTCCAAACGAAAAACTTATACTATTCGTTGTTGTATACTTTATCATTCCAAATATATGGACTTGCGTATGAAAAGATTGATCAGCAGAACACAATTTATTATACAACGAATACTCGTTTTAATTTCATAATTGCGAAATAATTATTTAAAAATAAATTATTATTATTAAATTGAACATTTGAAAGTATTTATTGAAATCAATAGTATGTCAGAATAAGTACCTTTTTCAATATACATATTTTTTAATCAATCGCCCTGTAAGCATCGATGTAGGAGCACCCGATAATCATCTGTATTCCAAGGCCCCCAAATTTATAAATAGGTCCCTGCTTTTCCCAACTAAATATTTTTTTTTTTTTTTTTTTTTTAAATGAAGCGCTTGCTTTCGTGGAATGACACCCATTCCACCCAAGTTTAACGAATCCAAAAAAGATGAAGTAAATAAAAAAATAAAAAAAATCCAGAGGATGGAACTAGTTTGTTAGACCGGGTATCACTGTCACAGGACGTTATAAATAATATATCTTATGGAAAATAATAAATCTGCGATATCGTCTGAGGCACTTGTTGCTCGATGAGATGTCATATTTTAAAAATTAATCCCAGTTGGCCGGATCAATGTTGAATCCAAGGGGTGGCTGGGGGGGGGGGACATTTCCCCCAAAGCAGTGAAATTCCCCTCCCTGATAAGTTCAGATTTTGGGTTTTCAATGGTCAAAAAGTGCAATGTCCCTCCCCCCCCCACCCCCACCCCTCCTCAGACTACTGTTTTTATAAAATTGAGAACAGCTTTACATTTGTAAAAAATAATTTTGTGAATTTTAAATTGTTATACATAGGTTTTTTTTTATACTTTATGTGCATAATAGATGTATTTTCTTTACATATGTAAAACTGGCAAGTCACTTTTTACTTACCCATCATACGTAGTATAGGGTAAGTCTGGCAATCGTTTTGAAAATCGAAAAAAAAAATTCGACGGATTTGCACGTTTTCGACACTGGAAATTTCGAAAAACATATTTTTAGAAAAAAAAATTTGCCGTCCGTCTGTCTGTCTGTCTGTAAACGCTCTATCTCCCGAACGAATTGAGATAGAGACTTGAAATTTTGTATGTACTTAGTATGTAAGAATGGGGCGAAACCTATTTAATATCAGTAACCTCGATTATCCGAAACTATTTTTTTCGGACTCTCGAAAAGTTCGTTCTGATGAAAGGTATATAAAAATTTTCGAAATTTTTTATTTTAAGGAGTGATCGTAAAAGGCAATAAAATAACACAAATTTTGCATAAGAACGAAGTTGATCGAATTATTAGTTGCCGAGATATCTGTAATCATGTTTTCCACATTCTTCGATTTCCACCCTGTATTTCATTTCGATTTCAATTCAAAGATATATTTTAATTGGAAATGAGACGCTTAATCCGACGCAGTAAACTGTTAGTTAATAAGATTATTATTTTTGGAGTTATAAGGATGTTTCTTTTTCGCAATTCAATACTACTTGAATAGTTAGGCGTGTTGTATAATTTATCGAAAGAGATTCATCAGCAACTCATTAATACAGCATTACTAAGCACAGTAAAAATATAAATACACATTTAAATTTCGTTTTGGAACTGCAATCCATTTTATAAATAGTTTTCAAATGTATTATTTTCATATGTTATATATGCATATATATGATGGGTAAGTATTACGGTGGCCCCCAACGACTAATTTACTTTTAAATGGCTAAATTTGTGAAAGATTTTATTTGGAGATAGAATCAGACCATTCTCCTTAGTTTAAGAAATCTAAAAAAGAGTAAATAAAGAAAATCCAGAGGATCGAACCGTTTGTTAGGTCCAATATTACTGGTTTAGGACGTTATGATACACTTTAAGGAAAATAATAAATCAGAGATATCCTCTAAAACAACTATTTCTTGATGAGTTGCCATATTTAAAAAATTAATATTCCCAGGGGGTCTGCCTAGACCTTTCCCCCAGGCTACTGTTTTTGTGAAATAGTAAAATTTTTACGTTTGTGAAAAATCTAATTACAAATTTTATGAATTTGAAATTGTTATATTCAGGTTCTTGTTTACATTTTAAGAAGATATTACATAAAATATGCATATTTTCTTTATATATGTAAAAGTGACATGACAGATCAGATTTTATTTTTCAATGATTACATTTGTGAAAGGTTCAGTTTGGAGATGGAAAATTTTTGCGAAAATCTTTACTTTCAGACAAAGAATTTTATGAAAATTCTTATTTTGAAATGTTTTGTGAAGAGTCCTGTTTTGAGAGGAAAAATTATGTAACAAGTCCTGTTTTGATTAAAAAAAAAAAAAAAAAAAAAAAAAAAAAAAGGGAAGGGAACCAAATTTTTCTCTAAACAGAAATCCATGACACCCACCCACGCCATGGTTAACAAAGTAGCTGAAGTCATTAAAAAACCGAAATTTTACCTAATTATACATAAAAATGTATATAAATATTTTTAAATGTTTAGGTATTTTTAATGGGATCTTCTTAAAATGTTATAAGAAGAACCCGAAACTGATTTTTGATTAGCAATGTTATGATTAGATTTTACAAGTATCAAAAGTCATTTAAAATAATACAAAAAACAAAACCTTGTGAAAAAAGTTTGAACAAGTCTCTATTATAAAATCGTCAATTTATCTAAGCCCGCCCCCCCCCCCCCCCAAAAAAAAGTTTATATAATATTTTTTGCTTGGTTATTAAATATATTTATATTTTTATCACTTCTGGCAAGCCACAGAACTACAAAAAAATAAATAAATAAAATAAAATAAAAATAATATACATATAACTTAAAAATCATTCTAATGAAATGTTTTAAAAACATTTGCTGTAGTCTATTCTATATTACTGTAATCATAATCATGGCTTTGATAGAAAATCTTGGTTTATTGTCAAAAGGCTAACACACTCTCATTCAGATATACGTAATAGTCAGTCAGATATAAGTAAATAATTGAATAGTTAAAAAACACTTTTATAGCAGGTCGATCTAAAAAAATTTAGAAGGGTGTCAGGTAACTGTTAATTTTTCAAATTGATTTGATTGGTTTATCGGCTTTTTATATTTTGATCCTTTCAAGCGGCGACTTTTTAAATTGTTGAATTGCTATCAGTTTTTAATAAGTGTGCAAAGTTTTAATTTAATCTAATTGTCTTAAAGTGGGGGAAAATAACGTTCAAAGATTCCGTTACATAGATACGCAGAGGTGAAGCTAATAAAAGCGTGCTAAAATAAATAAAACTTCTTTCTCTCAAGATTTTTTAAGAGCAAAGAAATTCTTTAGTAAAAGAGATCAGAAGTAAACAATTTTTTTTTAAATTCTCCTAATCGGAGTTTATTAAAAAAAATGTTTTGACTGTTTATAGTATCGCAATCATATCATTATAATTTTATGGATAACATTTATATATTACTGCATCTACCTACGACTGGTTTGTGTTTAGATTGTTATAATGTGATATTCTCGACCAGGAACATAAAATTCAGTCAATTTTAATGTATTTTAAATTTTTTATAACTAGGGTAACATCCCCAGTAATTGGCATGCACCAGTGATTGGCACATCCTACAAACATGTCCTAAAATAAGATTTATATCCAGTCTTTTAAAAATGCAAGACCATATACCAGTTATATGGTCATTTACGCTAAAGATTATAACTTTGATTTATGCTACTAGATGACAATAGTGCCTAGGAAAGAGAAACAATTATGGTTTGTATGAAATTAGCCATTTTTGTTGCAAATGCTTCTTCTTTGGTTTAAGGAAGGCATGCTTTTCATTTCATTATTATGTGATTTATAATATATTTTAAATTTTAATTGACAACAGTTTTGTTTAGTAAAAAAGGGTTACTTTAATTGCGTAAAAGTATTTTCGACACAAATATTTGGATTTCTGAATTAATGATAGATGCCAATTAATGGTGCTTCAATTTTGCCAGTTCCAAGTAATTGGCACCTATTCCAATTACAAGGAATTTGCAAGGAATTTGAGATTAAACTACTTATTTTGGAAGTACTTTTAACGCTATGGACTAATTTTGTTTATCATTTGTTTTTATTTGAAAATATGAAATATTATCAGTAATTGGAATCTATTAAATCTTCATACGACAATTACTGGGGACAAAATGACAATTACTGGGTATTAATATAAGTATATTGTATTGTTTTAAAGTGTTCACATTTCAGACTAATATGCTGATTTCTTACTCTCAAAAACCTGAAATATCGCATCTTCATCTACAGTAAATTCATTAAAAGCGATTAAATCCAATGCAAAATGTAAAGTTTTTTAAAAAATATAAACTTGTGCCAATTACTGGATCACAAGGTGTCATACATTGGTGCTCTAGGTGCCAATTACTGGTGATTTCAACAACTTTTTATAAATATATTTTTATAAAAATACCTTTTCAAAATTTTTTGCTTTTAGTGGGCAAAATAGATGCACAGATATGCATTCTTTGATTTAAAAATATTTCCAAGTAAATATCTTATTTCTTTGTAATGAAAATTGAAGTAAGTTTAAAGACAAATTCTTAAAGTGCCAATTACTGGGGATGTTACCCTACTTCATTTTGTTTTCCTTTTGGAGATATGAAAATATCGTAATAACATTGTAGTTTTTAGATAAGATGAACTTTTTATTATCTACATAGATTAGCAACATACATAAAAACTACAATGGTTTTATGAACACTCCATAGAGAAGAAAAAAAAAATTAAATTAATATTAAGGAAGGTGGAAATATCTCATCTATGAATGGAAGAAATATATAAAAGCAAGACTGAAAATTTTACTCAGTAAGAGAAATAACAGAATGAAAATGGGCTAGACGATTTTCATGCCTTTCATTATGGCTAAAATAAATGATCTCTTACAATGAAAGTGATTAAAAGTTCTCAATATATTTTTTTTATTATTATTATTTTAAGCATAAGGGAAAGTGGCACAGTGAGAGGAATGGGACAGAAGGTTTTTTTTTTTTCTTTATGTATCATTCTAAACATTTCACCAGTCTCACACAAGATGAAGCAATGGTAGCTCAATCTTCAGTTGAAAATTTTTGTTCTGTATAAGCTTGCAATTGTAACAAGGAAAAGACCATTTCAAGAATTCAAAGTAAATGTGTTTCATATACTTTTTATGTTTTGTGTATATTAATGACTTGTTAATACATAGATGTAATAGTTTCCCTATTTATGAAACATTATACTGTATATTATCTATAATTTTAATTAAACCTTAAAGCAGCATTTTTGTTTATATAAGAAGTTTAACACAAAAGAAAGAAGTGGGACATGCCAGTAAACGGAGGAATGGGACATGTCCAATTCCTTTTTTCTAATAAGATGAAGGTAGATTGTCAACATGCAACATTTTTAGAGGATAACATGTTAATTACAACATTGATAATGATAAAAAAAATTCATTTTCTTCAAAATGTAAGTAAATTGAATTGGTGATTTTTTATTATTCATCAATGACATACAATCCTGAATTTTCATTCTAGTCATGAAGATACTGGAATTTTATATTGCAATACACACATTATCACCCTACAATCTTTGACTGTATATCTAGTCAGTGTTGATTTCAGGGGATGGTCGAGTGGGGGGAGGAGATCCCCCCGAAGATTTGAGATTTTGTGTTTTCAATGGTAAACAAGTTGGAAATTGCACGTAAAGCGTAGCAAATGAGGTGCGTTCGTTGATAACGAAGTTTTAAAATGTTCAGATCTTGCTGATATAGTAGAGCGTACTTTGGATACAGTATAGTGGTCGAAATCTTTGTGTTCCAGTAAATATGCAGGGAGTAATTTTTATTATACTTCATTAACGTATATCTTATTCTTAAATGTGAAGTAGTTTAATATAATTAAAACACCCCCCAAACAATGTTTCCTTGTATAACATTATTTAGTGTAATACATTTGTGTGGCCCTGTAATTTACTAATAAATATTATTTGCATCATAGATTGTACAAAATGTATTTTTTAGAACATATTTCATAGATTCATGTCAATTCTGTTATATTCAAATGAGTGTAACACCATTAAAATGCATTTGAAACTTTTTCTCTATTGACCGTAATGTAACGGAATACTTTTGATTGTCCCTGTAAATGATTTATGCATCCGACTTTCATAACATTTGAAATGACTCGACAAAAATCACGTAATAATTATATGTTTTAAATTTCAAACGATTAAAATGCATTTGAAAGTTTTTCCCCATTGACCGTAATGTAACGGAATCCTTTTGATTGCCCCTGTAATTGATTTATACATCCGATTCTCATTAAATTTGAAATGACTCGACAAAATTACGCAATAATTATATGTTTTAAATTTCAAACGATTAAAATGCATTTGAAACATTTTCCCCCATTGACCGTAATGTAACGGAATCCTTTTGATTGTCCCTGTAATTGATCTATTCATCCGATTTTCATAAAATTTGAAATGACTCGACAAAATTATGTAATAATTATGTATTTTAAATTTCAAACGATTCGGTTGGGTAGTTTTTGCGTTGTTATATGCGGACGGACGGACGGACGGACAGACAGACAGACAGACGGACAGACAGACGGACGGACTGAGCGACAACAATAGGTGCTACGTATTTACATGATTACGAACGCACCTAAAAAGCGCATTTCCCCCTGGACAATAGTAGCATATTGAGATCAGCCATTGAACAGATTGAGCAGAAATAACCTTATGTGGAGTAAAAGGAGTGGACTAAATTGCGCCCCTCATTATGTAAAATTTACGGATTTCAGACGAGGGGGCTACAGCCTCATTAGTCATTCTACCCCACATTTTCTGGCTACGAAAAAAAATAAATAACAACCATATACACGGTACATTTTATTAAATGTCTGTGTTTATAGTATTAAATTCAGGTCGTGGCACTCCAGCCTGGAGCAATGAGATGCGTCCCTCCCGGAAGGTTTGAGATTTTGCGTTTTCGATAGTCTAAAAGTGTACTCAGCTCGGAGCTCTATGATGTGCGAAACCGAACTACAGAAATCCCCTCCAGAGAAAAAAAAAAGTGTCTGAATTCAACACTGATTTATTTAATTTGAAAAACACTTGAAAGGTTTGACAGCAGTGCATCTGTTTTATATCAGGCGTTTGACAACTAAATTCTCGTTTCCCCCAAATCAAAACAACACACAAAAGTAAATAAATATATAAACACTCGCCCAAATATTGCATCCCTATCCCTCATGAGAGTATCTGGATGTTCATGTGATCCCATAACATAATTGGCAACTGTCGCATGATTTTGTTGATAAATAGAATGATGATTTGGTAAACCCTGGTGTCTGTGAGCCCCCTCTCCCTCCCCCCCCCTTGCCGGAAGGTTTGAAATTCTGGGATTTCAATAGTCAAAAAGTGTCCCCTGTCCATGGGGAGCTACAGAAATTCTTTCCAGAGAAAAGTGTCTGAATTTAATAAAGATTTTAAACACATTTATTTGATTTGAAAAACACTCGAAAGTTTTGACAAGGAGTGCATCTGTTTTATATCAGGCGTTTGACAGCAAAATTCTCGTTTCCCCAAATCAAAACAACACACAAAAATAAACAAACAAACACTCACCCAAATATTGCATCCCTATCCCTTTTAGGAGTATCTGGATGTTGATATGATCCCATAACATGATTGGCAACTGTCGCATGATTTTGTTGGTAAATAGAATGATGATTTGGTATACCCTGGTGCCTGTGAGCCCCCCTTCCCCCCCGGAAGGTTTGAGCTTCTGCGATTTCAATAGTCAAAAAGTGTCCCCCCGTCTATGGGGAGCTACAGAAATTCCCTTTAGAGAAAAGTGTCAGAATTTAACACCGATTTGAAGCATATATATTTGATTTGAAAAATACTCGAAAGGTTTGACAGCAATAGTGTTGAATCCAGGGGGCGGCCTGGGGGGGGACATTCCTTTCCCGGATCAACGAAATGCCCCCCCCCGGGAAAGTTTAAGATTTTGGGTTTTTAATGGTCAAAAAGCGCAATTTCTGCCCCAGAACTCCATAATGTCCCCCCCCCGGAGCCTCAAAAGTCCCTCCCAGAGAAAAGTGTCTGAATTCAACACTGGACAGCAGTGCATCTGTTTTACATCTGGTGTTTGACAGCAAAATTCTCGTTTCCCAAAATCAAAACAACACATACAAATAAATAAATAAACAAACACTCACCCAAATATTGCATCCCTATCCCTTTTGAGAGTATCTGGATGTTGGTGTGATCCCATAACATGATTTGCAACTGCTACATGATTTTGTTGATAAATAGAATGATGATTTGGTATACCCTGGTGCCTGTGTGCCTCGTACAGGCTCCCAGGTCCATCCTGAGGGGGTGCCGCATAGTGTGGAAGACCCTCGTCACCGTACTGCATTTCGAACGCACGTGCGAAATACTGAAGAAGGGGAAAAAGTTGAAATTTCGCAGCTGCGATCGGATGACCGATAGAGGGCGATAGCAAACACGAAATGTCAATCTTAGGTAGTTGGGGTGGGTGATTGGCGGAAAGTGTGGTAGTAGGTGGAGTAACAAGATCAAGAGGGGGGGGGAAGATAACGGGGGTTTGACTTTTGCGTGAGAGAGTGACACTTCTGGGGGGATTTGTAAAGCGGTTTGTAATGAGCGAAAAAATCTTTCGGGCGTTTCGGGATTCTCGGAATTTTGTGAAGGGAGTAGGGAAGAGGGTGGCAAACTGTTGATCGTTTTACTGAAATGGAAAAAGTGTTAAATGTACCTTTCAAAATATTAAAGAATTGACCAACAACACGTCGCTAAATTCAGAAAAAATGGAATCTTGTTCTCCTCCACATTGATTTTCTCTCGTCAAAACAATGCAAAATGATAAATGTTATGTAAAAAGGGTTTTTTTTCGGTTGCTTGCAATTCCGTCTTAAAAGGTTTTACTCAATACGAAAATCATTCATAACATCCCATATGCTAAAGACATTTATCCGTTTCCCTTATTATCCCGAATATCTTGGGTTTGTATGTATATAAATAATTATTTTTCCGAGCTTACTCGGGGATTCAAGACTATTGCAGGCGACTATTTTCTATTATGTTTCTCTTGCAAATGTTAGCAAACTGTATGGCAGATTTTTGTTTTGAGAGTCGCGCGAGTTAGAAAACTAGATGTGGCAATACCAAAACTTTCTTCTATCGCATACACGTTAATACTTCCTTAAAAATTAAACATAGTAGCATCCAGTGGCGCAGCCAGAATTCAGTTCTAGGGGGGGGGGGGTTGAGTTTCTGATAAAGGTATTTGCCGGTTATTTGAATCACCGGTTAATAGAGTCAGTACTAATTAGAATATTCAATGTATAATACTTAAACTCAAAGAGCATCTGTATGGCAGGAAATCATCATTCTTTTAGCATAATATGTCTCAGAAAAGTGATTTAGTTCAAATAATCAATTTTTACCAAACTAATCCTAAAAAAAAAAAAAAAAAAAAAAAAAAAAATTACAACATGCACTTTTACAATTTTAAGTAGAATTTTTGCTGTTTAAATGAATCATTTTATAAATGAAATTTGATTCTACAAAACGGCAGATTCCGAAATACTCTAAAGCGTTTAAATATTAAGTTTGGTTTTGATTCATATAAGCGGCAATTATAGCAATCTTTTTTAGCTCTGGAAGGGGTTTTAACCCCAAAACCACCCCATTGGCTGCGCCACTGGTAGCATCGCCCGGGCCAAAATTTCAATTTGGCGCCCCCTTCACCAATTCTTTCTTGTGAAAAGTCAAAAATGACGTTGGTAGTACAAATTTGGCTCCTCCTAAATTTCCGCTCCCGAGGCGACCGTCCCCTTCGCCCCCCTCCCCTTGCGCACGGCGCTGTCTGCAACAACTTATTTCAAGTTCGAATTGAATCTGGAATTTCAAATTTGTTCAAAACTAACTTTGAAGTTTAATTAAATTCTAACTGAAGTTGAAGTTTGACGAAAAAAATCGTGTATTAGTTCCTGAGATACAGCTATTGCGATAATCATGAATATTGCCGCATGGCAGCACCACCTGTTGGTTGATTTACACCAAAACGTAGTCAGAACCATATTATATAAAGGACTAATGGAATCAGAAGTTTTATGAAAATCCGGCCATTAGTTCTAGAGATATAGCTATTGTTAGACATCCTGAAAAAGTACCATAGCAGCTCCACTTGTTGTGCGATATACATCAAAAACTAATCAGATCTAGTTTATATCAAGGTCTAACTGAATCTAAAGTTTTGTAAAAATCCCACAAATTTTATGTCACAGACAGACATTTTGTAAAATCGTGTTTTTTGGAACCTTTGCCCCTAAAACGTGTAAATCCATCGAAAATCTTCACGAATCCAATACTTCCTTCTTGCAAAGAGAGAAGAAAGTAAAAATAAGTACTTGAAAATAATGTGGAAAAAATGATGAATTTTTTGCAACTTTTTGAAAAAAAAATGATAAGGGAAGCAAATAAACAAAGTTTTATTTTCTACTACTCTAAAATTTAAAAATTCTTTGATCTGTCGAAATGCTTTCTGATTTAGACTAACATGACGGGTAAATTTGTAATGTTAATGTTGACCCTTTTGTGACGGTTGACACGAATTCGTGCGTGTGGGGCCGTGAATTCACCAATCACCCGCTGCAGAGTTACCAGTATTTCCGAATAGTATTATACACCTTATTTTATTACATATTTTATTGCATTACATAAGACGAACATTATTATTTAGAAATCGAGATAGCACTTTTAAAGAATTTCTAATTGTAGAATCTATACATAATATTGTATGATCTTTCGCTCTGCAGTGCTCAGTGGGTTTGTTGGGAATCTTCAACAAATGACCTGCACCAGAAAATTCCATTCTCATTCGAAATAACCCGACGTGATCCAAACGTGAAATACTTCAACTTGCATCCCGAACCGAACCCAAAATAAAATGAAACTATTTCTTGTATTTTAATCCATTTATGAAAAGTAATCTACAATTATATCTCGATGATACGAATTTTATCTTTCATATAAAAAAATTACAAATTTATAATCTGTAATATTGAAATGTATTAAAACTTGATTAGCGGAAACGTCAGGATCGTTGTATAGCATTCTGCATCAGTCCTGGGTAGTCCCTATAATTTACTTTTTGGGTCGTCATAACTCCAATTCTCTTTCTGCGGGTCGGCTTCACCTCTATTATTTTAAGTCTTTCTTTTTTTTAATCAGTTTGTTGATATTTTTTCTAAAATATTGAACAGAACTAGGTTTCAGATGAAAATAAATGCTTATTTGTATATGAATAAGTACATCTTCAAATTAACTGCGGGGAAAGTAAAAGGTATATGAGAAAACTTATCCTTACATTATTCCAGGGATGTAGAATATGTCCGATCCCGCGATCAAGGATCGGGGAAAGTTTTAACCTTCTGAGGAAATTTTGTAGAAAAATATGTAGCTGATTTCGAATGTAAGAATGAATTACGTTTTAACAATGAAAAAAACTTCATTACAAATAGAAAGATCAGTATGGCAACCTTCACAAAATCGATCTCCGCATAATACGTATATGGTATATACTCGCGCAATACCTACGGTAATACAAGAATGTATATAGGCTATAATATAGCATAAAATTTGGAGCAAATTTTCATATAGATTGTGGGAAAATGTTGGGAGTAAAAACATTTTCTGTACCCCCTGCATTATTCTGTCTTAACCCCCCCCCCCTTTTTTTAAGAAAAAAAATCTTAAATTATGAAAATTATTAACAACTTTTCATTTTTGAGACAAAAAAAAAAAAAAAAATAAAATAAAATAAAATAAATAAATAAAATAAAATAAAATGAAATAAATGTTTCGCCTTTGTGATAACTTATGCTGACGTAATATATTATGTGTTTGTAGACTGAGAGGTGCCCTGTTTTCAATCGTAAAAATATACAAGTTTTAGAAATTGAAAAATTGTTTGCTAAATTGAAATGCCTGCTTTTCAGGAGTGTTTATGTCCGCCATTGAGATCTTATTATATATATATTTTTTTAATCTGAAAAAATATTTTGTAAATTCTTTTAGAAATCGGGTCAACCCGAATCCGGTCCACAAGTGTCAAAAACCAACTCGAAACCGATGCATACCCGAAACAGCGAAAGTCAACCCGACTCGCACAAAAAAAAAAGTAAAAGTCAACCTGACTGGAACCTGAATCCCAATGCAAAAACATAGCACTAATTCAACTCGAATAAGATCGGGTAATGAGACCCGATACAGAATTCTAATCAAAATATATAAATGAGAAAATTTTCTATTCTTTTTTGGGGGGGGTGGGGTCTAAGTCGGAATTAAATTTTTATTCATTATTGAGCAAAAAACCGAAACTATGATTTTTTCTTTTGTGCTAGGATTAAGCAAAAATTTTAGAGACCCCCCCACCCCCTTACCTCTCTTTATATCTGAAGTCATTGTTGGAAGAATATAAATCTTAAGATTTTTAAATCGATTTTTTTAGAAAAAGACTAATTGCAATCCCATCGTTTTTATCTATGTACACTGTTAAAACTAATGGTGACATATTGCACCTTTTAAGGGTGAAAGGCTTGTCTCACTGGTGATACCCCTAAAGGAGCCAAAATAGCACCTTTAATTAGGGTGAAAAGATGGCACCCTTAATCCAGAGTGCCCAATGATAAAAAATTTAAAAAATATACTAACCGACTTTCGGCCCTCGATGGATTCGAACGCAGAACGTCTGATTACAAGCTCAGAGCCCTATCCACTCGGCCATCAAGCTCACCTTCAAAGTCTCCCTGAAATGTTCATATGTCCTGAAATTCAAAGGTTGATTTATATAAAAAAGCTCGCCAAAAGTTAGCCATCCGAAGTTCTAAAAAAATTGGGATAGCATATAGCGGTGATAGTCATCGTAGGAAAAAATTGCTGTGTTGATCCATCAGTGACAGCGAGTTGAAGTGCAAGGATACACGTTACAGAGCATGCGCAAATGACTAAGGGGTGAAAATCTTCCACGGTATGCATTGCGCGGCACCCTAATTAGCGTGAAACACCCAATGGCACCCCAAACACATTTTCAAGCCCGCTGGTGCCAAGTGATTTAACCTTTTCACCCCTGGGCGTCAAATGCAACCGGTTCGTCACCTTTATTTTTAACAGTGTATAACCATTATAAAACAAAAAAGGTATATGATTTACAAATATGAATATTAAAAAAATATGTAAAGCACACCTTGTCTTCGTAATAACTTCTGAAATACTGAATTAAATTTATCTTGCACCATTTCAATGAACTTTGTAAATATTAATGGAATCATGAAAAATTTCTCTCTGTTTCCCGCAAAAAATTACAGAAGGATAAACTATTGATTTTCACACTCACCTTCTAATAATAATAATAACTAGTAAATCTGCAGATCAAGAGCCTCAACGTCAGTTTTTCACTTCTTTTTTTTAAAACACACTTAGCGTAATATTCAACTTCCTGGAAACTGTAATTTAAAATTTTCGAATTACGTAATTATTTATAAGAATAAAATAAGAATAAGAAATTTGAAGCCATCAAAAGCCGTTAAATTAAAGATTTAGTTATTTTAGGATATTCTGAAAAATTCATGGTCTATTATTTTTGTTTTTTTATTATACCACAGTAGATTTCTTCAGGGGGGGGGGGCGGAGCCCCCCTGAACACCCCGTAGTATCATTAAATTTAAATTTCTAACTTTCTATCAATCTGCTAATGGTTATCGTATATCTTGTATTTTTTTTCTACATTTTGATTTATAAGGATAAGTGACAGTTTTAATAAGCATTTTTCGTTATCCTCATACTTATAGATACCTGCCCACCAAAAACACCTAAATCTGGTGTATCAGGAACTTTTGAAAGTGTAAACTCAGTAATCTAGGGTTTTACAATTTTGTTTACGAAAAAAAGAAGTTTTGATTGCATTTTGTGGCAGTTATCGGGGACTGACAGATAGACAGAAGAACAGACTGAGAGATGGAAAACAATAAACTTTGCGTCGCCAAAATAAGCCTTCGCCGAAGTTTCGGCAATGACGTCATTATTCATGAGTTATTGCTGTCCATGTTTTTTGTATTTTTAACGACAACTATAAAATACCTGTTTTATTTCAATTATGACGTCAAATTTTATCAAATGAAATATTTGTTAAAAATATAATTATTTTTTATTTCTTTTACTTCTAGTTATGCCTCCATTTTTGTCAGAAAAATTCTTATTAACGAAACAAATTTCCGTGTTTAATATTTAACAAAGCACTATTTTTATTTTAATTTTAATTCTGACGTCATATTTATTTTTTCTTAGTTTAATTTTTCGAATGGAAATTGCTCAATTGAAACTTATTGGCGTTGAAAAATTATTCCAGAATTTTTTTTTTTTTTTTTTTTTTTTTTTCAACGATAAAGGAAATTGGTTAAATTTTATCTAAAAAATCGCTCTTGATTCTGTATGAAAAAGAAGGAAATTTTGAATTATTAAAGAAAATATTTGAATAAAATTAATAAAACATAGCCTATATTCTTTTCTGGGCTATGTTATATTTATCCGCAAAGATACAGAGACATTAATTCATCAGTTTTGAAGCTGACTTCATTTAAATTTTCGTATTTGCTTTCAAATTTATAGCATTAAAATATAATAAGGATTAGGGTGAATAGTTGCTTAGCAACCATTAAGAGAAAATAAAGAAAATGAAATAAATACATTTTAAATAAGTAAATCTCTAAAACAAATTAGTTTATATTATTGGAACACATTTATAAAAAATCTCCAAAATTTACAGTAATAATTTTAAAAATCTGACAAATGTGTAGACAAAATTTCAAAACAATATTAATAATTTAACTGGTAAATTTCAATGTCCATTTATCATTGAATTCCATTAATGAAATGCGTCATTTCCTCTCAAGGGAAAAAAAAAATTGAAAATCATTGGATTTGCCATAGAAAAGCATTATTGCGCAAAATAAAATATTTTATATTTTACGAACGAATGAATCAAATCTAACAAAAAACTATACAGCTTAATCCCAGTGCCTCACTAACATACCCACTTAATTTCAAGTCAATCGGATGTTTTTTGCGTTAGTTCGCGGAACAGACAGACTGACAGACAGAGAGAAACCAAAAAATTTCGTGTCTCCAAAGTAAGCCTTCACTGACGTTTCGGCAATAATATTTTGATCGTTTTAGTATATATAGAAAGATATTTTCTGCTTTTCGGATTTTTATTTCAAAATTATTTAAATGTTAACATAAGATCAGAAACATTGGTTTAATAAGCAAATTCTAATGTATTTTAATAATACCAATTTTTTTTTTTTTTTTTTTTTTTTTTTTTTTCATATGAAATGCACACAACACCATTGTATATTCTACATGTTTTAAAACGGGAAAGATGAAGTAAACTTATGTAGAAACCAAGATGGTGTTATATGTGCTTTATATTAGGACTGGAAAGTAACATAATTGAAATACTTCTAATTAAAAAAATTCCTGACTTTTTATAACATATTTAAACCTTTTTTTAATTAAAATGTAAACCGAGGCAGTAAATATAAATCCTGAACTATAATAAAATAATAAAGTCAATTGATTAAAAATACAGAACAAAAATGGTTGTATGGAATTGAGAGGGGAGGGGGAGAAGATAAAAGTGAATGTTTACCTACCCATCTCCATTTCTTTGTCCGGGGTAAGGTCATGACACCTATGGATCTGGGCCTCAGCCAAATCACCTAAAAATACCACCGAAAGGCTATTTTAAAATGTACCTAATATAGTTGCAAAAATAAGAAAAAAATGTAGCGATAAGAATGCTTGTTTCCCCGTGGGAAAAAACACAAAAAAAGTGTGCCCCCTTCCCCACCTTTTCCTATTAACTGCATACCACAGCATCCTCTCTCTCGTTCCTTACAGACCATTATTGCAGCGACCCAAAGCCTGAACTGACCAAACCCATCCGAGCATCCGGGAGCTCGAACAAAAGGTAACAAACCCCTCAGAGTAAAATTCGATTTGGTTCAATAGCATGTAGAATACTCGTTTTCACTGTTACTTTCCTTCAAAAGATTAGTTTTAGGTGTAGAAAGGTAAATCTAGTTCTATTCATACTCTGCAGTATGAAAGATTTGTCCACATTAATAAACATATTTTTTTAATTTTTTTTAAATTTAGAAAGGTAATGATGGTAGATATTTTGTTCACAAAATTCTTGACGGGATTATTGATAGTTGATATAATATAAATAAATATAAAATATTGATGAAATAAATAGTGATGGAATAAATATTGATTATATTTATAACAAGTATCTTTGTTTTTCTGCTTTAAAAAAAAAAAAAAAAAAAAAAAAAATCCTATTTGCTTTTTGTTTTGTCTTTAAGTAGTAGATTTATTATTATTAGCAGTAGACAAAATATCTCAGTAACAGACAAAAAAAAAAAAAAAAAAAAAAAAAAAGCGCAAAATTTTACATACTTTAACTTATAATAAATCATGGAAATCCGACCTTATATGTGTGTAAAGACGCACACATAAATTTAAAATCGAGTTTCAGAAGCTGTGTTTTAAAGCGTCCTTCAATTCTGTTTAACAAAGCACGGTTAAACGAAAACTGTAATAATGATTTTTAGCAACCCCTTTTTCAAAATCCCCTAATTTAAAACCTTTAAAATAATAAACATAAAAGCTAACCGCTATTTTTCTGCAAGTGTTTTCTAACTTATATTAATTTAATAAAACAAGAGAGAGTAATAACTGATATTTAATCAATTTACATGGATGGGGGGGGGGATTCCATAGTTTTGTTAAATTCGTTCTAACACAACTCGACTATACTTACTTTTTTCATATTTCATTTAGGGTAAGTGTACCAGTAGTGGGCCACGTACCAATAATGTTTCACCAGTTTTCAAAGTTGAAAAACAAATTTTCTAGTCACTCCTGTCAGATAACAAACTAATTGCTGATTGGCTGGAACCCTTATCTGTTATCAGGCAAAGGGACAACTTCAGTATTCTCATAGTTTTTGGGCTGGAATGGTGTTTTTACAGACTATACGAAAAAACTAAAGAGAAGCTAAAATTATTTTATGTAATCATCAAAACTTCTAAATATGATTTCATTATTGTGTATATTTAAGTGTAGAAATGTAAAAAAAAAAAAAAAAAAAATTATAACTTCTGTACAGTATGTATTAAAATCAAGAATGAAGTGGCCCACTTCTAGGGGGGGCCCTACTGGAGCATCAAAAAGTTACTATGGCCCACTACTGGAGCACACAGGAAGATAACATTTTTTATTTTTCATTTTTCTAGAGAATATATTTTAAAAAATTGAATGTTTATTCTTATATATAAAAGTAAAGACTAGGCTAAAATATATATATATATATATATATATTTTAAAATACACCAATACTTTAATAATAATTAGATAAATGTCCTTAAGTGTCCCACTACTGGTGCATAGCATTTTTATAAATTTTTATGGAAATCAGGTTGTAGAAAATTAAAGTCGAATAAAAGATTATTATACTATTACAGTATTTAAAGTTTTATATACAACAGTCGGTGTAGATATAAAATTTAATACATAAAATTCCTCTTACCATTGTAAATGATGTTAAACGATTTAAAAACTAATATGTTGTTGCTACATTCCCAAGTGTCTCGATAGTCAGTAGTTCCAAGGACCGTCTCGCTGAACCACTGTTGAAACGCCCATTTTTTTTTCAGAATGTGCATTTTTCTTTTTTTTTCTTTTTTTCTTTTTTATTATTTTTTTTAAGTTTTATACAATTTATCATACTATTCGCTAGTTAACATTCTGTGGAGCTTAATACAATTCAGTGAAAGTTACTGATGTTCACTTTTTCTTTACTTCAGTTTACTTCATTTAATATTTATTTTTTGGTCTCTGAATTTCCTTCGGTGTGCCAGTTTAATAATAAATAAATTATTTATATTATAAAGTTTTCAGTGGGAACCTTTCATAAAATTGGGAAGAACTTCGTTTTGTAACTAGAAATGAAGATCGGTTGAGTCTTCAAAAAATAAAGTTGTTTTAGTGTTTGGATGGAAGGGGAGAGGGGAATCTTTTAAATTAGAAAAGTAAAACATTTTTTTTTTTTTTTAATAGACCAAGTGTTCTATCATTTATCACATTTTATTTTAAATTCTGAATCGAATGACAACGTCCGTACGTCAATAAGATCATTTGATTATGTAGTTTTTATTAGTACAATAGTACTAAGTCTAAAATTAACTTTATGAGTTCTTTAACAACTTTGTTACATTTATTTTGCGTTAAAAACATGCTCTTTATTTCATACTTGCAGCCTTCGCCCGCTTCGCTGGTCGGATTTTCTAAAAGAATCTTGAATGGAACGAAATATAGCTAACAAAGACCAAATTAGAAAAAATATCTACATATATATTCTTAACAACTAATTAAATATCCGTTCGTTTTCAAATTCGTATAACCTTACATTACCGAGTTCAAAATAGATATTGTCAATATGATAGATATAAAATCACTGAAGTTTGAAGTACTGTATTTAATTATTCTTGTAGTAGATTAGGGGGGCTTGGCTCCCTGCTCGATACACTCGCCAAACCACACAACATCGCTTCCTGATACCAACTGGTATCAGGAAGCTATTCCTATTTTCTAGCAAACCCGACATAATTGTTTCGCGTTTTCATTCTGGATCGCTTCGCGATCCCTTATTTTTTATGCATTAAATTTTCAGATTTCACTGGGTAAATACTCGCTCTTCTTATCCCCCAATTTTTGACACGCCCTTATTTTAGAATTTTCTATCATGTGTTATAACTAGCAAAAGCCATGCTTTGTTTGGATTCGCGAAGCATTATTTTATAAAACAGATATTTGAAAGTAACAATTTTTTTTAATTATTATTTTTGCATCTTTATTAAACAAAAGCGTTATTTTATGTTTTGGCGCATTTTAATTTTTTATTTATGATGTAAAACTGGCATAATAAGATATTTTCGAAGCAAACTTTTACAATTTTTTTTTTTTTTTTATTTTCAACTAAAAGCTCTTTTAAAGATGTTTTTACAATTTCAAGTAGCCACTGGTGTTTTTTAATTGTTTGAAATATGCATGTTTCCAATTTTTGTAATCAACATCCGATAATCTTTGATAGCTATTTTAGAATAGAATAATATATTTGAAGAAAGCTTGAAGAAAGATACTTCTTCAAAATCCTATTTTCTGGAAAAAACATTTGAAATCTGCTTTCGTTGATACTATGAATTTTTAATTGTAAAATATTTTATTTTAATTTCTTCGTTTTTATTCATGTTAGCGTATGAGAATTGCTGTAATTCTCTCCGCGTGGGAGAACTTTTTACTTTCTGCGAATGGCAACTCAATTAATGGAATTACCTTTTAACGAAGCGCTCTCTCATTCTCGCAGTGACGTTTTCACGAATAATTATTGTTGTGTTTGCGAACTTATTAAAGTCTTATTTTTCTATAAAATCCTTCTGATTAATGAGTCGATATTATTTAGCCACAATACGACCTTCGCAAAAATATTTATAAAGAGCTTGAACCAACAACTTCACGCAGATCTTTTAATTTTTCATTTATATAACAAATTTAAGAATTAATTTTATTTGTTTACAATTATTTTGTTGCCAGTTTACAAAAAAAAAAAAAAAAAAAAAAAAAAAAAAAAAAAAAAATCCATAATACAATTCTTTTGAAATGTTTAAGTGTCATCTGTGCAAACGATTTTGCGGGATAATGAAAACATGTTTTATTTAATAAATTAATCATGATTCTATCTATAATTATTTACTCCATGATTTAAACTTTTTTTTTCTGAAAATATACGCGTTTCATTTTTTATTTATTTGCTAAAATGCGTCCGTATTGGAAATGCATGTAAAATAAATTAATTAAAATAATAATTTTTTTAACGTTTTACTGTAAAAAAAATTATATTCTTCAAATCTACAGATCATAATTTATTTTTGTGTTTAATTTGAAGTTAAAATATTGAATAGTTTTTTTGTAAAGCGTACGACAAATTGTAATTTGAGTGGACTAGTAGAGGATTCGCTTCGCTCATCCTAATAAAGTTGAAAACAGACCATACCTTGTTATATTTCCTAATTTTCTTCGCACCCTTCCCCCTCCGCCCACCCGAAATGTGACACGCCATTATTTTTTATATTTGTTTTTGTCATGTGTTATAAAAAAAATCTCAAAGTTAAAAAAAAAAAGATTTGTTAGATTTTCAAATTTTAACAAAATCGCATTCCGTTAGTTCCATATTCCATCACCAGGGAGCGTTCTCTATTCTTAACAAAACTGTATCTGAACGTCAGTAAATATCTTACTAGAGGGGGTAGCGGTCTTAACCACTTAACCGGCGACGGGTATGGGGTAACACTGCTTTAACCCTCCGACTTATCTCGGGGCAGCTGCTGAAGAGGTTAAACAAGAATTTAAGATATTTGAAAAAATTACTATTCAAAAATATCCGTAACTAAACTTTACAGTCTCAACAGCTCAAGTTTACATAGAAAAAAATAATAATAATAATAAAAAGGGATCCTATTGAATTACAATGAGAGTATATGGGAAATTGGCAAAATACCAAAAATAGCGCCAAGCTGGCATTACTTTTGGTCAGTAATTTATTTACGCAGCCTATTTCCACATCGTTACTTTCTTTTATACATAGAAAAATTAGGCTAAAAGTTTGAAACAAAATTTATTTTCCAATGTCAAAATTTTTTCGTAGAACTCGAAAAACACTAGAAATAGTAAAAAATGCATTGAAAATAACTAAATATTAAAAAAACGCAGGGGTCAAAATTTAATCTAATGGGGTAAAAAATTGTTATCGGAAATATTTCATTAATAATAATTAAAAAAAAAAAAAAACAAAAAAAAAACTGATGCTAAATGCAAAAACTGCTAAAAATCGTATTGAAAATTGCATTAAAAATCGTAGCAGACAAAATGTAATAAATTAGGCTAAAAGTTTGAAAAAAAACTCCTTTTACCAATATCAAAAAAATAACCGCAAAATGTGAAGAACGCTGAAAATCGCATTAAAAATCCGTTAAAAATTCAAAAATTGCTGTACGAATTCCGAATAAACTTTATTGAAAAAAGGACAAAATTTACTATATTGGGTAAAAAAAAAAAAAAAAAAAAAAAAAAAAAAAAAAAAAAAAAAAATGAAGCCATAATCATTTCACTAAGGTGGAAAATTTGCCTCGAAACAAAAAAATCCCGCTAAAAATCGCAAAAAAAAAAAAAAAAAGAAAAAAGAAATAAAAAAAATTCGAAAATCCGGCTTCGAGGTGCAAAGCTTCATACATAGAGGTACCACTCCCTCAAATTTCGTAGATCTACGTGCAACAGTCTCTTCAGAACATCGTCCATTACATCAGAGACTTCTCTCTAATTATAGTAGATTACAATCGCAAACTTCGTACAAGATCTCCAAACAGCAATAATAAAAATCTCGATCATCTGAGTCTTCTTCAAGGTTATCAAAGTTGTAAAAATCTATGAATTCGTAAAACACCATTAATAATTTTGTATTCATAAATCTCGGTAACTTTGTAATGAATGATCGTATATCGACCGGCGGATGGATTCATCGGATCTTCATTTCTAGTACCAAAAAGAAGTATTTCCCAGATTTTCGTGAATAGCCATCAGTAGTTAATTTAAAAATTTATTTTACCTGAGCTAAAATGAAATGTTTGTCTTTGCATTTATAACTTGCGGTAATTTTTTAACACTAGAACAGCCGGGTATTTTACTCAAGTTTTATAAAAAGTGTTTCTCACCAGAATTTTAATTTTGAAATATTTAACTGATTTAATTAGTCCATTTTTCTGCTGCATACATTAAACATATCTTATGAAAAAAATTCTGGTTAGAATCGACTATTATCAATCTGAAAGGGGGTCATTTTGACCCCTATTGGCGGTTCTAGTGTTAAAAGGTGATCGTACGACTTGAGTATTACTTCAGTCAAAATGCGTAGCAAAATATTTCAGTTCACAATCAATTGCAATGCATAATAAACGACACCATAACCATCGAACAATTGACCTCCTTAAAAAAAAAAAAAGGTGCTCCAAAAAATCCTGAAAAGAAAAAAAAAAAAAAAAACAATACAGTAAAACATTTTTATTTTTCGGAGAATCATAGGATTTTCATTTCTAAAGGCCAAAAGGAAGCTATACTTCCCAAATTTTCATGAATTGTCTCCAACTGTCGTATACTATTCAATTTTTGGTCTATTTTAGCTATATTAATGCTGGTGATTATCTCTATTCCAACATAGGCTATATTTTATATCGGCGACTCTTAGGAAGGGGGGGGGGGGGTGCAGGTGCAAAAAACGAAGTCGAGAATGGCGTTGTCTGTATTTTGGCCTGAAATTTGGAATGGTGGTTATACTTCTAAGATGTAAATGCTCGCTAAAAGTCTGCAAGGACCCGGGCTTGGCCTGATGATCAGACCCGGACCAGTGTAAAGTAGAGGTCCGCACGGGCCAGAATTTCCAGGCCCGGCCCCGGCCCGTAGGAAAATTTTTTCGGCCCAACCCGGCCGTTGTAAAACTCAAAAATTCGGCCCTGTCCCGGCCCGGCCCGTTTAAATTTTTATATTTTAGGCCCGGCCCGTACAGAAATAACTGAAAACAGGCCCTGAAAACGGGCCGTTTTGGCCCGTTTCAATTTCTACGATTTCTAAAAAATTCAGATTTTTTTTCATATAATTAAGATTTCTTTAAAGAATACTGCATACATATCTATGGAATAATTTTACAGTATATTTTACAGGAAATACACATTAGCAACATTAGTGATTACTAAGATTCTTAGGCTTTCAACAATCAAATAAAGATTCATCAAAAAATTAATATGGCTTAGAATAAAAGAAAAAAGAAAGAGGGTTAAAAACATCGTAACTTTTGAAGCTGTTTAATAAAAGAAGATTTATAAAAATATTTCTATATCATTTTATTAAAGATTTTAAATCCAAATTCATTCGTTAACTCAAATATGCGCCTTTCTGATACATTTCTAAATTCATTTTTTTCTCAGAAACGCACGGCAGGTATCTTTATTCAGAAACTATATAATCAAGTGGCATTATCCGTTTTTTGATACAAGCAATTTAAGAATACTGAAAGGAAATAAATTATTGTTATAGTTAGCATTTTCAATAGAATTTCCGGAAGCGATAGCATGGGAAGGGAGAAAAACCTGCAACCATTTGAGAAACTATTGTATCTGAACAAATTTATGCAAGTATTTTATTCATCAAAAATGAAAAATGTATTCGATTCCAAATGCCTTTAATAGTCAGGATTATCACTTTTATATTTTTACAATTAAAAATTAATCTGAAAATGTGTCAAACTTTCGCGTTATTGAGAAATTAATTTAAAAACCATCAAATTTTCGCGTTATTGAGAAATTAATTTAAAAACCATCAAGAAGTATATATCCAAAGATTAATCTAACATAAGTTCTTTATCGCTGTTAATAATTTTACAAATCATATTGTCTGCCCTACAGATCTTGAGAACAATTATGTCTTGTTCCGGTCCGGCAATTCTACATGTAGAAAAATAATACAAGCTTGATCTCGGCCCGGTATGAGTCAGCTAAAAAAATATTAAAACGGGTTACACACAATTTAACTGTCCGATGCCGATCTCACGCTGTATAAGTTACATTTTTATATTGATGCTGTCAAACTAGTATTGGCTCGTGACGCACATTTATATTTATTCTCGTTAAAACCATTTGCGTTGGAAATAGATCATATTTTATCGTTTCTGCTTAAAACTTCAGAACGGGCCGACAGGCCGAAAATCTTTTTACTGGCCCGGCCCCGCCCGCATGGCCCGTTCAATTTTTTTTGCCGGCCCGGCCCGTTAGAAAAATTGAAACGATTCCGCCGGCCCGGCCCGTACAGACCTCTAGTGTAAAGGTAAATTTTCAGATGGACTGGGTCGGCAGAATTAAGACAACTTTTTCAACGGGCTGGGCCGATAAAGAAAATAAACGGTCCGGGTCAGCAAAAAAATTGAATGGGGCAGCCAGGCCGATAGGAAAAAAATATCGGATCTACCGGCCCAGTAGAAACATTTAGACGAAGCTGATGAAATATCAGCTATTTTCAATGAATATGACTTTCGCGAGAATAAGTGTAAATATTCGTCATTAGCCGATGCTAATTTGACAACATCAATAAAGAACATGTCCACCGTAAAGATTGGCATCAGACATTGTGTTTGAGCCGGGTTTAATTTTTTCTGCTGACTTGTGCTGTGTTGAGTGAAGGCTTGCATTTTATTCAAACATTAGTCGAGTCAGGACCGTAGCTAGAAGTGAACGATAGGGGGGGCTCATATTTTTTTTCTCTCTCTCTGACGCAGAAAGATAAATTAGTGCATATTTACACTGTAGGTACTATGTTTCTTATTCAACTGTAGTAGTAACTTCATTTTATGCTAAGAAAAGTATATGATGATAAAAATTTTGAGTGTACAACTTGTGCAAAATTAAACATCATGTTTGCTTCATATGTAGAAATAGGATAAGCGAGTGTTGAAACGCTTATTTTATGTACAATTTAGTATTTCTGCAAAATTGTGAAAGGTTCTCAAAACAAAATTAAATTTTTGAACCGAATTTCATTTGGATTTTCGGAACATAAATTCATTGAATGACCTTGGAATCTTTTCCAGGGGGGGGGGGGGGCTCAAAATATTTTGGGGGGGCTGAGCCGCCCATAGCGCCCCCATAGCTACGGCCCTGAGTCGAGCTGAGTCGAAATTGAATTTAATTATTCTTGGAATGTATTTAATTATTCTCAGCATAGGCGTAGCGTCGGGGGGGCCCGGGGGGGCACGTGCCCCCCCAATCATCTGTACCCGGGCGCCAGAACAGAAGGCGTAGGGGCGCCAAATGAAGGCTTTTTTTTTGTCTTTATATGCAAAAATTTATGTATATATATCGAATTTGAATAAAAAGATCTCACAAACGGAAAATTCAAAAGCAAAACTGAACCAAGTGTATCTTTATGCATTCTGTCATTAAATAAACCAGTCTCTATTCAAAAACACTCTTCTGTGTGAAACTGTACTTCATTGACCATTGCCAAAAAACAAACGATTTCCCTAGGGGTTGCAGAGGGGGCGCCAAATGAAGATGTTTTTTCGTCTTTGCATTTAAAAATGTATATGTATGGAATTTGCATAAGAATGTCTGACAGCCTGAAACCCAGCGATTTCTCTAGGGGTTGCAGAGAGGGCGCCAAATGAAGATTTTGTTTTTCTTTACATACAAAAATGTATATGTATGGAATTTGCATAAAAATGTCTCACAGCCTGAAACCAAGCGATTTCCCTAGAGGTTGCAGAGGGGGCGGCAAATGAAGATTTTGCTTGTCTTTGCATTCAAAAATGTATATGTATGGAATTTGCATAAGAATGTCTCACAGCCTGAAACCAAGCGATTTCCCTAGGGGTTGCAGAGAGGGCGCCAAATTAAGATGTTTTGTCTTTACTTACAAAAATGTTTATGTATGGAATTTCCAAGAAAATGTCTCACGGCCTGAAACCAAGCGATTTCCTTAGGGGTTGCAGAGGGGGCGCCAAATGAAGATTTTGTTTGTCTTACATACGAAAATGTATATGTATGGAATTTGCATAAGAATGTCTCACAGCCTGAAATCAAGCGATTTCCCTAGGGTTTGCAAAGGGGGCGCCAAATGAAGATTTTGTTTGTCTTTACATACAAAAATGTATATGCATGGAATTTGCATAAAAATGCCTCACAGCCGGAAATCAAGCGATTACCCTAGGGGTTGAAGAGGGGGCGCCAAATGAAGATTTTGTTAGTCTTTACATACAAAAATGTGTATGTGTGGAATTTGCATAAGATTGTCTCACAGCCTGAAACCAAGCGATTCCCCTAGGGTTTGCAGAGGGGGCGCCAAATGAAGATTTTGTTTGTTTTTACATACAAAAATGTATATGAATGGAATTTCGATGAGAATGCCTAACAGCCTGAAACGAAGCGATTTCCATAGGGATTGCAGAGAGGGTGCCAAATTAAGATTTTGTTTTTGTTTACATACAAAAATGTATATGTATGGAATTTGCATAAAAATGTCTCACAGCCTGAAACCAAGCGATTTCCCTAGGGTTTGCAGAGGGGGCGCCAAATGAAGATTTTGTTTGTCTTTCATACAAAAATGTATATGTATGGAATTTGCATAAAAATGTCTCACAGTCTGAAACCAAGGGATTTCTCTAGGGTTTGCAGAGAGGGCGCCAAATGAAGATTTTGTTTGTCTTGCGTACAAAAATGTATATGTAAGGAATTTGCATAAGAATGTCTTACAGCCTGAAACTAAGCGATTTCCCTAGAGGTTGCAGAGAGGGAAATGTATATGTATGGAATTTGCATAAGAATGTCTCATAGCCTGAAACCAAGCGATTTCCCTAGGGGTTGCAGAAAGGGCGCCAAATTAAGATGTTTTGTCTTTACTTACAAAAGTGTTTATGTATGGAATGTCCATGAAAATGTCTCACGGCCTGAAACCAAGCGATTTCCTTATGGGTTGCAGAGGGGGCGCCAAATGAAGATTTTTTTTGTCTTACATACAAAAATGTATATGTATGGAATTTGCATAAGAATATCTCACAGCCTGAAACCAAGCGGTTTCCCTAGGGTTTGCAGAAGGGGCGCCAAATGAAGATTTTTTTTGTCTTACATAGATAAATTTATATGCATGGAATTTGCATAAAAATGTCTCACAGCCTGAAATCAAGCGATTTCCCTTGGGCTTGCAGAGGGGGCGCCAAATGAAGATTTTGTTTGTCTTTACATACGAACATGCGTATGTATGGAATTTGAATAAGAATGCCTCACAGCCTGAAACAAGCGATTCCCCTAGGGTTTGCAGAGGGGGCGCCAAATGAAGATTTTGTTTGTCTTTACATACAAAAATGTATATGAATGGAATTTGGATAAGAATGCCTCACAGCCTGAAACCAAGCGGTTTCCCTAGGGTTTACAGAGGGGGTGTCAAATGAAGATTTTGTTTGTCTTTACATACAAAAATGTATATGTATGGTATTTGCATAAAAATGTCTCACAGCCTGAAACCAATGGATTTCCCTAGGGTTTGCAGAGGGGGCGCCAAATGAAGATTTTGTTTGTCTTTACATACGAACATGTGTATGTATGGAATTTGAATAAGAATGCTTCACAGCCTGAAACCAAGCGATTCCCCTAGGGTTTGCAGAGGGGGCGCCAAATGAAGATTTTGTTTGTCTTTACATACAAAAATGTATATGAATGGAATTTGGATAAGAATGCCTCACAGCCTGAAACCAAGCGTTTTCCGTAGGGTTTGCAGAGGGGGCGTCAAATGAAGATTTTGTTTGTCTTTACATACAAACATGTGTATGTATGGAATTTGCATAAGAATGTCTCACAACCATAAAATTCGGAAGGAAAATTGTACCAAAGCATCTCTGTGCCTTCTGTCATTTAAATACGTTAGTCTCTCTTCCAAAACCCTTATTTTATGTGAAGCTGCACCTCATCGATAATTACAAAATCAAAGCAATTCCCTGAGGTTTGCAGAGGGGACATGTGCATTCTACGCCAAAACAAAAGACAAAGGGGGCGCCAAATGAAGATTTTGTTTGTCTTTGCATATAAAAATGTATATGTAGAATATATATTGAATTTGCATAAAAATGTCTCACAGCTTGAAAATTCAAAATAAAACTGAACCAAATGTATCTCTATGCCGTGTATCATTTAAATAGGTTAGTCTCAACTCAAAAATTCTCTTCTGTGAGAAACTGTACTTTACCGACAATTGCCAAAAACCAAGCGATTTCCCTAGGGGTTGCAGAGGGGGGCAGGGGGGGGGGGAATGTGTCTCGGATGCCAAAACGAAAGGCGAAGGAGGCGTCAAATTAAGATTTTTTTTGTCTTTACATACAAAAATATATAAGTATGGAATTTGGTAAAAATGTCTCATAGCCAGAAATTTTGAAAGGTAAACTAAATCAAATGCATCCCTATGCCTCCTGCCATTTAAATAGGTTAGCTTTTGCTTAAAAATCTCTTCAGTGTGAAATTGTTCCCTCAACGATAATTGCAAACGGCAACCAATTTCCCTAGGAATTGCTAAGGGGACACGTGCCTTGGACGCCAGAAGGAAAGGCGAAAGGGGCGCCAATTAAAATTTTGTTTGTTTTAATACATATTATAAAAAAAGAATTTGAAACTAAATGCACGTTGTCGACCCGGATGTACATAAATTTAGCTTTTGTAACTATTAACAATTACTAAAGATATAAGTTAAGCTTAGAATTTTTACAGAATTTCATGCTATCAATGTAATGAAGGAGCGAATAAAATAAGTAAATTGATTTTGTATATCAATTTGATAAAATCTAAAATAATGATTAAAATCAGTGTATGTTATATATTAAGGGTGTTCTTAAATGTAAAAGGGCAACTTTGTGACACATGCGTTAATTTATTTTTGTTCGGAAATGCATGAAACGAGCAGGTGTTGATATTCAGAAACTGTCTAATTGCACTCAATCTTCTATTTTTTTAAAAACACAATAGATTTTTCATAACAAGCCTTCAAAGTTGACACTTTTGAGCATATTTCCCGATGAAAACAGAAAAACCGGTCGAAAACGAAAAGAAAAATGGGTGATTACGTCATCGAAATAGCTTATAACTCGATAAGTAATTTAATTATCATAAAATGGAAAAATAAGTTCAATTCGAAATCGCTCCCATAGTCAGGCATTAAAATTTTTTATCTTTCTGTTAAAAAATGAATTTGTAAATGCGTCAAAACGTTTTTCGCTTGTTGATAGAAAGAAACTATTATAATGTCAAAGTAATCTTCCATGTTGGGGAAGTATAAAATTGCAGCTTAAGTCTGCTTGATTCTTAATTTAATTAATTTTGTAAATATGGTTTTCTTTTATTAATAACTTGTAAATAAATATGATTAATCGAGACATTATCTCAGTCTGTTTTATTTAGTGATAAGTTTATGTGTGTCATATTTTCTAGGAATAATTTCCTTGTAGAATATTTGTTACATTTTTTTTTTTTTGGGGGGGGGGGGGTTGCAATTGATTTACAAGGAAAAACTGCTTATAGTCCTATTAAAATATTTCTAAAATATTTTTTTAGGGGGGGGGAGGCAAAGTTATTTTAAATTGAAATTTTGCGAAAAATTTATAAGTGATAGGGCCCTTGTAAATAATCACAATACAAACTTATGTATTTATTTTAATTAACACTAAATAATTAACCTATTTAGAGCTACGGTTATACTTAATTATTTTTTTATCTCGCGATGTCCTATCACTAGAATTTCTTTTGATGTATGATCACAATGATTTGTCATTTTAAGTAAATTAAATTGTACCAAAGTTACTTTAGGTGCGGTTAGGAAATGTTTGGATAGAGTATTTAAAATTTTAAGCAGTTATAAAGAGTGCATTTATATCTATTCAGCAAACTGCAAAATTAAATGTATTTCGCTTATTTAAAAAAAAAAAAAAAAAAAAAAAAAAAAAAAAAAAAAAAAACTTTTGTATTGTTATATGTTACAGTGTCAGTATTAACCATTCAAAATGCATTACGTCAATATTTTGGGAATGTAAAGAAATTTTTTTCTATGAGTTTCTTGGGGGGGGGGGGGTAAAATCCGAGAACACTGTTTCCCACTGGCACAAAATATCATTTTATAAATAGCGCATGAAGCAAAAATATGAAATAATATAAAATACAACTCATGATTACCTTATTATTTTATAAGAAGCCCAAAAATAACTTTTGTTAAGTTGGTAATACTTTATTATTGATTTTATTTTTAAAAAACCTACAAACAAAAATTTTTATCATTGCTAAATATTCTAAGAAATTGTTTTTTCAATGTAATTCTGAGATCCAAACTGCATTTTTTCACACATTTTGTTTATCCTAACAGGTGCTCTTATTTTCAATTTTATAACTGAATAGTATTTTGCATTTTTCGATAAACTCAGAAATACTTTTAAAGGAGTTGTCAATTTGGCATTTCGAACTGAATTTCCGGGCGGTGATAGTGAGAGTGAGGCAAAAAAATTACCTCCTTGAGACAGTAACCTTCCTTAAGATTTAATTCGTTTATCGGAAAATAGAAATAAAAACATTTGATCATAAATCTCTTCAATAATCACAATTGCAATTGTCACGCTTTTAAGTTTAAAATTTAGTCAGAGAATATACCAGGAAGTTTTTTGTTGTTATGCAAGGAAAAAAAAAATATCTTTTCGAGAATCGGCTTAAATGTCTGTTAAAATTCTTTATTTTCTGCGTTTGGCAACATATATTTTCTTTATATATTTACAAATTCATTTTCATTAGTATATATAATACAATGAAGATTTGAAACTAGAAAAGTCCTGAAAATTTTCACCGTGATTTTCAATAATATATTCAACTGTCTTCGAAATTTATTATTGTTATTATTCATCTTATTATTATTAGGGGTATTTTTTTTTTATTTCTAGTCCATATTTTCAATGAATCTTGTAGCAAATAATATGAAAAATACTATTTTTTCTTTTAAAAGATATGTTTTCAATAATAAATATTTTTGTAAATTACAAAGATGAGTTAATTTTTTTCTGTAAAATTTAAAACTTTTTAAAAAATTTAAAAAGAATTACATTTTTTAGAAAAATATATCGATCTTCAAACATGATTAATATTTAAAATTTTTAAATTAAAATTTATATTTTAAAATCATAATTGACTTTTTTGGGGGATATTATTTACCCATTATACGTAGCATAGGGTAAATCTTGCAATCGTTTTGAAAATCGAAAAAAAATTTTTTTTGATGGATTTACACATTTTATTTACTGCAGATTCCGAAAAACATTTTTATTTCCAGAAAAAAAAAAATTGCCGTCCGTCTGTGTGTTTGTAAATGCTCCATCTCCCGAACAAATTGAGATAGAGACTTGAAACTTTGTATGTTCTTAGTATGTAAGGATGGAACGAAGCCTATTTAATATCAGTAACCTCGATTATTCGGAACTATTTTTTTCGGACTCTCGAAAAATTCGTTCTGATGAAAGGTATATGAAGTTTTTCGAAATTTTGTATTTCAATGAGTGGATGTAAAAGGCAATAAAATAACACAAATTTTGCATAAAGAATGAAGTCGATCGGATTACTAGTTGCCGAGATATTTGTAATGTTATTTTCCACATTCTTCGGTTTCTCATGACCCTGTATTTCAATTTCAATTCAAAGATATATTTTAATTGAAAATGAGACCCTTAATCCGACGCAGTAAACTGTTAGTTAATATGATTATTATTTTTGGAGTTATAAGGATGTTTCGGTTACACAATTCGGTACTACTTGAGTAGCTTGGCGTTTTATATAATTTGTCGAAATTGGTTCATTAGCAATTCATTAACGCCTTTCGCGACGGGAGCCTTTTACGAACTTTTTAATGTTTGTCAAAAAAATTTTTAAACAGAAATTTGTGCATTATTAAATCAAGAAAATGCTCCAATTAAATAAGGTAAATTTTACAGTAAAATTTTGCTGGCGCAGATCAAGGATTCTTAAGTCTTTTTGCGGCACGTATACGGATCGCATTATATTTAATAGAGCATTACTATGTATATTAAAAAATTTAAATATACGATTAAATTTTGTTTTGAAATTGCAATGAATTTTATAAATATTTCATACATGTTTTATTTTCATATGTTACTAGCGAGCTACGCCCGCTAGCTGGGCCAGTTTTTCCAAACGAACCTCGATATTAAGCAATATATAATAAACAAAAAAAAAATCATTTAATAAGCAAGTCTTGGTGTTCGAATCCTCAAGCACAAAAAAAGTAAATTAAAGAGCTATGGTTGTTATGCGCCCATTATCCCGTTAAAAATATGTGATTTCGCACAGTGGGCTCTACGCTCCATGGTCGCCATCGTCCCATTAAAAATATTTGGTTTTGTACGGTTGGCTCTGCGCGCCCATAAGACATTTTCTCGTATTTTTTGGTTCATCAGAAGCAGACTTTTACGCAGATTCTGAATATGTAATCCGTTTTTTTCTACTTTAAAAACTGTCTGCATGATGGTTTAAGAAAAAACGCGCAAAAAAGGGAGAAAAAGAGGTTTTCGACTGCTTCTTCTTTTAGCCAAAGGGGAAAAGTTCTTTTCCTTCACCGCAAGGTGACGCAGTGTTCTGCCTCAGAGCTCCGTTTGAGCGCCGTTTGGGATTTGAGACATTTTTCGTTCCGATTCCCAAGGGGTTTTTAATTTATAACTTTTTTAATTTTGGTCCCACGGTCTCGAAAATGCCCGAAATGACTTCCCCGGAATTTTTCCAATCGAAAGACACCTCTCGCGACTTCCAACTCGCCCGCGTTGCGAACTGTAATCGGCTTCAAGCAGACAGACAGACAGAGGCGCACGGATTTTATTAGTATAGATGTTATGCATATCCATGATGGGTAAGTATTACGGTGGCTCCCAATGACTAGTTTTTTATTCATTTTATTTATTCATTCATTTCACATTTATTCATTCATTAACGTCTCTACATAAAAATTTAAGCGAAACAGATAAAATATGCACCAATTTTATTGGTTATGAACTTTCACGAGAATAACAATTATAAATGTGTTTTACGAACCGATACTAGTTTGACAAAATCACTATAGAAATTATAATATGCCCAGATTAGAGATCATGTAATTGGACAATCATATCGTATCTGAGCACAAACTCAATTTCATAAGCAGAGTCGTCCTGGACTGAGTCTTATGTATACATTATATGTTTTTTTTTTTTTTTTTTTTTTTTCAGCATAGTCGAGTCAGAGCGAAACTGGATCTTTTTGTTTACAGTGGGACAAATAATTATGTTTTGAAGAAAATTAATAGATTAATCAGGCATCTAAAGAAATGTAAAGGACCGGGCCAGCAAAAAAATTGAACGAACCTGCCGTTCCGGATCGATAAAAAAATTAAGCATGCCTACCGGGTTGATATAAAGATCTCTACTGGGCCGATGAATCTGACTTTCGCAAGAATATGTATAATTGTGCGTCACGAGCCGATGATAGTTTGTTTGACAATATCAATAAAGAATTGTGCGAAGTGTCCAGCATATAGATCGGCATCGGACAGTTATATGGCGTATGAATCAGGGCTTAATTTTTTTCAGCAGGCTTGTACCGGGCTAAGATCAGGCTTGCATTTTTTTACACAATCGAGACGGGACAAAACTAGGTTTAATTTTTCTCAGGATGTAAAGGACAAGGAATATGTTCTGTAAAAATGTTATTAGCGATAATGAACGTATATTAATATAATTTTTGTAAGTACAACTTAAGGTTACCCTCAAATTCCCAGCTTTGACCCAGAAATTTGACACACTTTCTGATTCATTTTTCTTTATAAAGGCATAAAATTAACAGGCTGATGATTGAAGTAATTTGTAATCGATTAGCATTTTCCATTTTTTAAAATAAATAAATAACTTTTTGTTTTATAACCTATTCTAATCACTTGATGACAAGTTTTTCTTCTCCCTAGTACGATTGCGTCTTGAATTTCGATTCAAAATGACAACTTTGGCAGTATTTTTTAAAAGATTTTTTGTCTTTTACGAAAAATGGAAAATTCCATGCGATTACACAGTTTCTGAATAAGAATGTCTACCAATTTTATGTGATTTCGAAAAGAAATGAATTCAGAAATGTATCAGAAAGTAAATAAATTGGATCAGAATAATAATTTACTGAAAAATTCGGGGGTCATCCATAAAATAATTTTTCCGTGGTTAGAAAGAAACAAAATATAATTACCCAAAAAGAACTATTACAAAAGATGCAGCTATGTTTTAACTACAAATCCACATTAGAACCAACGGAATTAAAACGCTTTTCACAACGTGGGATAAGTTTTTCAGTCCAGTGTCATACAAGTCTTCACCTGGGAATGGAGGCTGGAACTTGTTACAGTTGTCAACTCACGTCTCATCAACCGTCAAAATCTTGTTGAGATATTCATTTCCTTCATCGTGGTATCGCTACAGAAACATCAATGCTGCTTTCCCACGTTTGTTTTTGTGTTAAGGTGCAAGTTGGTTAGGCACCCACCTGGGGCACAGTTTCCAAACAGGAGTTTCGAGGTGGTTTCCTGCATTGAGAATCTTTTTCGCGCTATTTAGAGCGATACCACGCTGGGGGCAACGAGTACTTCAACAGGATCCAGTCCGGGTAGTTATGTTTTGTTTCTTTTTAATTCTGTGGAAAAATCGTTTTTCGATAACCCTCGTATTTCAAAATCTACTTTTTTTATAGTTTCAAAGGTTATGATTTTTTTTTAAACCAACTTTTTTTTAAATTCTAACCTACATCAAGTTTTATGAATCTTTATTTGAATATTGAAAAGTCTTAAATGTCTAAGCAATTATTAATGCTGCTATTTAGTATTTTCAGGGTATTTTGTGAACATACAGTAATTTAAAGTATATTGTAAAATTATCCAAATAATACTTATGTTTTTTCACTGATTTTTTGTACGAGCAGGACCTGGCTCTAAACTATGAAAATATAAACGAGCCGGGCTCGGGTGAAACTTTTAATACCCACGCCGGGCCGTGCTGAGCCCGTGAATGGAAATTCCTGTAAATGTAGACCTCTAGCATGTTCTACTGGAAGGACATGCTAAAGAAACGGTCACCACATGTACGAAATTTATTCTGCGAGCCATTTTTTGACCGACAATCATTTTCAGGGAATTTTTTTATCTCTCTTGATCGTTTAACTCCCTGTTTTAAAACATTGTGAACTCTTTGAAAAAAAAAAATGCAAATTTCTGTATGTTTTAGTTCTGAATTTCTTAATTAAAATTAAACCTTTTAAAGTTCCAAAATAAACGCTAAATAATTATTTAATAGAATTAATTTATGTTTGTTAGTTTTATGAGGCCTACCGAAAGAAAAAGATTTTTTATTACTTTTTTGGGGCCAAGGGGTTGGGGAAAATTGAAAATTTGCCAAATTGAAAATTTGCCAAGGGGCGCAGTTTTTACTTCGCTGGTGCCCCCCCAAAAGTTTTGGTCACGCTACGCCTATGATTCTCAATATTTAATTATTCTCAATTTAATTATTTTCAGTAGGACAGGAAATATATTTTGTAAAAATATTAATAGCGTTAGATCATTTCATGCATCTTAATTTACAGTTTGGTCCCAAATATTAGTATTTTTTCTTGATTTACTTATTTATTGGTAACTTAATTGTGCTTCTTATCAGATCGAAGTTGATAAATTTGAAATCAAACCTGTTCTTTTTAATCCTGAAATTCCAGAAGAGTCTGACAAGTACATTTTTAGATATTCGGCAAAATGTCTAAAACTGAAAGTGTCCGATCATTAATGACTAATGTATCACTGCTCGTTTAACAATGCTATTGTATCTTAAACTAAAACAACTAAACTAATATGAAAATATAGTGACAGGCTCTGATTACTGAATAGGCACGAGAAGCACATGCTTCCCTTAAAAAATTGTAAAGCCGCTCAAAATTGAGAAAAAAAGGGGGGAGGGGGTGGCAATTTTTTTTATTGAATTAAATGTAATGTTAGATTGGTAGATTATGTTTATTTTACACAACTGAATATTAATACTTCTTTAATTTGCTTTGTACGCACAATGTAAAGTATTAATAATTTAAATCAGGCCTGTCCAACCTTTCAGTAACCAGGGGCGCATCTTGGCTCTTGGTACTCAATGAAGGGCGCCATTATTTACGTGACTGAAAAAAAAAAATGTGGTAATATTATCGCATAGTATTAGTAGTATATACTCACGTTTAACATAATGTAAATGAATCGTATAGCGGTAAACAAAAGACCCTTACAGTTCTGGAGTTACACTTATTAAATTTCAAACTATACGTTTTTTATGAGAAGTCTGTATCAAAAATGTTTGTAGGATAAGGCGCCAAAAACTGTAATCGCGTCTATAATAACAATAATAACAAATAAATATGAAAATCAGAGATATTGCTAGGTTTCTTTCTGGATGTGAAAATATGGTTTAATTTATTTTGAAGGCGTGGATTAGTTTTATGAAAAGTACAAAAACAGACAAGCTTGATAGTGACCATACCACGTGGATGGTTTCAGCGGTATAGTGTGGAAGTGCTTGCATAGATGGAAATCATTCTGCATTGTTTATTATTTTTTCTAAGCAAAATTATAGAAAAAAAAAAAAAAGAAAAAGAAAAAATCCTCTAAAATTTTAAAAGTCAAGAAAAATTAAGCTTTTTTGTTCTTCGTAAAAAACAGCCAATGGGCGTGTGTGACAACAGTAAAAAGAAAAAACTTGAGTTTTCATGCACATGTGTCTTCAAAGGGAAGGGAGGGGAATAAACGTTTATTTTTCTCTTACTTCTTAAGTTTTAAAAAGAACTATTTCGAACTATTAAGAAATTTAACTATTTACACTATATAAACAATAGCTAAAAATTGCAAAAATATGCATGATTAAATTTTTAAAGTATGTTTCTGGTTTTTAATATACAACGGCAAGCCAACAACATGCCAAATGCAGGTTTTAAAAATATCTCTGATAAAATATTAATGATTTTAAATAAAGCATTCCTTATAATTTGAATTTTACTTCTAAAATGGTTAATAACAAGAAATCTTCAAAACGGCGCCAAGAAAACCTTTAAAGGACGCCATGGCGCCCACGGGCGCCGCGTTGGACAGCCCTGATTTAAACTATTGCCAAATTTGGAAGAATTCTTTTAAAATATTAATATTTTATCATGCTGTATTCAAACTTTTTATCCAACTTAAATTTTTACGCTAATAACACCATGCAAAATCATTTTTCCATATTTTTCTTGATTGTGTCCAATTATTGCGTACATATATACATATAGGGGAACATAATAAAAGTTCTTTAATGAAATACATGTGAACAAAATCGGAGAGTTTCCAGGTATGTCGAACTTAAAAAACATTTCTCGAATGAAAGGGGGGGGGGGCTCGAAATGACACTGTGCTTTCCACATCTTCAGAGGTTAATCGGGGCCTGATAGTGACTTTTCCTTATATTTGATGCATGGCTTATGTTTTAAAACGTTATAAGTTAATAAATATTAAGGGTGTATCCGAAAAAATCCCTGTCGGCTTGGCCTATAGGCGGAGGTAGATTTCGAAGAATGCTCATTTCAACAACAAAAAATAAAATTTCATTACAGATAAACCTAGTTTAACAACTTTATTTGGCCTCTTTTGAAAAATTTTTACTTTCATTTTTCTCTAAGAATTTGTTTTATAAGAAACATTTTAAGCTAAATTCGGCTTAAATGCCCATTTTAACAGCATATTTTGAAATATATTCTGACTTTATTAAAAAATCGACTAATACGGTACATTATATAGTTCGTAAATAACAAAAAACTGTCAATTGAATGCGTTTGAAAGCAAAAATGGATTTAAAAATGAGTCAGAAAAAACGCAGTTTGTTATTTGAATACAACCTATATTCTTAATTATGATCACATCGGGAAATTTTGTGCGAAGTGCCCACTTTGACAGCATTTTTAAAAATATGTTCAGCCTTTATCAAAAAATTGTTCAATACGGCACATTATACAGCTCCTAAATAAGAGAACCTGTCAATTGTATGTGTTTGAGAGCAAAATTGAATTTAAAAATGAGTCATAAAAAACGCAATTTGTTATTTGAATACTTCCTCAAATTTTCAATCACGACTATTTTGGGAAATTCTGTTCACAATACTCTTTTTGGAAGCTTTTTTTTTTAAATATATTCTGACTTTATTAGAAAACGGACCGATGCGTCACATTATATTAGTTTCTAAATGAAAGGAAATGTCGATTGGATGCGTTTGAGAGCAAAAATGGATTTAAAAACGAGTCAGAAAAAAACGCAATTTCTTATTTGAATACTTCCTTAAATTTTCAGTCACGATGACTTCGGGAAATTCTGTTCAAAATACCCTTTTTGACAACCTTTTTTGAAATATATTCTATCTTTATCAAAAATCTGACCAATGCGTCATTTAATACAGTTTCTAAATAAGAGGATCTACTATTTGGATACGTTTAAAATCAAAAATGAATTTAAAAATAAGACAGAATATAAGCAGTTTGGATTTGAGGGTTTTTTTCTCCAACTCCTATTTTTGTTTAATTTATTTTTGCTATACGAATTGGTCCTATGAAAAACATGTCAATATAAAAGTTGTAGACGTTATTGAGAAGATGTAAAATAAATTTAGTTAGATTTGATAGCTTAAAAATTGACGGAGTTATGGATTTTTTTCTTTTTTCACCCCCCATTTTTATTTTCGTTTATATTTTTTTTTCATCGGTAATAGCTGGTCCTATCAAAAACTTGTAAATACAAAAGTTTTAGATAATTTTAAGTACATTTATAAAAAAATTATTTGGACTTAATATCTTGAGAATTGACGAAGTTATAAATTTTTTTCTCCCAAAAACCTTGTTTTTTTCACCCGTGAAGCCGATTTCTAAATTTATCAAAAATTTGTCACGCATAAACTTTTGGCCCATTTTTAAGAAGTAATATAAACTTTAAACCGATTCGATATCTATTTTAACTAAGAAGTTATTGCGTTTTTTTTTTTTTTTTTTTTTTTTTATATTCACAAAACCTCTCCCTATTTCCACCGCCTGGGACCGATTTTACCCATTAACGAACTTAGCCGAGATTTTATACCTCTTGATTTTATGTATCAGTTTGGAAGAGATTGGAGCAAAACAATAGAAGTTATCGTGTCCATAAGAAGGTGATATATATATATATATATATATATATATAAACTTTTTTACTGATGGTAGTTTTGGGGTCTAGTGGTCATGATCGGCGTAGATCTGCAAAAAATTTTCAGAATTCCCAACATTGGTGTGATCGCAATAGGTAGTATTTCATACGAAATCTACCTAAAACACTTTTCCACCTTCAACAGCTTGAAATTTTCTGATACAACTTCAGACACATTTTTAAAAGTAGAAACATGAAACTTGCTGAGGGGATTTTTGAAGAGTCGTTTAAGATGTCGTGTAATGCCATTTTACGCTCAATTCATTAGAATTTGATTTATAAACAATTACCTTCTCAGTATGAGTCTTTTTTTTCATTCCCAGATCTCCCGCTTCGGAAAAATCATTTCAAAATTCCATTTTTGATTGCTTTTATTGCGATATTTTATGCATTTATCAAAGAATCGACAATCACAGCACATTGTGTATACTTTCTAAACAAGACAATTTGCCAGTTTGATGCATATGAGAGCAAAAATTGTATTTAAAAATAAATCGGAAAGTAAGCAGTTGGAATCGAAATGCACCCTTAAGTGCGGAGCAGTTTGTCCGTTTCTCATGTAACAACCCAGTAAGATAAGGAATTGTTCAATAGGCAATACAAATAAGAATAATAAACATTTTTCAAATATGTAAAAAGAGCGAAAAAAAAAGTTTAATAATTAGGTCAAGCAACTAAAAGAGTGAGTGAAATGTTGCAAATTACTTTGTTAAAAGTTGCCAGACACAATTCTTTTCGTCAATATTGATCTTAAAACAAGGTTAAAATTCAATTTCTTTCATATGTAATTTAATCATAAGAATTCTACTGGCTTTTATTTTTCGCAATTTCTTACAAAACTCGTTTATGTCAGCAGACTGGGACAATAGAGTTTTCAATTGAAATTATTGTTAGTTTATTATTTTCCTGATTTTTATTTACTTGATTTTTTTTAAATAATGTATTTTAACTTGGTTGGTTTCTCTCAACATTAATGGCGCATTATGTGTAATAACAGCATTTTCAAGGCAATTGGTACATTAGCGAACAAAATTCTTCAAATCTGAAATCATAAATTCATTTTTTGCCATTTTCTGTTATAATTGATATTTTTGACAGAATAATTCCATTTCTAGTTTTCCAAGTGAGTTGTAATTTTCTACCTTATTAAATAAATAAATAAATAAATAAATAATAAATTTTTGTAAGAAAAAAAAGTGCTGTTAATTATGCATTTGTTGTAAAGTAGATTTTGAAACCATTTCTTCAGATGCAATAAAACCTTGGAACACAGAACATCTCGGAGCGACAAAACACTCCCTAATGGTAAAAAAAAAATAATGGCGTTTTTTCACTAAAAAGGGTGATATTTTATTGATTTTTCGAAGTGCAAGAGAGTAACCAAGCTATAAAACGATTTTAAATTAATTTTATTGATTCTTACGCTAATTTCGACAAAAAATTATTATTTTTTTTTCATATATTGTTTTAATTTTAACTTATATATTAATAGATTTAATGAATTTGACATTACTTAGTAAATAAATATTACCTATATTTTAACACTAGTTAACTTAATACACTTACTTTTAGGAAAGACTATAGGTATTTTTTTATACATTAATTTCATCTTTTCCACATGAGGCAAGGATTTGGAAAGTGTTAAAAGAGAGAGAGACAAATTTGACTTTTAAACATTTAAATGTCATGCTTTGCTGCGGAAAAAGAAAAAAAGTGTTCAGAATATAGTTATGATACGACAGCCAGAGAGGCCATCTGCCATAGGGTTATACCCTTATCTTATATCTAAGATGATTTCACAGAATTCTTATCCCTGTTTAGAATACGCAGGAGGATGGGTGAAATACACAAGCCACAAGAAATTCCAGTAAGTCTTTTTAAGGGTGTATTCGAAAAAACTCTTTTCCACCTTCAACAGTTTGAAATTTTCAGATACTATTTCAGGCGCATTTTTAAAAGCAGAAACATGAAACTTGCTGAGGGGATTTTTGAAGAGACGTACAAGGTGCCGCGGGATGTCATTTTATGCTCCATTCATTAGAATTTGATTTATGAACAATTACCTTCTAAGTATGACACTTTTTTTCGTTCGCAGACCTCCCGCTTCGGAAAAATCGGTTCAAAATGTCGTTTTTGATTGCTTTTTTTGCAATATTTTCTGCATTTATCAAAGAATCGACAATCACGGCACCTTGTGTACTTTCTAGTTTCATGCATATGAGAGCAGAAATGAATTTAAAAATAAATCGGAAAATAAGCAGTTTGAATCGAAATACACCCTTAAGCTTCCTTTAAAAGTTAAAAACTGCAACTATTTTTTTCTTCATCTATACCCATTCTTAGAAATTGCGGCTATAAAGGCGAAATACTGAATAGTTTTCCTCCCTCAACAGCTCGAATTTTTCCGATACATTTTCAGACTCATTTTTAAAAGTAGAAACATAAAACTTCATGAGAGGATTTTTGAAAAGGACTATAAAAAGCCGTGTGATGTCATTTTTTGCTCAATTCCTTACAATTTCACTTATAAACAATTACTTTCTCAGTATGACCCTTTTATTTCATTCCTAGATCTCCCGCTCCGGGAAATTCGATTCAAAATGCCAACTTTGGCAGCATTTTTTTTTCATTTATTAAAAATTTGACAAGCGCGGCACATTGTTTACTTTCTAAATAAGATAATTTGCCAGTTTGATGCGTTTGAGAGCATAAGTGAATTTAAAAATAAATCCGAAAATAAGTAGTTTGAATTAGAATACACTCATAAATGTTTTGGACAAGAATTTACTTATCTTAAAAAAAAAATTGGTTTATCCATATTAGTTTCTTTTTTTTCAGATAAATTTTTTTACCACATAAAATCGTAACAAATAAGCAAAAAAAAAAAAAAAAAAAAAAAAAAAAAAAAAACATTCGCCCGCCCGTTATTAAAGTTAAAATTTCGGCCCGACACCGGCCCGATATACTATTAGGTAAAATAAGATCCGAGCTCGCCCCGCCCCGGAAAAAAGTAAACATTCGGCCCGAACTCGGCCCGGCCGGAATGAATTTCTTACAGAACATTGATCTTTACTCTTACAGAAGAATTCAGATAAAAAAAGTTATCTTTTTTCAGTCTTTTTTTAAATGTTTATAATCTCTATTTATACAGAAGTGTCGTAGGCTGCGATATTTATGCTTTAACCTTTGTTTGTTGTATGTAAATGTTTCAGTTATCATTAGTACTATTAATCCATACTCCATGTAATGGAGACAAAAATCTAAAAAATGCTGTATGGTAAAAATAAAATCATCTAAGACGGAATCACATTGGAAAGAAAAAAATGCGTTCCTTTCGTAGCAGGTGTAAATGTTTAATATATTTTTTTCTCGCGTATTATTTTATTCATTTTGCATGGTCGGTATTCATTCATGGCTGGTATTCATTTTTTCGCCGGTTTGAACCGTCGATGAAATTGGAACTATCCTAATATAAAAAAAATACATTCAAAATCGAAAACTTAAAAATTATCCTTATAACTAGCCGTTCTCAACTATCCTATGAAAAAAAAAAAAAAAAAAAAAAAAAACTTGGTTATAAAATATTAAAATTTGAGTGAGATATTTGAAAATAACACTCCCATAGACTTAGCTTAGCATACAGCATTATCATCCGGGGCTATTTGAGTGACTAGTGTAGGCACGGACGCACGTGCGAAAACTGCGCCCGGGACAAAGTTTAATTTGGCGTCCTCCCTCCTCCAACTTGTCCCCAAAATGACGTCTGTAATATAAATTTGGTGCCCCCTAAATTTCTGTGCCCGGAAGACCCCCCCCCCCTCCCCACCCTTCCGCACGGCAGTTAGTGTAGGCTCTTAAGCAATTTCCGCTAATAAAGAGAATGGCATGCAAAATCTTTCGTGCAGCTCTAAATATGTGGTGTAGAATTTATATACCACTGTTAAAATGAGAGAGAGAAAAAAAAGTTAAATTTAAAAGCTTAAAGGTGTTCTGAAATCAAAAAGGTCAACTTTGTGACACATGCTTTAATTTATTTTTGTTCGGAAATGCATGAAAATAGCATGTGTTATTATTCAGAAACTGTCTAATTGCACTCATTTTTCTGTTTTTTATAAAACACAATAGATTTTTTATAACAAGCCTTCAGATTTGACACTTTTAAGCATATTTCCCGACGAAAGCAGAAAAACCGGTCGAAAAGCAGGAGAAAAACGGGTGATCACGTCATCGAAATAGCTTATAACTGGATAGGTAATTTAATTATCATAAAATGGAAAAATAGGTTCGATTTGTAATCGCTTCCATAGTCAGGCATTCCAATTTTATATATTTTTGTTCATAAATGAATTTGTATATGTGTCAAAACGTTTTGCGCTTGTTGGGCGCAGCAGTTAAGAACACCCTTAAGCTGAAATTGAAAACGTACTTCAAGCAACGTACTTCAAGCTCAAAGTACTGTAATCAATTTTTTTCGTGTGTCCTTGTAAATGACCGACAAATGGTATGAATGCCCTATTCTGTCGTAATCATCTTGTAGTAAAATATTCAGTGATTTATATCAGTTTTACTCCATTTGAAATAGCGAAATGTCATTAAAATAGATTGCAAACGATTTTCCCCCCATATACCACAATATGTAATAGAATTAATTTGGGTGTCCCTGTAAAGGAACTATTGATCATACATATTTCATATACAATACCAAACATGCATAGGTGACATTAAATAACGTGTATCATTTGCTTGAAAATCTGAGCACATTTATTGGCGTTAGTGAGTAGATAGATGGAAGACTAACAGATTACATAAGCACTTTTCAACTTTGTTGGAAAGTGTTAAAAATTCGATGTTTTTGTTTTACTTCTGATAGGTCAAAGTCAATCTTAAATGTCCTATTCTCATTTTATCGTTTGCAGAAATGTATATTTATTTTAAAACTTTCTTTTTACCACTAAGCCGTGTTACAATTATTGCATTTATTACATTTTCTACATTTATTATTTATATCCAACATGAGATTGACAAAACGAAATATAGAAAGGGCAAGATTTTTTAAACAAATAATGTATGTGATTGCAATTTGCAGACCGGATATAAATATATTTGAAGCGTACGAGGGTTGGGAAAGGAAATTGTTCTGCCCCCGTTCAAACTGTTTTAAGTACTTTCCAACAAAGTTGAAAAGCGTTCATGCATTCGGTTTGTCTGTCCGGTTGTCCATGATCTAACTCCCGTAAATATATTCGGATTTTCATTTTATTGATGATAAAGCTCATTTAGGGTCACAAAGCATGTTTGGTGGCATATGAAGTATATGTACAATTAAAAGGTTAATTTACAGGGACACTCAAAAGAATTCGATTACATTATGGTGAATGGGGAAAAATCGTTTGCAGAATATTTTAATGACATTACGTTATTTCAAATGCATTGAAACTGATATAAATCACTGAATTTCACTACGATCAAGTTACAACAGAGCATTCATAGCATTTTTTATTCATTTACAGGGAAACACAAAGAAAATCGTTTACGGCACTGTCTTTGCGTAATAATTGCTATAGAGTACGTTTTAAAATTCAGTATGCCTTTTAAATTTAATTAGTTTTTTGCACATTACTTTTTATATATAAATTCTGTTTCTCATATACAGGACTGCACAAAAGTATCCACATGCCATTCTCCTATAAGAAGAAATTGTTGAATGGGAATTTTCACCTGAAATATACGTATCTCTTAAATGAACTAAATTTTGGAACGCATGTTGTTAATAAATACAAATCTTTATATCATATTACAGGGCTGCTAAAAAATTCAGATAATTTTCCGATTATAGAGGGAACAGTTGAAATTCTGGTTTTGAAATGCGTTATATATTTCCATATGGTGAAATGGAACATATTATTTTAATTTTTTTAAACTGTGCAGTTTTGTTACATTATTCTAACTGTGTTGGAAAATGCTTCATAATCTATGCTTGACATGCTTGACGCATGCTTTTTTTATTTCTTGTTTTTTATTTCTTTTTTTATAGGTATTACTCGAATATTGCTCGAATGTGTAATGAATTTCATTAATGCATTAAAAATGGATTGTAGATAAATTGCAACATTGAAAATATTCAATGAAAACATGCCGAAAAATGAATAAAACGGGTCATTTGAAGTGGGAGAAATTCTTCATTCACAGTGTCTCAAGAAATGGCCGGATGGGAGCCATGGGGGGGGGGGGGGTAGCGTTTGACCCTCCTCCAAATTTATTTTTGGATGGCCATGTCATTTCAGTTTGGCCAAGATTTCAACCGCACCCAAGATACAAAAACCAAAGTACTACTTTATAATTCTCTATTTTTTTTAAAAAAGACTCTAATTTTAGTACATTTTCATTGTTTGTTTCTGGTTGTAGATTGAAAAAAAATAAGTGGAATTTCAAGGAAATCTTTAAGGGTGTTCTTAACTGCTCCGCTCGACAAGCGCAAAACGTTTTGACACATTTACAAATTCAACACAACATTTAAAATTTAACACATTTACAGAAAGATGTACAATTGCAAAGCTTGACAATGGAAGCGATTTGGAATCTAACTTAGTTTTCCATTTTATGATAATTAAATTATCTATCGAGTTCTAAGCCATTTCGATCACGTGATCACCCGTTTTTCTCCTGCTTTTCGACCGGTTTTTCTGCTTTCGTCGGGAAATGTGCTCAAAAGTGTCAACTTTGAATTCTTGTTATGAAAAATCTATTGTGTTTTTTAAAAAAACAGAAAATTGAGTGCAATTAGACAGTTTCTCAATAACAACACCTGCTATTTTCCTGCATTTCCCAACAAAAATAAATTAATGCATGCGTCTCAAAGTGGCTCTTTTTGATTTAAGAACATCCTTAAGGTTTTTATAGTTTCCATTCAAAGTAAAATCGATTTTTTTTTTTTTTTTTTTTAACTTTAGTTAACAGTGAACACAATATCTGATCAATAACTTTAAAAACATTTTTATGAAAGAAGCAATCAAAGATTGCAAGACATTTTTACTTAGCAAACATTGATTAATACAATTATTAATACAATTTCTGACCAGAATTAAAATTTTTTTTATGTACGAAAATTAAATATATGGCCTGAGACACATTTTCCCTAACAGACGAAAAGCCCCACCAGTGGTCGAGAGGTTATGACCTCTCAACTGGTAAACGGCAGGTGATAGGTTCGTACCCGATCGAGGCCGTCGGCCTAACTGGTCGGAGTTTTCGTGGTTTTCTTCGAACTTTGCGTAAATGCAGGTTAGGTTCTCTTAGAAAGACCTCCACGAAACACCCCAGGGTCTATATCCCAAGAGTAGATAATCGGCCGACACAAAATAAACCAAATCAAACCTAACGGATGAATCGCGACGAAACCAAAATGTTGGATATCCCCACTTTAGCATTTTAGATTGAATTTTCATCTCGAAATTCCCGGGTAAGGAAATCCTAAATGAAGTACAGAATTTATGCTGGTGCATAAATGAAGCTTTTCATCGCAGGAAAAATAAGAATAAATCAGGAATTTAATTCGGAAATACACGAATTCAAAAGATGCACAAATGAAAAATTCATAAATGGTGCTTACTATAGAGGTCTGCACGGGCCGGGCCTCGGCCCGAAGCCCGAGCCGGCCCGGCCCGCGGGCAAAGTTCAGGCCAATTTTCATTAACGGCTTTCGGGTCGGGCCGGGCTCGGGCCTTGCTTCTGAAGACTCGGGCCGGGCAGGACGGGCCTAGTCACTAATCTTTTCGGGCCGGGTCGAGCTCCGGCCGAAATTTTAACTTTCGGACCGGGCCGGGTCGGGTCGGGCCAATATGTCTCTGGTTCGGGTCGGGCCGAGCCCGGGCCAAAATTTTAACTTTCGGGTCGGGCTCGGGCCTGGAAATTTCGGCCCGTGTAGACCTCTAGCTTACTATTCTGTACATTTCAAAAGATTCTGGTCTAGTTTGAAAGATAATCTTTAGTGCTGCCATCTAGAGGACACAATCATAGTAATATTTGTACGACATAGTTAAAAAAAAATATTTAAATGCAAATTTATATTAGATACATTTATTTTGAATAGCTTGAAAGCTTTCAAAAGTTTTAGTTTTAAAATGCAAATTATAAAGCAATTTATTCAAATTTCAAAATTTGAACAAATATATTTTTATAATGTTAGGGATATTTAGAAAACTTATATGTCCTTTCAAAATTACGTTGATTTTATGAGTACTTGTAAATAATGTAGTTAAATTTAATATTATCTTGAAGCACAATTAAATCGCGATTATTAAACATTTTTTCCTCATTAAGATTGCTTTAAAATAAATGCAAAAACCCTGAAAAAGTTTCTTTATTCAATTAAAAAAAATTATTTTTCCATTTATTATGGGTAGATGGCAGCACTATTAATCAGAAGTGAGAATCATTTTTTCGATGATGAAATAAACTTCTCAATAAAGAAACAGAAACAAAAAAAAAAAAAAAAAACTTTCCTTGATCAACAATGGGAATTATTCTGACATTTTCTGACACATATTTGGCCCCACCAGTGGCCGCGAGGTTCTGACCTCCAAACTGGTAGACGGTAGATGCTGGGTTCGAACCCAATCGCGACCGTGAGCCTAACCGTTCGGAGTTTTCCGTGGTTTTCTTCGAACCTTGCGTAAATACGGGTCAGGTTCCCTTAGAAAGACCCCCACGGAGGGCATCCCACCCCAGAGGGCCTATATCCCATAGCGCAGATAATCGGCCGACATAAATACACCACCACCACCTGACACATATTTAAACTTAAAAGCAAAATACTTGCAGGCATGATTATTAAAATAATGGAACAGATGTGTTAGAGTTCATCTTAGCGAAAATAATTTTAAATCGAAGTTTTTTCGTTTTCCGATAGATAAATAACACCATAAAAACAATTATCGTCAAAAGAAGGTAGTTTTTTACATTTCCTGCATTGTCGCTTCCAGAAATACGATTCGAAATGCCAATTTAGACAGCATTTTCTGTATTTTTTGTGCCTTTATCGAAAAACAAAAAACATTTCGGTTACATAGATTTAAAAATAAGAGCAACTGCCAATTTGATAAGTTTACGAACAAAAAAGAGTTTTTGTGTGGTTGTTTGACTGTCCGGTCCGCATTCTAAGAGCTGAATCACGCGGAGAACGGTTTTCCGCAAACATTTTACAAAGCACAATCATTCATTTTGCTGCATGTTCGGTAAACAGGTTTTTCAAACTTCTCGCAGAGTTATTTAATTTCTCCCTCCGCTCCTATTGGTCAGTTGATAAACGCTGAATGAAACCGGGATATTCAAAAGAATTCTGTTAGAGCTGTATCACACGGAGAAAAATTTTTCGGCAAGCATTTCACAAAACACGATCGCTCATTTTGCTGCTTGTTCGGTAAATAAGTTTTTCAAACTTCTCGCGGGGTTATTTAGTTTCTCGCTCCGCTCCTATTGGTCAGTAGATCAGCGCTGAATGAATCGCCAACATTTTCCATGCAATGCGGTAAATATTCGGTAAGCAAAAACGGTGAGGGTCAATCCATTTCAAGTGGTCCAGAAAATATAAAAATGGTCGCTCGACCATTTTTAAAAAATCTGAAATTTTTTGTGCAACAACCCTAACATGACGGAAGTTCAAAATGACCGTTATTTTAATTTTACTATTTTTTGTTTGTGCATGGCGGCCATCTTTGTTTCATCGTGTTCAGCGATTTTCTCAAATACTAGGATACACAAAATTGTAAATATCTTGCCTTTTATTTTCCCAATTGAAATGGGGTTTACAGCATTTTGTTCAGAATAAAATAGGCTAAATGTACAGTTGTAGAATAATTTTGAAAAATAAATTTTTACAGGTGAGATTTTAGCACAAAATTTCAGATTTTTTTCAAAATCTATCCGTTTGCAAGAGGAAATTTTTCATGTAAGGAAAACTGTTAACCTTACACAATTTTTTCTACAAATAGGTCAAAAGTGCATGTACTCACACACCAAGTCCCAGATCTGGGAGCTGATTTCTCTTTGCGAAAAAAAAGTCCGAAATTCGTCGAAAATTTCAAAAATCGCACTTTTTAGGCTTTGATATCTCTGGTGGGGCACGAGATAAAAATCTGAAATTCTGGCATTTGATAGTATTATGTAGTAGTGTTATGTACAAAAAATTTCAAGAAGGAGATCTGACTACAAGCTGAGATATGACATGGACAATATGTGAAAACAGCACTGCGCCAAACTATTGTAACCTACTGTGTAATTGTTCAACAAGACTGTCAACCTTACACAATTTTTTCTACAAATAGGTCAAAAGTGCGTGTACTCATACACCAAGTCCCAGATCTGGGAGCTGATTTCTCTTTGCGAAAAAAAAGTCCGAAATTCGTCGAAAATTTCAAAAATCGCACTTTTTAGGCTTTGATATCTCTGGTGGATCACGAGATAATAATCTGAAATTCTGGCCTTTGATAGTATTGTGTAGTAGCGTTATGGACAAAAAATTTCAAGAAGGAGATTTGACTATAAGCTGAGATACGGTGATTAAAAAATGTTAAGAAATGCTCTTACGAGTACATTAGGAGAAATGAGATTAGTCTCTTTTATTACAATATTTACACAGAAAATATCGTTTATTGAAAACAGTTAAATAATAAACATTTAATTTACAAAGATACCATATATGCTCAACAAAGAGCTTAACACTATTTACGAGAGATGTTATGAGTTCGAGCAGTTACTGTTGTCAGTCCATTAGGCTGTTCTTTCTCATAATTTTATTTGAAGCCACCCAAGTCTTGTCATCCCTTGTTAACTTTAATGAAATTCTCTAGGTTTAATAATTGAAACCATGTCAACTCGATCAGTTGCAACCCATTGTCTGTAATTTACTTTTCCTGAAATGTGTTCCGAGTAAAATTATTGCAATAGCATTTCTAGTAGGTTTGTTCATCTGGACAAATAGTGTATTGGATTAGCATACATTCTGAATTGTTTAAATCACACAGAAGCATTTGAAGAAGATATTTATAATTAACATTTAACTTTGTACCATAAATAATTAATTTAAAATTTTGGAGGTATGAACAATTACATAGTAGGTTACAAAAGTTTGGCAGTATTGTTTTCACATATTGTCCATGTCATATCTCTGCTTGTAGTCAAATCTCCTTCTTGAATTTTTTTGTATATAACACTACTACACAATGCTATCAAAGGCCAGAATTTCAGATTTTTATCTCGTGCTCTACTAGAGATATAAAAGCCTAAAAAGTGCGATTTTTGAAATTTTCGACGAATTTCGGACTTTTTTTCGCAAAGAGAAATCAGCTCCCAGATCTGGGACTTGGTGTATGAGTACACGCACCTTTGACCTATTTGTAGAAAAAATTGTGTAAGGTTGACAGTCTTGTTGAACAATTACATAGTAGGTTACAATAGTTTGGCAGTACTGTTTTCACATATTGTCCATGTCATATCTCAGCTTGTAGTCAAATCTCCTTCTTGAATTTTTTTGTACATAACACTACTACACAATACTATCAAAGGCCAGAATTTCAGATTTTTATCTCGTGCCCCACCAGAGATATCAAAGCCTAAAAAGTGCGATTTTCGAAATTTTTGACGAATTTCGGAATTTTTTTCGCAAAGAAAAATCAACTCCCAGATCTGGGACTTGGCGTATGAGTATACGCACTTTTGACCTATTTGTAGAAAAAATTGTGTAAAGTTGACAGTTTCCCTTGCATGAAAAATTTCCTCTTGCAAACGGATAGATTTTGGAAAAAAATCTTAAATTTTGTGCTAAAATTTCACCTGTAAAAATTTATTTTTTTAATTTTTTCTACCACTTTATATTTAGCCTATATTATTCTGAACAAAATGCTGCAAACCCCATTTCAATTGGGAAAATAAAAGACGAGATATTTACAATTTTGTGTATCCTAGTATACACTATATTGCCATTGATTATGGGACACTTGCGATTTTAGACATTTTACTAAATATCTAGAAAAATACATAAGGAATCATCTCGAAACTCTTAGTGTATAAATATAATAGTATAAGTCATACATCTCCGTGAAGATTTTTTCCCGAAACTCCAAAGGGGACCGTCAACAAATTAAAAAAGAATGAATATCTTTTGAATAACCCTGTCAAAACTAATGTAGCAAAAACGCTCAAACTCTAGATTGTGATTGAATGCCTCATTGTAATAAGCCTTGTTCATTTTTATGCAAATAGCATGCATACTCGCAGAGTAATTAAGGTTTTTATAAAAATGATCCCAAATTTTTCCAAGTTTTTTCCTTATAATTTTCAGAGTTCTTAATATAAAATATTATTTTTTTCAGAAAATATGACAAACAACATTGCACACAGTACCCTGTAATCAGAGTTAAAAAATAAGGAAAATTGTATAAAAAATGAGTTGGTTTACTAGATAATTTTTTACTGCGCATGCGTCAACGATATCAAAATTTCATTTGCATATTATGTTACCTAAATGTATAGAGCAACTTTTGTGAAAGTCACAAAATCATAACTTGAAAATTCTGACAATAATTGTCAATTGAATAAGTCGAAAATCCGTTATTCTCAAAATGAAGCAAAAACAAGAGGGGTTGTATCCATATATTCATTGATTAGTGTAATATAGAATACACAATATGGGATGTACTACTGCATTTGGATAAAATCCCTCATTTTTTTGCTTCATTTTGGAAACAACGGATTTTGTCCTTTTTCTATAGACGATTACTTTCAGAATTTTCAGGCTATGATTTTGAGACTTTTACAAAAGTTGCTCTATACATTTAGCTAACATAATATGCAAATGAAATTTTGATATCTTTGACGCATGCGCAGTAAAAAATTATATAGTAAACCTACTCATTTTTCATACAATTTTTATTATTTATTAATTCTGATTACAGGGTACTATGTGCAATGTTGTTTGTCATATTTTCTGAAAAAAATATTATTTTATATTAAGAACTCTGAAAATTATAATGGAAAAACTTGGAAAAATTTGGGACCATTTTTATAAAAACCTTAATTACTCTGCGAGTGTGCATGCGATTTGCATAAAAATGAACACAATGTATTAAAATAAGGCATTCAATCATAATCTAGAGTTTGAGCGCTTTTGCTACATTAGTTTTGACAGGGTTATTCAAAAGATATTCATTCTTTTTTAATTTGTTGATGGTCCCCTATGGCGTCTCGGTAAAAAATCATCACGGAGATGTATGACGTATACTATTATATTTATACACTAAGAGTTTCGAGATGATTCCTCATGTATATTTCTAGATATTTAGTAAAATGTCTAAAATCGCAAGTGTCCCATAATCAATGGCAATATAGTGTATGAGAAAATTGCTGCACACGATGAAACAAAGATGGTCACCATGCACAAACAAAAAATAGTAAAATTAAAATAACGGTCATTTTGAACTTCTATCATGTTAGGGTTCTTTTACAAAAAATTTCAGATTTTTTAAAAACAGTCGAGCGACCAGTGCTGGACCACTTGAAATGGATTGACCCGTGAGCAAATTCTCCCCCATATCAAGGTCAGGCAACTTTTTGCTCACTATAATGTTGTGTTGGGGAAAAAGTTTAGCGAATAGGGCACGTGTGATACCGCTATTACAGTATGATTCTGCTCTTTGGGAATAGTTTGCAATGTATTTTTATGATGATGTACTATTTCAAACAGGGCCGTGCTTAGGACTTTGGCGGCCCTGGACGAACTATATTTTGGCGGCCCTTTTTTCTGAAATTTTTTAAACAGATATAAAATATTATAAACTGTACAAAACGTACCACAAAAGTGAAATTTGTATGAATTTCACTTAAAACACAAAAAGTTGTAAGAAAGAGGTCATAAAAATTATATATATAAAAAAATCAAATTATTCTTGCCCATCAGTATAAAATAATTTTGGTTTACCTTAATTTCCCATGACAAATTTCAGTTCATCTGAATTTATAAGGTTTAGCACCATAAATAATACTTAATCATACCATACCTATATTATAGAGTGGTAAAGTTTGTTTACTTTTGTTTGTTTACTTTACTCCGTAACTACCGAACCGATTCCAAAATAGTGCCAAAATGATAGTTTTTTTACCCAAAAGTCTTAAAATCTTTGCCCTCAAAAAAAAAAAAAAAAATCTGAAATTTATAGGAATTTTTTTGGAAAGCAGCAGAGCGGCGAAGGAAGAGGAAACTCTTCCCGGCACTAATTAATTATGGTGCAGTTTGGTTTAATTCTGTTTTCATTTCAAGTCGATTTCTGGCTAAGCGTAAATTCCTGGAAGTTCAGTTTGGCTCAAACAGACTTTTAAAAAACTAGTTCAGTATGTTATTTCCGTTTAAAAACTATACCTACAGTAAGAAATAAACATTGTTGTTTATATGTGTGCTATTTTCTAGAAAAACCGCTACATTTTTTCCAAGACCGTTTGATACAATTCAGGTTTCTATCACGACTCTTTGATGAAATTTGCTTCTTTTCGGCGGCCGTTGGACGAAATTCGCGTTTTACCGTTGCCCTTCGATAAATTTCGCTTTTCCTGTGCTGCCCTTTCGCGGAAAATGTGTTTTTTTTCGCAATTCTTTGTCGAAATTCATATTTTTTTCCATGGTCTTACAACAAGATCCTCGTTTTCTCTGTGGTCGTTTGACAAAATTTGCATTTTTTTGCAATCTTTTGCTGGATTTACGTTTTCCGCTATTTTTTTTTAACGAAATTCGTATTCTTTTCGCAATTTTTTGATGAGATTTACATTTTTTCTGCGGTCTTTTTAAGGAAATTAGCATTTTTTCCGCAATTCTTTGTTGAAATTTGCGATTTTTTCGCCCTTTTTTTGTAATAAATTCGCGTTTGTTCCGTGGTCTTTTGACAAAATTGGCATTTCTTTCGCGGCTCTTTGATGGAATATGAGTTTCATTCACGACAATTAGGCGAAATTAACGTTTTTTTCCCCGAGGCTTCTTGATGAAATTAGGGTGTATACTGCAGACCATTGACGCAATTCGCTTTTTTTCAGCTTTGATTGGACAAAATTCGCGTTTTATATTGGTTCTTTGGCAAAATTCACATTTTGTTTAATGTTTTGACAAAAATTGCGTTTTCTTCCGGGTTTTTCGCAAAATTCGCGCTTTTTAAGCGACTCTTTGATGAAACTTATGCTTTTTCCCGCGTTGATTTGTTGAATTTTGCATTTTCACAAAATGCGTGTTTTTCCGCGTCCCTTTACTAAATTCGCTCTTTTTTGGGATTCTTTGTCGAAATTTGCACTTTTTCCATGGGATTTTTTTAAATACTGAATTCGCGTTTTTTTCGTAGCCCTTTGACGAAATTCGCTTTCTACTGCAGTTTTGACAAAATTTGGGATTTCTTTAGCGATTTTTAGACGAAATTCGACATTTTACCACGGTCCTTTCACGAAATACGTGCATTTTTTACAATTCTTTTTCGAAATTCGCGATTTTTTACGCGGTCTTTTGATGAAACTCGTGATTTTCTGCAGTCCTTCGACAAACTTTGTGTTTTCTTAAGTGACCATAAGACAAAATTCACGCCTCCTGTACGATCATTTGACATGATTCTCTTTTTTTTTTATCGTGACATTTTGATGAAATCAGCTTTCTATTTTGGTCTTTTGACAAAATGTGTGCCCTTTAACGGAATTTTTTTTTCTTTTTTTTTTTGCTATCATTAGCCGAATTTTACATTTGTTCTGCGTTCTCTTGATAAAATGTGGGTTTATTCCGCAGCCCTTTACGAAATTCACAATTTTTTCAGAGGTGATTAGAAGAAATTCGCGCTTCCACCGTGATTATTTGAAGGAATTCGAATTTTCTCCGCGATCATTTGTCGAAATTCGACTTTTTTGTGATTCTATGATAAAATTTGGCTTTTTTTCGCGGCACTTTGACAAAATTCGCGTTGTATAAGTGACTTTTTGACAAAATTCGCATTTTAACTGCGGCTCTTTGACAAAATTCGTGTTTTATTTCCGCGATCCTTCAACGAAATTGAAGATTTCTTTCTGCGAATGACTGACGAAATTATTTTTTTCCATCGACAATTTGTCGAAAATTGCGATATGTTTTTAAGTCCAAATTTTCAGACTCGTGGCTGATTTTTTAAAGATTTCGGAATCTTATACCTTAAATTCAGGAAAAGTCAGAACAGAATCACCCCTGCTCCCCCTCCCCCTCCACCTTTCTTTTCCTCCCATGACTACGGTCTTATTGTGAAAAATGATTTTTTTACAAGACAATTCAATGTGTTTTGTAAGATATAGAGGATTATGAAAATTTATGAAACCCCCACCTTGAAATAAAATCCTGGGTACGCCACAGCCCTCATGCATTACACCCGGTCGACATATTTAGCACAAATAAATTGGCAATTTAACTGGGAATTGTTGGCAAAAATTTTTTACAGTTATGAAGTCGAAAAAATTTAAATTTGGAAAAATGATTTTTGAACATCTCAAATATGGGATATTTCGATAAAATCAGTAAAAACCTGAGTGTTTCGTCGTGCTTTCACACGCTTTCAGTGCGCAGGGACTCCAACAATCAAATTAAGTAGTAAATAAAACGCGAAATAGAAGCCACTTTCAATTCAATATTTGTTCTCTTAAAAATATAAATTTAGATGGAATGAAGTCTTAAGATATAAAATTCCACAAATTTGAGGTTAATTTAAAGGTCATTCATCACTGGCAGGTCAGCTAGTATCTTCATAAAAACTGGTGAAATGTAAAAATAACATCAAATTTTTTGCGGCCCCCAAATTTTGGCGGCCCTGGGCAAATGTCCGGCTCGCCCCCCCTTAGGCACGGCCCTGATTTCAAAGATATTAACGTACATAATACATCAATGAGGTGCATTACGATATGCTTAGTCTGGAAAAGAGTGTGCATAGGATATATAGTTCATTTACAGCAGGTATGTCAAACACGTGGCTCGCGGGCCACATTTGGCCCCCAGCACCTTCCTCCCAAGCCATTGGAATTTTTCCTATGTTTCATTCAGTTCTTCTTTAATAAGGAAAATACATTTTGCACGAACTACACTCGTTCAGGTGTTGCAAGTTTGCTAAGTTGGAAAATGTGTGTATTCAAAATATCTATCATTATAACTGAATATTTATCTGTTGTATATTTAATAACAGAAGTTCCATGAATAAATAAAGAGAAGATTATTAATAAAAAATATTCTTTTGTACGGAATGTTTACCATTTTTATTTTTACAGAATAAAAAAATTGGAACTAATAAAATTGATATCTTTTTTTAGTAAAAAATATTTTTTTCGAGTGTGTTTTATTTTTTTATCGATAACTATCTTTAATTTTTTTGCAGGGTTTTGTTGTTGCTGTTTATTTTTTGTATTTTTTTAAGCAAGGTTGCATTTTTAATGTACAGATTTATTTTTCTGCAATTGTAAAAAAATAATAATTTGCCCTTTTTTTTGGGGGGGGGGGGGAGGGGGGTAATGTGGTCCACGGCTTCGTATACAATGCTTAATTTGGCCTGCGATCGTAATCGAGTTTGACATGCCTGATTTACAGGGAAAAATATAACAAAATAGGTTACAGTAGTGTCAATGGGCGACAATTAATAGAAATTCGTTTTCGTATGCGAACATGCATTTTTAATTTAAATAACCTTTTGCATATTATTTTGTGTGTGTATCAGTTTTATAGATTGTTTAGACATATAGAGAGCTACACAAAATAATTCCCATTTTCATTGAGAAATCGTGAAAGTGAATTCGTGACTGACTTGTTATCAATTACGACTCAAATTTCTTTATCTAATGTTAAATCTATGGGCTTGGAATACATCCGTATTTTTCAAATACGTGGTTTATGTAACAACAGAGTCCTATATTACATACGCCATGGATTACAAATTAATATTCCTGTACTAATCATATACAAATTTTAAATGAAATTTTAGTTTTACAATTTTCGGTACTGAAAATTTTTAAACTTCTAAACACCACACATTTTCAATTTTTACACCGTCGTACTGAGAAAAAAAATGTACTTTTAAATGCAATTTGTTTGAAATCCGTACCTCAATTTGTTTTTAAGTTATTAATTTTTTTTGTAGTTTTTTAATACTTTTTTGTTATTGTGGCAACAGAAGTATTTTATTTCTGGACACTAAACATGAACGAATAGAACAAAAAACAGAAGTATTCCATTTTTGGACATTAAACATGGACCAATAAGAAAACGAATAAAATAAAAAAAAAGTTGGTGAATTCAACCAATAAAAACATTCAGATATACTTCAGATTTCCAATTCTTTACCGAAGACAACAACTATTTTCCAAATAATAAATAAGTATTTTTTTTTCTTCTGTCTATATAGAGAGAAAGTATTGGATCCGTGAAGATTTTCGAATTCCAGGTTTCGACGGATTTACACTTTTAGTAATCAGAGGTCCGAAAAAACACGTTTTTACAAAATGTCTGTCTGTCGCACTGTCACCCTGTGAATCTGCATGTGACAAAAATTTTGTGGGTGCTCCATCTCAAGAATTAATGTGCGGAATTATACAAAACTTTAAATTCAGTTAGATCTTCATATAAACTGTATTTGATTAGTTTTTGGTGTATATTGCGCTGCTATGCAGATGGCAGTGCTATGATACCTTTTCCAAAATTTTCGTAGAGAGGGTCTAACCTCTCAACTGGTAGACGGCAGGTGCTGGGTTCGAACCCAATCGCGGCCGTCGGCCTAACCGTTCGGAGTTTTCGTGGTTTTCTTCGAACCTTGCGTATATACGGGTTAGGTTCCCTTAGAAAGACCCCCACGAAGGGCATCCCTCCTCCTGGGCCTATATCCCTAGCGTAGATAATCGGCCGTCACAAAATACACACCCTTAAGAACTAATGGGTGGATTTTCATAAAACTTCAGCGTTAGTTCTTGATATAACATGGAGCTGATTACCTTTTGGTGTTAAACGCCCAACAAGTGGCGCTGCTATGCAGCATTACTCATGATTATTCCAATAGCTCTATCTCAATAACTAAAGCACGAATTCAGATTCTGGTAATTCATGATATAGAATAGTGTTGCTCAGTTTTTGATGTAAATCGCCTTACAGGTGGCGCTTCTAGGCTTAATTTTTCACGATTTCGCAATAGCCACATCTCAAGACTATGAATGGATTTTCAGAGATTCGAGAAAGTCACAATAAACGTGCTCACGGTTGCCCGTCAGAAATTTCAAAATATACTTCTGGTATTTCATTCTGAAATTTAGTGTTTACTTTCATCCTTACATATGTTTCTGTCCCATTTATATTATTATATCATTGCAACTCCGAATCAATAGTTAGTTTAAGGCCAGTTTTTTTTGTCTTCTACTTGACTAATACCAGACAGACGATGGAACCGTGATCAGCGACATATAAGAGCAATTTATGACTTTTAGAACGTCACACAGTGTGGATCATCTTTACACGATGATTGGTACAAAGAGGTGCGCACATCGCTTTTTGTCATCGAGATATGAAGATAGAAGGAGACGACATAAATGACATCACTTGAAGCTGTTTCTATCCCTCCTTCCACCATATTTGACCGCGGTGAGCTGCGCTGTGAACCAATTTCCTCTCGCTGCTCAAAGCAACTACGGTAAAAATTAATACCATGCATGGTGGACGCCGAGAAGGAAGAAAGAATGCATCTTTCGTCTTCAGCGTTCTTCACGGTGCTATAGTCGCAGCAATAAGAATTGACTTTTCAAGGACAAAATGTCCCCCTTTTATTGCTCATTTCTCGTCCCTTATCATAGGCAAAGAAAGTAGAAGGATACATTTCAATATCTTTGTCATAAGTTAGTAATTATGGAAATAACCACGTGGCCGGTTGACCGCTCTTCTATTTCCCAGACCGTTTGAGAGATCCCGTAGGTCGAATACCGCAGTCATACTCTTGCATGTGTAAATTTGTTTTGCGGACGTGCCGAGGAGAAAACGGGACGAGGGACTAGCGTCTTCTATTACCATGGCAACGAAGGGAAAATTAAGAGGACATTTGTTCTTAAAAGGCCGATTTTTCTTGCCGCGACTATAGATTAACATGTCATCTACCTTTAATCTTCATACCTCCATGTTTTATGTTAGTCGCTGTGTAAAGATGATCACTCCGTGTGATGTTTTAAAAGTCATGAACTGACCTTGTATGCCATCAGTCGCGCCCAGAGTTGAAAACCTTTAATAATGAACTTGTAATTTTTAGTTTAACTACAGGTACTAGTCAAATTTTATTTAGCTTGGAGCCCTATTACTATCTGTAGATATTTTGAATAGCTGAATTTTATTTATAATAGTCCTATATATAAAATTTAATACAAAAATAGTATTCTGGGAGTTAATGTAACATTTTAGTCATCTTTAGATTAAGCGATCTGACAGACCGCTCACAGTATAGTTATGCGACAATTTTTGTCACAGCAGTTAAGGCTTAAATATATAGTAGGATTTAAAACATTTGTTAAATTTGTGTTTTACTTGTACTACATAATTTATTTATTTTTTATAGTTAAGTTTTAATTTTTTTGTCGGATATTAGCCGGAAAAAAGAAAACAAAGGACAAAAAAAACTTCTAAACTATTTATATTGTTTTACAGCGGTTTAATCTTTTTTTAATCGCGTTGCACTTGATAGCGATAGATTTGGGGGAAAAATATCCGACTTGAAAATTAATTTAAAAACTATAAAAAAGTCAGTGAATTGACATATAGTTCAAATAAATCGGATTAAAAATTATCGTTTTTTCCATCTTCGACAGCGTAAAAATTGAAATTATGCAATGTTATAAAGGTCATTAATATCTGAAAAAAAAGAAGGCACAATTGATCGTTTAAATTATTACCACCTAATTGACGTCAATACTACTTTCACACTTTTTTTTCTTTTACTTTGTGATTCAGATTTATGATTTTCTAAGTTTTCTGCCCCTCGATAATCCTGTTCAAAAACTAGCGACGCATATCAAAATACACTTTTTTTTTTTTTTTAAATAGAAGTGCCAAACATAGCTTCGTAATGTGGATATTTTATTTCCTCCTGTTATGCTTTGCTATTCTTTGCTTGCACAAATTTTATTCTTTTAGACTAACTTAGGTGTTGTATTTGTTTTCATCCTTGTTGCCAAAACGTTCTCAATTCTTTGGTTAACTCGCGTTTAATTAAACCTTGTGACTCAGCATAACTCGGTTTGCCGTAAACTACTTTTATGTAATCCTCCATTTTACATAAGCTCTTTATAATTATTGTATCCCCCCGCTGTCAGAATGGAGGATGTTGGATGCCCCAGGAATTGTGAAAACATCTTAAAAATGATATGCTACTTCACCAGCTTTTTATTACACAAAAATCGGAGAAGGGCAACTTTTGTAAAATGATCCTGATACATTAAAAATAATTTTCATATTATGATCAGAATTGGACTGGAAATCTACTAAGTTAACTTATCATCGAGAATTTATTTCATAATGTAGGGGGAACTTGGGTACATTGATACTTGGGGCACATTGATACACCCCCTGTACAGCACACAGGGTCATTACAGGAAGTTTCACAACAGCTCCAAAAGGTGATACTAGTGAAATTAACAACATACAGAAAGTTTTGGAATGATTAAATAGTTTGATGAAATGGGATGGGTGATTAATTGTTTTTGTAGGTCAAAAGTAAATTTGAGTTGTACAATTGAAATGGTATGATACAACTGTTCCAGTATTTTCAACCGAAAAAAATACCCTCCCTGGCAAGTAACGCTAATCTTTATCATTTCCTCATTCTTTATTGTTAGATAAATTATGATGTGTTGGATTTGCGACTTATTTTATTTAAAATGGCTGCATGGGGCACAATGATACAGTCTTTGGCGGGGCACATTGATACAACCTAAATTCTTTTCTAGTTCATTTTTTCATTACCTTTTATTTTTATTTTTACCATACACTCCTTAATTCAACCATTTTTCGTCAAAAATTTCTACTATGAGTTTTTATTGAAGTGAAATGGGTCTAATTTCTTTATATTAGAACATTTTATAGTATTTTTGCAAATAGAAGACAAACTTACACAATATCTAGTGCTAGTAGAATTAACAAAAGAAATGGACGGCAGCCTGGCAAATCTCAAATTTATATCGATTCTCCAGAGAAAAAAGTATTATCGACATGAGAAATGTTAAGTAAGAGAAACAAGCTGCAGAACAGTACATTATAATTATATTATAAACATAATTTTTAATATAATCATCCTTTATTTTCTGTTTGTAAACCGATTTATAAACAGAAAACCTGGTAATTCTTTCATCTTTCCTAAGAAAGAAGAGAATTCTGGGGTTAAAGTGCCAGATATGTCAAAGTTACCACAGCCAACAAACAGACAAGGAACAGCCAGAACATCAGGTCATTGTACATTTCATTTTGATTGCTTTAATATCGCTTACAAATAAATTGTGTGAGATTTTAATGTCTATAAATATATATAAAATGGTTTGCTAACTATTTTTCTGTGAAAAATATGCATTGGTGTTATTTTGTCTCCATTTTTCCCAGACGTTTCAAAGTGCATCAATCTGCCCCGGGGATGGGGCACTTTGATACAAATTACTTTTTTTGATTTTTTAAAAATTACATGCAAAAATAATATATAAAACAACGATTGTACATTTTTGTAACACACTACACAGGTTTTTCTGACATCACATAGAAAAATAACTTGAAATTTCTGCTTTCTAGACACCAAAATTTTTTTTTGAAAAAAGCTGTATCAATATCTCCCAGTTCCCCCTACATTGGGCTTGACTAAAATTTGATTTTTCTGAGTATTTTATATTTTTTTCATGATATGATACGGTCTTAAATAACTGACAGTAGGTTCTGCAATCTGAAAAGCTCTATTCTTGCGCTTACAAGTCTGTTTCATAATCATTCGGGGTTTTCCGCCATAGTCAACAGAGATATGAGTTTCGTATATGACGTTAATATATTCGTCAAAAGTAACAAAATACGGGAGCTATGTATTTTTCTGAAGATAATGGCGATTTAAGTTTCTTTTTGCTTTCTATACCGAAAATAACACAGTGTTTCGACAATCTGTAATAAAATATTTTTTATTTATTTATTTATTTATTTTTTACGTTATCACGTTTAATTTATTTCACTTCATTTATTAAAACATTATGTTGCATAATTATTTAAAAAGAATGTTATCCTATTTCTTATTCGATGATTCATACGAGAGGGCACAAAACAAACTTTTCCTGCAGAATATCGCTCAGTTTTTCCAAGAAAAAAAAAATATATATTATCATGTAAACAAATAATCAATATCGTAGTTTCTCACGCCTGTCTAAATTTGCTTGGAGTTAGGATGCAATTGTAGAAATCATAAAAGTCACGTGCGCGCACAGATAAGTAGACAGGATAATTATTTCTTCATTTCAGACTTTTAGCAAAAAGAGTTGGTAGAATTTACCAAAATTGTTTCGTAAAAGCTTGAAGTGAAACAGTTTAATGTTATGTTTTGGGATTTTACCAATTGACTTTGGTAAACGCTGGGATTTACCAACAGTAATGTAGTCGTAAAAAAAAAGCAGAGGCTATATCCTCAAAACAGAGGGTATACCCTAGAGTGTAGGTACTGTAGCTTTCTTGAGAAACAGATGGTATACGGTGAACCTTAAAAAAATTCAGAGACTATACGTTGTATACCCCCGTATACCTTCCACTACGTCCCTGCTTATCACTTCGGTACTACTCGGATCACTACTGTAACAGTAGCATCCATGAATATCTGTGATACATAGAGAGCGCGAAAATTGTCCGCTATTTGGAGGTTTCCACTTTTTAGAGGTAAAAACATAAGAATGTGTATAGGGGATTGAAAAAGTGCTCTTCTAATTAGAAGTGTCGGGCAATTCGTGAGTATCCGTGATGGAGATTTTACTGCATATATGCATATAATACATTATATGCCCAATGATGACTAGTCACTTGCGATTTCAGATGTTTGATAAATATATATATATATATATATATTAAAAAAAAAAAAAACATACAAAGAATTATTCTTAAACTCTAGGTGTGTAAACAGAATAGGTCATATATTTCCGCGAAGATTTTTTCCCCGAAACTCCAGAGGACCATTAACGAATTGAAAAAACAACGAATATCTTTTGAATAAATCTGTAAAAACTAATGTAGCAAAAGCGTTCAAACTGTAGAACATGATTAAATAATTCATTGTGATGAATTGTATTAATTTTTATAAGGATAGTATGTGTACCTGTGGTAAAAATGAAGGTTTTTATTAAAAAAGTGCTAAATTTCGCTTTTTGGATGTCATTTTTCTTGTTATTTAGATGTAGGATAGTTTTAAAATTAAAGCCCAATCTGGCAAACTGAGCGACATGTCGTAGAAAGATATTGGTAAAAATAAACATTTTTTTTTATTTTGTTGCTGATTACAACGACTTTTGCACCGTAACGCCATCTATTCGCGGTTATTGCTACTATTTGTTTTATTCTTCGATTATTCTTCCATCATCTTGACAAGTAAGTGGACCGATTTTGGTTTCATTTGGATTATTCTTTCAAGCTATAGACAGCTCCAAATAAAGATACTTATTTTATAACCACTCGGTATACACATTATATGGCAAAAGGTGACATCCCACTTGGCGATTTTAGACATCTTGTTAAATATCTAGAACAATACATCAAGATTTATACTGAGACTCTAAGTGTGTAAGCAGAATAGTACAGGTCATACATTTCCGTGAAGATTTTTTCCCCCGAAGCTCCATAGGGGACCATCAAAGAATTGAAAAAGAATGAATATCTTTTGGAACACCCTGTAAAGTCTAAGATAGCTAGAGCGTTCAAACTGCAGATTATGATTAAGTGGCTTATTGTAATAATTTATGTTAATTTTTTTTTCTTTGCGGATAGCATGTATACTCATAGTGAAATCAAGATTTTTATGAAAACAGTCTCAAAATTTTCTAAGTTTTTAGCTTATAATTTGCTGAGTACTTAATATAAAATAATGTTCTTTTCCAAAAATATGAGAAACGACATTGTACATAATGTCGGCCTGTAATCAAAATTTAAAAATATTAATAATTGTATAAAAAATGAGCAGGTTTACTAAATAAAGTTTCACTGCGCATGCGTCAACTCCATAAAAAAATTCATTTACATATTGTGTTAGCTAGATGTATAGAGCAACTTTTGTGAAAGTTTTAAAAACACAGCTTCAAAATTCTAAAAATGATTCTAATAGAATAAATTCGTTGTTCCCAAAATGAAGCAAAAAAATGAGGGTTTGTATCCAAATGTCATAATTACCATTGTGCTTTATTGCACCCAAAAGTATTAAAACATGGAGGATTGGGAGCAGGAAAAAAAAATAATAAACTAATAAATCAATTATTTTGGGCAGAATGTCATCCCAATGTACGGGCCATAATCTGTTTTTTATATTGACAATAATCAATGGATAAATGGATACAGCACCTCATTTTTTTTTGCTTAATTTTGGGAATAACGGATTTTTAGCTCATTCTATTGATGATTACTAAAAACTTAGAAAAAATTGGGACTGTTTTAATAAAAACCTTAATTTCTCTTCGAGTATACATGCTATCCACATAAAAATGAACCCAAATTATTACACTATAAGCCACTTAATCATAATCTACAGTTTGAACGCTTTAACTGACAGAGTTATCCAAAATAGATATTCGTTCTTTTTCAATTTGTTGATGGTCCCCTATGGAGTTTCGGGAAAAAAATTTCTCGGAAATGTATGACCTGTATTGTTATTTTTCCACACTAAGAGTTTCGGGATAATTCCTCATGTATTTTTCTAGATATTTAACAAAATGTCTAAAATCGCAAGTGTCCGGTCATCAATGGCCATATAGTGCATACATGAACTCCTCCATGGTGTTTGTACCTTGTCATGGTGAAAGGCTTGTGTGCAATAGTGGCTCTGAGAGCTATGCCGGTGGTAGCGTAGTTCCTGGCAGGACCTTTGAAAATCTGATGTCCTGTTCCTCCAGGTTGGAAATTGTGACAGTAGGCCTGCTCAGTGTTTCATGTAAAAACTTCTCTTTCAAAAAGAATCTACAAAGATAATAAATCGGATGCGTTTGAAAGAGACAAAGACGATGTAGACCGCGAAGCGACAGCACAGACAGTCACCTCATCGAGTTCACGGATGAAAATCTAGAATTAATTAAATCTCGATTTGCATATTAAAAAACATTCAGTCTGCCAAAAGAAAAGTAATTGATTTATTAGTTTATTATTTTTTTTTCCTGCTCCCAATCCTCCATGTTTTAATACTTTTGGGTGCAATAAAGCACAATGCTAAGCCTACGAGTTAACCGCTAAAATTAGGTTTTGAGGTGTTTTCCACCAAGATATGACTTGGCAGAATGATTGCGTTTTAATATGCGATTCGAGATTAAAACGTAATCATTCTAACTAATCCTAGAATTTCATCCGTGAACTCGATGAGGTAATTGTCTGTGCTGACTTTGTAAAAAAAAAAAAAAAAAAAAAAAAAAAAAAAAAAAAAAAAGTTTTGACGCTGTGGATGAAAGAATTCTAAAGATTATTTGGGATATTTTAGGGGAAAGAATTACTAATTTGGGAATTTATGCTCCGAATGATGTTAAAAGTAACATCTTCGCTTCTGAAGAGTAGCAAGACTCAATAAAAAATAAGTAAATACAACCTGTTTTATTTAGCTATTTTGATATCATAGATTTTAAAAACAAAAATTGAATTTTTATTTTTATTTAATGGACAGCAATTTTGGGTACACATTAGAGTAAGGCCAAAAAAAAAAAAAAATGCAAAAATTGATTTTAAATTTGCAATACCACGGAAAAGTTGTGACTTCGAGAGACTAACAATTGGATAAACAAAGAAATAAATTTGGTTTGCATCTTCCGGTCGCGTATGCGCTGTAAATTGTGCGGAATGTTGAAAAATTCACATTAATACAATTTTTTAAAATTAGCTTTTACAGGAATGTAATAGCTGAAATTCTTATGTATACAATAACAAAATATAATGCTGAAATATTATTTTAATCCACAAACATCTTCCGGTCACACATGTGCTCTAAAGTTCTAAGGAGCTATTTACTTAAATGTTAACCTTTTAGGGTCTGGTGTACTACTAATAGTAAGGTACCCTGGGGGTAATAACGCCACGTTAAGGTTCTACCAATTTTCACGGCCCAGTTTTAGATTGTATTTTTCAAACAAATATAGGTTTTGATACAGCAACTCATTGACTATCTATATAAAAAAAATAATTTAACAGATATGTATTCATAAAATGTAATGGCTTGATTGCTTGACCAATGCTATTTGGCGTTATTACCCACCTATATAGGTAATAACGCCATGCAACAAAACTATGAAATAAGATGGAATAATTACATGTAGATTGCCCAATTCTAAAAATACAAACTCTACAAACTTGGAAATTGACAAATTGCATTCTAAGCTATTGAAAATGTCTAATTTTTTGTGAAAGTGTAAGAAAAACAAAGGTGTGGTGTGTGTGTGTGTGTGGGGGGGGGGGAGGATGAGGCAAAAGATTATCAGACCGTGAGCTTCTTTTTGCTTAAAAAGGAACGCTTAAATAGAATTATTAGAAACATTGCACAGTTTTAACTGTGTTTATTTAAATCAGTATTTAGGATGTATCTCGGCCATTAATCAACCGGGGTATTAATGCCAAGGATTGGCGTTATTACCCCGTTATAGTTATTGCGCTGTACATTTTAAATTTCAAATTATCTCGAGAAGATATCCAAAATCTTCAATAACATTTTGAAAGTACATGAAATGTACTACAAATTTATGTAATTAACAAAGTGTTTCCGGATAAAAAACTAGTCTTCACATCACAAAACGTATCTCGCAAATTTTAGAACAAGCGTTAATTTTAGTTGCTTGTAAAAACAATAAGACCTACAAACGGAACAAATTAACTTGAAGCTGTTTTTTGCGATTTATATGACTCAAAACCCTTCTGCGCAGAGCACATGGGTGTCATTTACCAGATTATTTCATAATTATGCATAATATTAGCACTTGGTGTTATACCCTACCTGGCGTTATTACACCAGACCACCTTACATCATATTTTAACAAACATATTTTTGCAGTATTTAATCATTGTTTTCAAAGAGTCTTATATTCTATTTTAAAGACTCGTGTTGAAAGCGTGCATATAATTTTTTCGCTAACATATATCCCCACAATTTGATAAGCATTCATTCAAGGTAGATGAAACTTCGTATAGACGTCGAACAGGTAACTCTTTTGAATTTACTCTCATTATTGATATCATGAGTAATTAGAATTATCATTTGAAATTATTTTCGTAAAACAAATTATTGTAGTTAATGTTTGATGTAATTTTTGTAACGATAAACTTTTCTACCAAAAATTGAACCGACTTCAAACATACTACAAAGTGAAAAATAACTTTTTTACATAATAGTAATAAGAAATGAAATTAAGAGCATAGTATTTACCATGCGTATTATTATATTTATGTACATTAATTTAATTTTTTGGAGTCGGTGCCAGCCAAGCCTTTATTCTTTTACGATTTACATTGGATACTTAATTTAATTTTTAAAATATGCTTGGCTGGCACCGACTCCAAAAAATCAAATTAATGTACATAAATATAATAATACGCATGGTAAATACTATGCTCTTAATTTAATTTCTTATTACTATTATGTAAAAAAAGTTATTTTTCACTTTGTAGTAGTGTTTGAAGTCGGTTCAATTTTTGGTAGAAAATTTTATTTTTCAGTTTTTAGTTAAAAGTTAACGATTTTTTGAAGTCAGTTAAAAAAAATATAATACGGAAAAAAATATTGTAAATTATTTATGGATGTACATTTTTTCAGGAGTGGGGCTCGAACGCACACTCTCTTTATAGTCCAGGCATTTGGTAAAAAATAAATGCAAGTTTTGGTGTAGTTTTGATTTTTGGTTCCCTTTATGTTTTTTGGGTCGCTGAACACGAATCTGGCATTATCCAACAAAATTTCTCCCCGGAAGCACGTTTTTTTGGCAAAAAACGTGTAAAAAACGTGGCTTTTTTTCGTTTTTTCTAAATAACTTGAAGATTATGCATTTTACATAAAAGTCATCAATACATAAATTAAAGAGCACAAAATTTCCTACATTTTATGTATTTAAAGTTTTTTTCTATGATCAATGGTTTAGCTATGAGAGAGTCGCAAAAATGGGTGTGAAAAGCAAAAAATTCTGAAACACGTGAATTACAGCACCGTACGTCGATGAAACATGAAAAACAACCATTTTACGCAAATTTTCCCCACTTAATAATAATAAATATATTACTATTGACTATATTTTATTAATCTGATGTTCATCGTTTCTTTTATAACTAAAAAATAAATAAAAATGAGTATATCTGTGATCAAAATCTTCATTTGCTATTATAAAATAATAATAGTAATAATTTCTTAATTTGACTTTTAAATAATGTAAATAAAATAACTAAAACAGGTTTTAACTGATCCCATCTGCATTTTCCCTCTTTATTGAAGGGGTACAAGTGTGAAATAACGTTGGTCAAGCGTCCACCCCCGCATCCCATGTCCACGTTCAGTAGAATACTCTACCGCTCCCCTGTTCCCCACCAGTCTCGCCTCTGTTAGAAATATGCGTCGCACAGATCACTGGCTTATCAGGAGGACACATTCCTCTCAGTTTCCATATGCAACTGCTTACTTATAATTTAGTAATTCACTGTTTGTGTCTTCGTGAATATAGTGAACAGCTAAAGTGATTTCGCGCGATGTCGCTGTGTTTTATTTGTGACTCTTCTTTAGAAGAGGGGTCAGTGAAAGTTAGTCGGGGTATTGCAGCGTTAATCAAGGCAAATACAGAAAGAAAGGATGGAAAAGCAGTTTTCCTAAAGGGGAAAACCTCAGTAGATATACATGTTAAGTGTAGAAAAGCATACGCAAATGAACGGATGATTACTGCTTATGTGAAGACAGTTGAGGAACAAAGTGCTAGCATTTCTCAAATTTTAAGATCATCAACTCCTCAGTTTAATTTTCGAACTAATTGTTTTAGATGTGGACTGTGCATTTCGGAAGAGTTCATTGCAACACAAGCGAAAAATCCACCAAGCGAACGCAATACTGTATACAGTGTGCGACACATGGGAGTACAATTCTGAAAGCAGCAAGAGCTCGCAATGATGATTATGGGCAGGCTATAATTCAGCCAACGAGCCAGTGAATGATTTGATCGCAGCAAATGCTCAATATCACATCAAATGTTTTAAATATATTTGTAGGAGGCCGAAGGTCCAAAAACAGAAGAAACATGGTCCGTTTGCCGAAGCAATCGACAGAGCAATGCAAAGTACATACGATTACCTTGAAAATCATGATGACGAGTATCAATTCTCCATGGAAGAGCTAATGAAACAGGCTACATGGGGTTATCAACCTACTATGAGAATTATAATGTTTAACCTCATTGAGAGATATGGAGATGACATACTGATCACAAAGAATCAGAAAAAAAAAAGTCCATTGTGTGTTTCAAGAATATAGGAGGGAAGATACTAATTAATGCATGGTATCAGCAAACATGTAAATCTGATCGAGATGAGAGACTGCGAGTGCTTAAAGCAGCAGCAAACATTATTTGCGAAGATATAAGATAGAAGATTTGCTTCGAGAAACTGCAAAAACATCGCAATTGTGTGTCAAGACGAAGAGGATAAACTAGACTTTGAAACCGATCTGGAAATGGATTGCCCACACAATGAATCAGAGGACCCAATGGAAGGAGAAATAGTTATGCCGCAAGGTAACAAATATTTGCTATTAAAAAAAAACTTTTATTTATAATATTGATAGTTATAAAAACACCCACTAATTCCATTCATCTATTTTCTATTTTTTAGATGTCGGTGAAAAGCAGGGATCCTCAAATAAAAGAAAGCGAAAATATAACTTTGTTTTTTAAGTAAATGTACTTACTAATGTACATAATTATTTATTATTAAATAATAATTCATAATGAGTCGTCGTTTTTATTGTTAGCAACTTCATTCTAAAATATAGTCGATAATAATATCTTCAGTATCATTTAAAGTCAATCTTTGCTAAAAAATGGTCATTTTTCATGTTAAATCTATGTACAGTGCCATAATTCGTATTTTCCGGATTTTTTTTTTTAATTTTCACACCCACATTTTGAACTTCTAGAACTTTAAGAACTGGAATCAGTGTCAGCTTTTATATGTTAAAGCCTGTTTTAGTTATTTTATTTACATTATTTAAAAGTAAATTAAGAAATTATTACTATTATTATTTTGTAATAGCAAATGAAGATTTTGATCAAAAATATGCTCATTTTTATATATTGTTTAGTTATAAAAGAAACAATGAACATCAGATTAATAAAATATAGTCAATAATAGTATATTTAGTATTATTAAGTGGGAAAATTTTGCGTAAAATGGTTGTTTTTCATGTTTCATCGACGTACGGTGCTGTAATTCACGTTTTTCAGAATTTTCTGCTTTTCACACCCATTTTTGCGGCTCTCTCACGGTTAAACCATTGATCAGTAAAAAAAACTTTAAATACATAAAATGTAGGAAATTTTGTGCTCTTTAATTTATGTATTGATGACTTTTATGTAAAATGTATAATTTTGAAGTTATTTAGAAAAAACGAAAAAAAGCCACGTTTTTTGAACGTTTGTTGCCAAAAAAACGTGTTTCCGGGGAGAAATTTTGTTGGATAATGCCAGATTCGTGTTCAGCGACCCAAAAAACATAAAGGGAACCAAAAATCAAAACTACACCAAAACTTGCATTTATTTGTCCTTTTTGAGCACGTAATGCCTGGACTATTAGAGCACCAGAGCTTAAATCTGGCTCCTTAAACCGCTGGGTCATCCTGACTGCGCTCCAATCGGCGAGCTTATTCAAAGTCCATGTTATTTTTAATTTGCGAAAAATCACCAAGAGTAGCCTCTTTTATTTAACACAAAACCAAATTAATCGGTTGGATAGTTTCAGAGTAATTGATGAATATACAACGAAAAAAATACATACGCGTCGAATTGATAACTTCCTCTCCCTTTTCTAAAGCCAGTTAATAATAAAAATTGTAATACGAAAAAAAAAAAAATGTAAATTTTACATGGATGTAAATTATGTCGGAAGTGGTGTTCGAACCCACGCTCTCTTTCGAGAAACCGAGCTTCAATCTGACGCCTTAGACCGCTCGGCCATGCTGTCTCACTCCATTCAGCGAACGTATTCAACACTTTTAATTAGCGAAAAATCACTAATTTTATTAGTTTTTACCAAATTATTAAAAAAGTGCAGAAACAATTTCGATGAAATGGAAGCGGTACCAATTCGAGAGCATCGTCCTTCATTTAAAACAAAAATAACAGAAATCAGTTGAATAGTTTCGGATCAACCGGTGAACATACATAAAAAATATACATACGCGTTGAATTGATAACTTCCTCTCCTTTTTGGAAGTCGGTTAAAAAAATACATACGCGTCGAATTGATAACTTCATTTTCCTTTTCTGAAGCCGGTTAATAATAAAAATTGTAATATGAAAAAAAAAATATTGTAAATTTTACATGGATGTAAATTATGTCGGAAGTGGTGTTCGTACCCACGCTCTCTTTCGAGAAACCGAGCTTCAATCTGACGCCTTAGACCGCTCGGCCATGCTGTCTCACTCCATTCAGCGAATGTATTCAACACTTTTAATTAGCGAAAAATCACTAATTTTATTAGTTTTTGCCAAATTACTAAAAAAGTACAGAAACAATTTCGATGAAACGGAAGTGGTACCAATTCGAGAGCATCGTCCTTCATTTAAAACAAAAATAACAGAAATCAGTTGAATAGTTTCGGATTAACCGGTGAACATACATAAAAAAATTTTCATACGCGTTGAATTGATAACTTCCTCTCCTTTTTGGAAGTCGGTTAAAAAAATACATACGCGTCGAATTGATAACTTCATTTTCCTTTTCTGAAGCCGGTTAATAATAAAAATTGTAATACGAAAAAAAAAATATTGTAAATTTTACATGGATGTAAATTATAGCAGGAGTGGGGTTCGAACCCACGCTCACTTTCGAGAAACAGAACTTCAATCGGCCGCGTTAGACCGCTCGGCCATGCTGTCTAAACTTCGCTCATCGAACGTATTCAACACTTTTAATTAGCGAAAAATCACTAATTTTATTAGTTTTTGCCTAATTACTAAAAAAGTACGGAACCAATTTCGATGAAACGGAAGTGGTACCAATTCGAGAGCATCGTCTTTCATTTAAAACAAAAATAACAGAAATCGAATAAATAGTTTCGGAGTAATCGGTAAACATACATTAAAAAAAATAAATAAATAAATAAATAAATAAATAAATAAATAAATACATACGCGTTGAATTGATAACCTCCTCTCCTTTTTGGAAGTCGGTTAAAATCCATTCAAAAGTTGCGATTTATCAATCTTTGAATATGTGTACTATTAGTTAATACAGTGGTCTTCAAAGGAATTAAATCACTACAAGGTACATTGTATTAATTAATTTCTATTAATGAAATTTGTTGTAACTTAGATTGACTATTTTGTGTATTATAGCAATATATTTCATTCTTATTGTCATATAATATTGTTATGTCACATTAAAAAAAAAAAAAAAAAAAAAAAACTAGATTTATTAGATTTTACTTTGTTTCTGAAGCACTGGCTTTCAAAAACCGAGCTACAAACTCCTTGAAACGTGATCGTTCAGTAACTCACCAACCATTGACCATTCCATCTAAAACAAGTTGGAAATTGCACGTGAAGCGTAGCAAATGAGGTGCGTTCGTACAATAACGAAGTTTTAAAAATATCACTCTCTATCAATCTTATAAAATTGTAAAAAATTACAATTAAAATGCGCACCAAACAGTGTTCTCCCTATACCATTATGCAATGGAATACTTTTGTGTGGCCTTGTAAATCAATAACAAATATTCTTTGTACCACAGATTATGTAAAATGTATTTTATAATATGTACTTTATAGATGCATATCAATTTTATTACGTTCGAATGAGTGTAACACCATTAAAATGCATTTGAAACATTTTTCAACATTATCTCGTAATGCAACCGTAATGCAACGGAACACATTTGATTGTCCCTGTAGTTGAACTATGCTTCCGATTTTGATAACATTTGAAATAACTCGACAAAATCATGTAATAATTATGCATTTAAAATTTCAAACGATTAAAATGCATTTCAAACTTTTTTCCCCATTGACCGTAATGTAATGGAATCCTTTTGATTGTCCCTGTAATTGATCTATGTATCCGATTTTCATAAAATTTTTAAATGACTTGACAAAATTATGTAATAATTATGTATTTTAAATTTCAAACGATTCAGTTGGGTAGTTTTTGTGTTGTTATATGCGGTCAGGCAGACGGACGGACAGACAGACAGACGGACAGACCGACGGACTGAACAACAATAATAGGTGCTACGTATTTACATAATTACGAACGCACCTAAAAATAGTTGAAACCATCACTTCACCAAATTGAGGATGAAAGATATGATAATACTGGCAATATCACAGAGAGAAGCGAGGTGAAACAAAGGTGAAAAAATCATGAGGATAAACCAGCCATTTTATTTTACGTTAAGTAAAAGTTTATATTAAAATCATTGTACAGAACAAGGAAGCATTAGATAATAAATAAAATCGTAGGAAAAAAAAAAAAAAAAAAAAAAACAGTATCACATTATTTTATTATTCAGCGAAACATGTAGTAAACACAAAAATTAATCTTAAAAAGTATCTTTATTGACGTCTTGTATGAAATTATTGCAACAAATAGATATTTTTAGAGATGAAAACTACAAAATAATATACAAAAAAAAAAAAAAAAAAAAAAAAAAAAAAGAGGAAAACATGATGTTGAAATAATAAACTTGAAAAGACTATTAAAACCTCTTTTGCATATAGTCTGCTGTGTATTTTGCTTAAATTGATGTCAGCAGAAAACCATCACAAACTAATATTTTGAAGTATTTCTTCATTTAAATTAAGAGATATTCTACAGACGGGGTGAAGAGGTTTAGAAAAGAACCCAGCATTTCATTCTGATTATAATAATTCAGTCGTTTCTGCTCTTTTTTAATGACAGATCACGACATATCATCAATATCTCGTTTATATGCTATACCGAATCAAAGAAAACATAAAGGTTATTTGGCATCTGTTCGCCAAGGCTCAATTCCGACCTTGATCAATTATTTTTTGTTAAGAGATTTTTTTTTATTCCACAGAATGTTTCTTCCCTTACAATTCAGTTGGTAGCAAATATTTATGTGCATATTTTATTTCCGTTCGAAAACTCGTTTCTAGATAGCAAATAAAGATTTTTAAATCGACACGTTGCGCAGATTAATTAGGCATTTGATCGCCACAGAGTTTAGATTACAAGGTCTTATCTACGGATCTTTATTAATATAGTTTAACTGTTGATAATAAGGTAAAAAAATGATATTTTTTTCACTCTGTTTGTATTAACGGAGCCCCTTTTGTTTTAGTTGACTATGATTAAAAACCTGTATAATTCAAATAAAGTCAACTCGCATCCGGTAGGCTTTAACAATTGGTTACAAGGTTAAAAGTCATCATTTGTTTCTGATAAAAGAATGACCATAAAAACAATAAGAACTTTAAAAAAAATTAAATTAAATTAATTAATAAAATTTTTTTTATCGAAATTTAAAAATTTATTACATTTTTCTTTTTACTTCTGATTAAATATTTGAATGGAATAGTGAATTAAAGGTTAATACAAATTGCATTGAAAAAAAATCTTTTCAGTCTTTCGTAAATGGACTTTCTAATGATATTTATGCAAAAATAAATAATTAAATAAATAAATAAATAAAAAAGAAACCATCAAAAACTAGTTTTCGTTAAATAGCTAATTAGCCATCTAGAATTATTATAAAATAAGCGAAAAATTTCTCCAGACTTATATAATAAATCAAAATAATTTTAACACATTTATATCTTTAAAAATTTACATAACACATTAAAGTATTTTTCTTTTTCGGCAAACAATGCGCCAGCAATAAGTTCATGCAATTAAAAATTCTTCACAGTCGAATGTTAGTTGATGAAAATCACCATTATTACATAACTTCCAACATTATCCTTGAAAACGAGTTATATCACAGAGGAGCTAGAGAGTATTCTACTTGAGAAACATTCATATTCGAGTTATATAAACAGAATATAAAAAAAAATCTATACTTAAGGTTATTTTTGTTATGTAACAGTATGCTGATTTAAATCATGAAAGAGATTGATACAAGAGAAGTTTTGAGACATATAATTACAAATTAATTAAATATTATTGCGATTTATATAATAATGAACTGATATTTTTTAATGAAGTTGCCTTTGAAAAGTTTGGTATTTAGTAGTGTGGTCTTTAAAGATGACCCAAATTAAAGAATACATTTCTCATTTGGAACACAAAAAAATATAAATTTCAGAAAGTCATGATAAGTAACATTATCCTTGAAAATGAATTACATTATGGATGAGCTAGAGTATTCTACTGTAGAAAGATTCATGTTCGAGTTATGTAAACAGAATTTAAAAGAAATACTATACTTTTGATTATAAGTTTTTTTTTTTTTTTTTTTTTTTTTTTTTTGTTATGGAAGAGTTTTCTGATTTAAATCGTAGAAGATGTTAATATAAAATAAGTTTTAAAAGACAGAATTTGAAATTAATTAATTAATAAAGTAATTTTATTTAATGTTTAATACTAGTATTATTTCAGATGAATTACTTTATTAATATTTGAGTTTGTAATCACTATGAACCTTTTTGCACAGGTATAAAATGTATCATGAAACAAGTGTTTATAATAACACTTGAAATTAATAAATTATTAAAATCTGAAACATATCGCCGATATCATGTCCAACTACCCAATATGAAAACAATGTATTTTTTTTTCTTTTTAAAATTTAGCTTTCTTGATTGGCACTGAATTGATAAAATTTCCTTTGTTTTCGCCTTAATTAACGTGTCATTAAAAGAAGTAATTTTACATTCTCAAAAAAGTGCTGCCAATCAAAAATCCGAATTTAAAAAAAGTGGCCGCTAGCGATCCTCTTTTCATATTGAATTGACATGGTACCGACGATGTTAGCTGCACCAGTGATTGCCGATATGCAAATATATTTTTTATTAAAGACAGTTTTCACTAACCAGATTCAACTTATAATGGAAAATCATTTAAAAATTTCCTTTTCGCTTGACAATTAAAAGAAAAAAAATATAGATATTTTTACAAAGTTGTTGTCTAATTTTGGCCTTGTTGCAACCACATAAAAAATATCTAGAATATTTCATTTTTGATTTTTTTTAAAGTATTCATAATAAATTTATAAGCAATAATTAATTAAAAATTATTGTTATTTATGCGAATAATCAATACAATATTTCAATTATATTAAAAATACTTTTTAAGTGCGATGAATTGATAATTTTCATAACATTACCGGTGAAAAATTTGGCATTTAGTACTATGATCTTTACAAGATGCTCAAATTAAAGTACACATTTCTGAGATGGTACAGCAAAAAGTATATTTATCAGAAGTCATGGCATTTGAAAAGTATAACATGGAAATGAAGGGGTATTTTTTCTAAAGTAAAACAGTTACTTTCTACAACCAATAGCGAGTGAATAATATGTTAAGGGTTTCTTAAATCAAAAAGGGCAACTTTGTGACATATGCTTTAATTTATTTTTGTTCGGAAATGCATGAAAATAGCAGGTGTTATTATTCAGAAACTGTCTAATTGCACTCAATTTTCGGTTTTTTGAAAAACACAGTAGATTTTTCATAACAAGCCTTCAAAGTTAACACTTTTGAGCACATTTCCCGACGAAAGCAGAAAAACAGGTCGAAAAGAAGGAGAAAAACGGGTGATCACGTCATCGAAATAGCTTAGAACTGGATAGGTAATTTAATTATCATAAAATGGATAAATAAGTTCGATTCGAAATCGCTTCCATAGTCTGGCATTTCAATTTTTTATATTTCTGTTAAAAAATGAATTTGTAAATGTGTCAAAACGTTTTGCGCTCGTTGAGTGGAGCAGTTAAAAACACCCTTAATGCAGAAAATACAACGCAAATTGCACAATTTACCCATGTAATGAACAAAAAACGTGCTGAGTATGATGGTCACTAGTATTTGGCATTGTCACATAGCGTTTTCAATTGTTAAATTGTGAATTCCATTTTATGACAGACATGACTGAGAGAAACTCTTTTGTTCATCTTTAAGTACTAAATATTAATTGATAGTTAAAAAATTGCATGAGGTGATGTAAATATAGGCCTTACGCTATAAAAAACACGAAAATTTTAATTCGTGAAAAAACTGAATTTAATTGAGGGTTAAAACCTGTCGTGACAGACATGACAAAATTTAGACATAGATTTTGACTAGACACATATTATTATCATTTGCTCTTAATTGGCATGCATACCAAGTCCAGAATTTTTTAGGAAACAAAATAAGACTTCGATATGTGAAGCAGAAAGAAAAATATTGAAAAATTTGTAAATAGAAAAATATTAATCAGCGTGACAGACATGACAAGGTTTTGTGACAGACATGACACGCGTACAATTTTCTATGAATTTAAGTATTTTTTCTTAAATATTACTTTCTTTACTTTTATCACAACTTGGAGATTACAATATGATATAACACTGGTATATTATGTTAAAAGAATCTCAAAATAAATTATAAAAAATACTTAAAATTTATAAAATCCCTTGGTAGTGACTAGTGTTGGAGTTGAAACATTTGCTAATATTTGGTTCTTCTCATACCAGACAACATGATCTTCAGGTTCAAATTTAAACATGCTTTTAATTTTAGTTGGTACTAATCATTTTATTTTATGTTGTTGCTGTGTCTGTGCGATTTGTGTTATTATTCCATGATAAACCTTATTGTCTTATTGCACATTCACCCATTGGCTATATTGCTTTGTTGCATTTTCCAAGAGGTAATTTTCAGTACATGCACCAGCATTGAAATTGAAAAGAATATTATGCCAGGTACACATGATCGGAAACAATGCAACTTTTTTGTTCCTGGCATTGTTTTGATTACTTGCCATGTCAGATCAAGTTTTACTTTCATTCTTTGTATTTTTTTCTTGTGATTCATGAAGAAATAGATTCCAGGACCAATTTTCCTCGCAGCTTCAGCACACTTACATGATGCTCTAGGATTTATACTTCTAGCTTGAGTAGCATCAAGGAACTGATTCTTAATAGTCTCATCAATACATCCTTTTCCATGTGATGTCACTGAAAAATGCCAGACTGTTGGGAATTTGTTTTGTGTTATTGAAAATATCATATATTTTTGTTTGAAGTGTAGAGAAACTCCATCAGATAAGAATTCAACCTCTTTGACTTTGAATTATTTATCATGATTTTTTTCAATGATCAAATTGGTAAACATTATAACAGCATAATTGTCATAATTACCATAATCAGATATCACTATCTCAGATATTACTCTGAAGAAACAGTGACTGAGTCACTATAACAATAATATACAATTGTAATATATACATAGCAGAGGAAATATTCTGCAATGAGCAGATTTAATCTCGTTTTAATAAATATGCAAATAGTTTTCACTGAAATGAGTTTGTACCAGAAATTTTCTATTTGGTAGATTTTCTTTTAAATAGTAGAAAACTTTAGATTGTGTACGTTTCACATCAAGAAATACCATAGCTATCAATTAATTCCAAGTTAAATAATAATAACTTTCAAATCACAAGATTAAAGCAAAACTGCTTGAAAAAATATTATTGGCATCAACACTAAAAAGGGCACCACCAAACATGGTGCACAACAGATTTTAATGATTTCAAAGTATGTTGTAGGGGTCATACCACTAATTATTCAGCTGAAAGGATTCCTTCAAATGGGCCTTAGTTTTTGAGAAATTGGGGGTCAAAGTTCAGCGTATATTTCAAATACTTATTAGTACGAGCGCCGCATGCGAATCGGTGGCGTCGTGGTAACGAACGAGCCTGCAAGTCGAAAGGTTGCGGGTTCGAATCAGTCCTCGGCCTTTTACATATTTTTATGTTTTTTTACACTTCGCAAATTATAAGCAGAATTGAAAATTCGACAGCTTTGAACCTTTTGATATTTTCTGAAGAGGACAGTTTACATTGTCAACATTTTTTTATTATTATTCTTTCAAAATATGGTGAACTGACTGTACTTCAGGGTTCAATTAAAAGTACATTTTGCAACAAATAAATAAATAAAAATTTGTATTTAATTAAAATTTTGAAAAAGTATAAGAAAATTTCAATATTTTAAAATCTCCACTACTTTAAATATTAATATTTTTAGATTAATCAGTCACTTTTTTTTCTTTTCAAATGTGTATTACACAATATTGTGCTTGGATTTTTAGATAATTTAATACTGCATTTAATGTAATTTATATTACTAAAATACTTAATTCGTGATAAATATGTTTAAAAATATATTAAAAGTAAAAAAAAAAAAAAAAAAAAAAAGGTTTAATTATCATTTGTAAAAGTGCAAAAATAAGACCAATAACAAGAAATCTTCATTTATTCTGATAATTACGGAGGAAAGCAGACAATTAAAAAAAGTATTTTTATATGTATTATAAATTTTATCTCATTAAACAGACGATACGGAAAGAGTGTTTTGATTTGTTATAAAAATAGATGTAATCTGTCATTTCTTATTTGTGCAAACGATAACTTATGTTTATGTTGAACTTTGGAGATAAATGTATTTACAGAAAATTGGAAAATTGAAAACTTGGATAACTGGCAACAACTTGCATTTTAACATTACTGCATTACTGCATTAATATTTTATTATTTTTTCGAAGATACGCATTACTTGAATAATCTAATCCTAAAGACATTTAAAAAATTGCACCCGAAAATTATTTTGTATTATTTATACATATACAAAAAAAGGCAAGTTTTCATTTAGAATGCTATAAAATAAAAAAGCGATAGGAAAAAAAAAATCATTATTTCAGGATTGTGCTTAAAATAAAAAACGCGAATAATAATAAATAAAAAAAAGTTCTAGGCGTAAACTAGTTTTGTAGTTTTGTCAATAGAAATATTCGTTTAAACATTGCAAAAAAAAAAAAAAAAAATTCATGAAAAAATTTAAAAATGTAAATACAATTTATTAAGAAAATATCAAAAGCTGTAGAAATTTTGTAATAAAAATACTTAAAATTTGTAACGTGTAAAAATACAAAAATAAATAAATAAAAGCCGATGACTGATTCGAACCAGCAACCTTTCGACTTGCAGACTCGTTCGTTACCACGACGCCACCGATTCACATGCGGCGCTCGTACTAATAAGTATTTGAAATATACGCTGAACTTTGACCCCCAATTTCTCAAAAACTAAGGCCCATTTGAAAGAATCCTTTCAGCTGAATAATTAGTGGTATGAGCCCTACAACATACTTAGAAATCATCAAAATCTGTGTGCACCATGTTTGGTGGTGCCCTTGTAAGTTAAAAAATTATAAAAATAACTTTCTAGGAAAGAGATTAAGGTAAAGTTGCTTGAAAAACTAATTGTGACAAACATGACTAGCGTGACAGACATGACAAATGTGACAGACATGACAAAATGTAATGCTTTATATTTCGCTCAAATTTTAAATTTATCTTTCAATTTTTTTATGAACTGTTCCTTTTGACATATAAAAAGAGAAAATAAAGTGTTAATAATTTTTATCAAGTAGATTTTCTTGAAAATAAAGAAATCGACATTTTCTGTGACAGACATGACATGAAGACTAATATAAAGTTGAGGGCAACAGCAAAATAATTAAAATATTTCAGGTGAAAATTTTGGTGTTTTTAAACATACTGTTAGCCATTTTTTTAAAAGATATATATTTGTTTCAAAAATCTGTGTAATATTTAAATGCTTCAAGGGACATTAAACTAGAGATTAAAATAGCAGATTTTTGATTTTAAAGTTAGTCTTGATAATAATTAACTATAAAAATTTATTTTTACAATTATCTTATTATATCTTGTTATTTTCATAAAATTTGACTTATTTTCTATCAATTGGAACAAAAAAATACTAATTTAGTTCAGATTTAAAAAATGATGTCCATGTCGCATTTTCATGGAATTCACCAAATGCAATGTAAGATATTTTTCTGAGGCCTAAATCTCCAGCTACAATTTCCCATGGCTTGGTCTTTTTGATCTCTACATTTGAAAGCATATGATTTTTTTTTTATTCTGGGACTTCTGAGATTTGATCTTACATGACTCTAGAACATCTCTATCCGAGTTTAAAGACAGCTTGTATGTAACACACCGTATAACGCTGCAAACCAAAGACGTAACCAGAAAGGGATAGGGTTAACTATCTAACGAAGAACTTTGAGGGCCATATTATAAATATCATATAAAATAAGTCATTATATATATATATATATACATATATATATGTGTGTAAATTAAGGAGTCCAGGGGTAATATCACATAAGTTTAATACTCTTGATTAATATGGAATATTTACAAGGGAAAAATAAGTAAAAGATTAAAATTAAGGGGCATCTTCGGTCTTTTCGACCCGAGCTCGGCTGAGCACGTCTTCATCAGGCTGGATCCGGCATCATTCTAACTCTTCTGTACTTGTTGCTGAGACCCTTTCATGAGAAAGTGCTAACTATGCAACATTTAATTCACACGTGGCTGTAACAAGGTCGTACACGTGTTGTACTTTGCTATGGGGCGGATGTCGAGTCGGCCAAATGCATCTGAAGCGAGCCTGTTGCTATGGGCTCGCTATATCGACACTCGGCCAATCCGACATGCAGCTGACCACAGCTGAACGTGTACAATGATAGGGATACTTAAGATAAACTATTACCAAAAACAATCATAATAATATACATACACATCTACATAAAACATTGTAAACCTTGAACGTACGAAAAGAAAACACAATATCTAAATATGCATATACCTAGTATAAATTGACATACATAATAATCATATAGTAAAAGAAAGAGGAAAAAAAATTTTGTTGGCCAACTAAAAAACAAAGACACTAGAAATAATGAAAATAATAAGCAAAATACAGAAAAACGTTGGAGGTTATTGCCGGCAATAATGGGGGTCACGAACTGTTCATCTGCACTAAAAAGTTAATAGTCAGTACAGTTTCTAATTGTCCACGCGACGCAACATAAAAAAAACACCTGTTGCGTACGCTAAAGAAATATACGTCACTGTTTTGTATTGTTAAAATGTTATAAAGTTTGTAAATATCCACTTGACGCAACATAAAAAAAAATCACGTGTTGCGTATGTAAAAAAAAAAAAAAAATAGGCAAAGCACAAAAAAAACACTACTTTGCATACCGGAAAATAATAATAAAAAATATTTTATGCCAAGCTAAAAAAAAAAAGCACAGCTTGCATAGTTAGAAAAAGGATAAACACACATGTACACTCTTGACTCTTTTTTCCACAATTTATAAAATCTTGACGCACAAAAGACGAAATGGAGAGAAAAAAAATTAAATCTTCGTCACAAAAGTCTTGAACTGTAAAATCACACTAGAAAAAAGAAAACTTGGGAAAAAGGAAAAAAAATAAAAACACTGTAATGGTGCAACTCTGTATACTTGAAAAAAAAACAAAAGGTTTCTTTCTGGAGAATCTCCGTATTAGGTCGTATTTTTCTTTCATATGACACACGAGTGAATAAGATGTAGATACCAAGGATCCCTGGGATAAACAGCTCATTATCCCGATAGCAAGTACGTCGAATCCGTGCTTTTCAATGTTTGTATAGTTCGGCTCTTTTTGCAACGTTATTGGTGCTACACACATTGCTACCCAAAAATAAACAAAGAATCGAATTATGACGTCGAGTTGGCATCTTAAATCTGGACGATGGTGTGATAGCGGAAAAGTAGAGGTCATTAACAGATGACCCTTAGTATCTGAAGCCAACTTCTCAACTTTATTGGGCAGGTGTTCCACGGGAGTGATACAATTTTCGACAGCTGACTGTTTCCCGTCTGTCTTAGTTCCGTTTTCAACCACACAGTCGGTAGTTTCATTTTCCGAAGAGACAGGAGCTGACGTCATTTCGTTGAGAAGGGGAGGGTTAGGAGCTGGATGCATATGTGAGGGCGAATGTTTTTCAGAAATGTTTGTTAACGATTTCCGTTCTACAAACTGTTTATTGGTACCGTAAGCGAATATTATGGAATATTGCATAGGGGATAAATTTAAGTAAAAAAAAATCTTCGAACTTATTACCATTAAACTCAGTCTGTGCAACAAAATATTGAAGTGGCTTTAATTGGGATATTTCAGCATCGAAAATAGTTATAGATGAATCATTTAAAGGGGCGGATCCCAACAGTTGATACGTTTCTTTACTAACAAAATTTAAGTTATGTACTGGGTTCGCATCCGCTACAAAAGAAATATTATTGATTTTTACGATCGCAGCCGTACTACACACTTTGGAAGGGATATGTATCGTATTGATGTGTACGACAGTTTCTGAAACAGGGTTAATGTCTTCGTGGGAAGGCATATTTTCGGGATTTCATCCCGTCGAATGGGACGAACGGTAGTTGGGGCGAGAATGTTTAGAGCCGTTGGGACCTCGCTCCACGCGTTTACACTGAAATTGTTTATGACCTATTTCCGAACATTTATAACAGATAATTTGATTGTATTTTTCACTAGTGTGGGTTTTCCGAGAGTCCCTTTGGACATATCCTGGTGTTGCTTTGAAATTCGGGACCGAATCGCAAATTTCTTCATAGATTAACAATTTTTTCTTAAACTCTACTAAATCAGAACAGCCATATAAAATGGATTTATTTTGGGGTGTATCTCTAATACCTTGTATCGTGTAATGAATTAAAGAGATGTCATCCACATTCCCTCGCTGCGCGATTTCTTTCATTTTCAAAAAATATTCCAATAATTGTTCGTTTTGTTGACATCCGCGGTTTGCTAATATTTGATGTATTTGTGCGGGCGAAGCCGTTTGATGAAATTCGCGGAATAAAGCTTCCTTTAGTGCTGAATAGGAATTAATATTAATTTCAGCTCTAATTACGAGCAATGTTAAACCTTTCAAACTCCGTTCTGCGAAAACAAATTTTTGAATATCTGAGAGGTTCACTGATTCCGAAAGTGTTTCGAATCGTGTAAACCATGTTTGGATGTTTTCCGATTTATCCCCGCTAAACGGCGGAATTAATTGTTCTATGTCGGTGAAAGAAATATTTTGTTTACTTGCAGTGTATTGCGAGTGTACAACCATTTGCTGTGGTTGTATTTTTAAGGGGGAAATTAATTGTGTGCTGGCACTACTGTCGTTCTGATTATGCTCAATGTCTGTCTCCGACGCCGAAATATTCCCAAATGTTTCCTTAAAAGCAGCAATGTATGTTAATGCGACCAAAATGCGAGTCGCTATCTCATCTTTATTTCCATTTATATCTATGGACAGCAGATTAGCGACTATTATCAATTGCAAATGATCAAAAGTATCAGTAGTTTCTTTCAATTTGTTGGCGAATTCAGGGCTACCTTCTTTAAACGGTAATCCGGTATAAACTCTTAAATTAGAACGATTTCGCCTCGCTTCGTCTTTTCCAAAAATAAACAAATGTAGAAGCTGTATTTTATCGGCTTTGGCAGTTTTTAACTGCCGTCTGATCACTGGGATCGCTTGCAGCTCCATTACTCACAGCAAAGAAATCAGGTATAGTAAGAAAAATATCACTTACTGCTATTTAAGTGTAATCCAATCAGTTTTAATACGGATTTTGTCGAGACCGGGATTGAAGAAATTATCCAGTGTGCACCTAGGAAGAAGGAAGTAACCCCCTCCTTTATGAAAAGTACGCTAGGCCCGGCCTGGCGAGTCTTAAAAAGTAACATCTCGGTCCTGACCCGGCCTGGGCCCAAAATACAGATTTTTTAACATCCACTCCAGGACGATAAAAAGCCTGAAGTTGTCAGAGCTAAATTTAAGGAAAAAAAAAGACTTAATTTGCATCTTAAAAAAAGCATTTTTAAAAATAACTGACGGACATTTAAAAAATACACTTCGTTTTTCTGCATAATGAATTTTCCCTCAATATTTCTTGTCTTTAAATTATTAAATGTTAAGAATTTTTAAAGGAAAAAAGAACTTAAAACACGTCATTTTTGATTTTTTTTTTACATTAGTTTTGTTTCGGCAAATTGGAAAAAATATTTACTTTTGAAAATATGATTTTTTTTTCAAGTTATATTATTTTTTCAATAAATATTTTTGATAGTTTTAAAATTAATATTAAAAAACAAAAACCCTGGAACAAAACTAAAATCAGATTTTCATCTTTAATTAAATGGAAAGAAATTGAAATCCGATAAATAATGTTACGAGTTATAACGATTTTTGATTGTCCCATTAGAACCAGTACTAACCACATGAAACTTTTATAAACTGTATGAGAAATTTTAGGATGTAATTTTCTTAGCAAATTATAAGGCTAACCATCACAAAAAAAGAAAAAAAAAATCAAAATTCTAACTAACTAACTAACTAACTAACTAACTATAAAAAAAAAAAAAAAAAAAAAAAAAAAAAAAAAAAAGTACGTGCTTCTTAGAACTGTTAAAGTAACATTGTTTTTTGAATTGCGCGCATTTCAATTTGTGTCTAATCCCTTAAAATCTGATGAATTTTTTAAACGGCTATAACTTTGCAAGTTTTGGAGATATGAAGATGCAACTTTTTGTATCTTATTCAGGACTGAATAAGGAACGTTCTACTAACTGGAATTTTTTTCCTACGTGGGCCGTATAAAAATTAAATTTTCGTAATTTTTCAACTAGACCCCCCCCCCCATGGAGTCGAAATTTATTTTATCAAAAATTTCAAGTTTTTTTTATGAATTTTTGCAATTGGAAGTATGGGTCTAAAGGCAATATTTAAGAGCCTATCAAGCCTATTTAAGAGCCTATCAATATATCAAGCCTATTTTTCGATATTTATGACTCACCCTGTATATAATGTATTATAGTTAGGACAGCTTTGAACCAAACTAAACTTTTCAAATATTTAAAGACTCCTAATTTATATTTCCCAACATTACTAGATTTGAATAATTTATGATATTACAACGAATATTATGCATTAAGAAGAGTGGAATAAAACCATGAATATTTAGGGGGAAAATAACTGTTTATTGTGTAAAAGATAAAAATGTCGTAAAAAACGATTTCAATTTTTTAATTCAATAATATATTCATAGTTACAGTAATACGTACTAGTACTAATATTATTAAAAGAAAAATAAAAAATATCGAATATATGAAATGTCATATTTGAGTAGCTCTGTCCAAAAAAGTTTTAAAATGAATTTTATGTTTTTTATAAGTAAACTTTTTGATTATTATAAGTTAATTACAATTTTATAAATTTTATCAAATAATTAAAAAAATAAATTAAAAACGAACTGTATCTATATATTTATTGATAAGTGTAATATAGCATACACAATATTGCACGTATTACTATATTTGGATAGAATCCCTTATCTTTTTGAAAACAGAGGATTTTGAGTTTTTTCTATCGATGATAATTTTCAAAATTTTCAAGTTATATTTTTGAGACTTTCACAAAAGTTACTCTATACATTTATCTAACACACTATGCAAATAAATTTTGCATAGCGCATGCGCAGTGAAACATCATTTATTAAACCTGCTCATTTTTCATACAATTTTTATTATTATTTAATTTTAATTACAAAGTATTATGTACAATGTTGCTTGTCATATTTTCTGGAAAGAATAATTTTTCATTTTAATAACTCTTCAAATTATAAGCAAAAAAACTTGGCAAAATTTGGGACTGTTTTTATGAAAACTTTAATTTCTCTACAAGTATACATTCTGTCCTCATAAAAATGAACATAGTTTATTACAATAACCTACTGAATCATAATCTGCAGTTTGAAACGCTTTTACTACTTTAGTTTTGACAGGATTATCCAAAAGATCTTCCTTCTTTTTCAGTTTGTTGACGGTCCCGTACGGGATTTCAGGAAAAATTCTTTGCGGAAATGTATGATCTATACTATTCTATTTATACATCTGGAGTTTCAGGATAATTCCTCATGTATTTTTTCTAGATATTTAACAAAACATCTAAAATAGCAATTAAACAGCAATATAGAGTACACATTTAATCATATAGTGTATACATGTATGCTTAAAGATATCTTGATTTGACGATTGTAAGGGTCATCACCAACTTCCCTCGTGATAAAGAACATTTTTTGGAACTAAATACATTTTTCGCTTCTAAATTCATTTAAAAGGAAACAAGAGAGCCTGTATCACTATTTTTCATCAAACCGACGGAAGAAGGATATCCTCTGTATCTTTGAACTTGTGCAATTGGGCTTCCTCTAAGTATTAGTAGAATACATTTAAAGGTTGAGCTATACAAATATAATTAAAAATAAATAAATAAAAATAAATAAGTAAATAAATAAAATTAAATTAAAACATACATTACAAGAATTTGATTATATCAGATAGATGTAAGAAAAACTGAGAAATGAGAGAGATAATTTGAGGACGCATGGAACATAAAATGGTTTATTTTTTTGAGTTTTTAATAAGTGGTATAAAAAATTAGTTAAAAGATTACGATTCTAAACGATTATGGACCTAAAAAATTGAGTGCTGGAAGGTTTTAAAATAATATATTTTTAAGCACTGTGGGTGTGTACAGCTTTTCTGCCTTTTTATGGAAATTTGTTTTTTTATATGATTTGGTACGCATTTCCAAAATTCAATTTTATATAAACAGATGAAACTTTTCAAATTGTGTAGCTAAATTGTTTCCTTAAAAATACATAACATTTTAGATCTGAGTAATTTTTTTTCTTTTTCTTTTTTTTAAAAAATAATGAAAAACATATTTTTTATTTTTTTGGATTGCCAAAGTTATTTAGTAAAATATTTTTAATTTTATTTAAGTCAAAATGAAATTTTTTTCTTAGGGGTCATCCATAAATGAAATAATGTCATGCTCTGAGGGGAGGAGGAGGGTTCGTGAAAGTGTGACAGTTTGTGACAAGAGGGTGGAAAGGGGTGAGAAGAAATATGACATCACACATTTTTAAAAAATAAAAACATTGAAAACCAGCAGAATAAATTTTGAAGTTATTTTGAAATTAAAATGCTTTCGCGTTCATAAAGTAAAGATAAAATTTAAATCCAAATATACCATAACATTCCATTTCAAATTCTGAATTACTACTGTTTTCAGCTGCTCTTTCATATTAATATCGAATTACTATTGTATATTAATTATAACTTCTGTTGTAAATTTGAATCTTATTTCATACAAAATAAGTTCACAAATCCTTTTTATAGTTATTCTTACAAAAGTCATTAAAATACACAGTTAAAATTTGAAAATTTGAAAACCACAGTGCTTTGTTTCTGAAATGCAAGTCTATGGATATGTAATATAGTGTGGCATGTGACAAGGGGGGGAGGGAGGGGGTACGATGAAGTGCGACCTTTTGTGACAAAGGGGGGGGGAAGGGAGTAAAAAATATTGAAAAAATGTGTGACATCATTTATGCACAGTCCCTTATTCTCAAATAGTATATTTTCTAACACGAAACAAATTTTAAGGTGATATATTCAGCAGTTTTTTACTTTCTTCTATCATCAATAGAAGAAAGTATTGTAATCGATATATATTTTTTTTTTAGACTTCTGGTTTTCGACGGATTTACACGTTTTAGGGGTGAGAGATTCCAAAAGACATGTTTTTACAAAATGTCTGTCTGTCCGTGTGTCTGTGTGTCCGTGTGTCGCCATTCTACCATCAAAAAGTGTATGAAGATATGCATAGAATTTAAACAAATTTTTTGTGAATATTTTTGGCTGTGGCAAAGAGGTCCTTCTTCAATTTTGAAATATTCCGCAGGAAGGGGGCGCTATAATCGCGATTTTTGTGCCATTTTCAATATTGTACCGACTAAAAGTGTACGAAGTTATCCATCGAATTGAACCAAATTTTTGTGTAAGAGTTTGGCTATGGCTAATTGGTCCTCCCTGAATTTGAAAAAAATCCGCCAGAAGGAGACGCTGCAATCACGCAATCAAACTATAATTTGTATAATGTGTCAGTTAAATATATAGAACAGCTTTTGTGAAAATCTGAAAAACATAGCTTTAAAATTCTGAAAATTATCGTCAATAGAATAAATTCAAAATTCGTTATTCCTAAAATGCAGCAATAAGATGAGAGGCTGTATCCAAATGCAATACTATGTGCAATATTGTGTATGCTATACTGACGCATTAATAAATGGATATATGGATACAGCCGCTCATCTTTTGCCTTCATTATACAGAGTTTTGTGTATAATGTTATTTGTCACATTTTCTGAAAAATAACATTTTTTTTTATATTAAGAACTCCTGGCAAAATTTGGGACACTTTTTATAAAAACCATAATTTCTCTACAAATATAAATTCTATCCTAATTGAAAATGAACACAGTGTATTACAATAAGCTACTTAGTCATATTCTGCAGTTTGAGAGCTTTTGCTAAATTAATTTTGACATGGTTATCCAAAGATCAAAAGGGTTTTTGAAAGTACACCTACCCCTTCATTTGATGGTGAAAACACTGAAATTAAACAATTCTTAAAAGTTAATAAAATTGCGAAAAAAAATAAAAGAAAATAAAACAGCAAAGTTTATTGATTTAGGTTTTTGTCATCAACAATTTCATGTCAGAAATGCTATTGGACATATTTTTACTTTATAATATAGCTAAATAAATAAATAAATAAATAAGTAAATCTTAAACTTTAAAAATTACGAGATACTTACTGCATGTTTTATTGTTATTAATATTACTATTATTATTATTACTATTATTATTATTACTATTATTAATATTACTATTATTATTATTATTATTATTATTATTATTGTTAATATTACTATTATTATTTTATCGACTACTTTTTCAAAAATAAAGACAGTATACTCTTATAAATGGAATCGTTTAATAGACATCTTGAGGAAACTTTTTTCAAGGTAAGTTAAAAAATATATTGCATTGTTAACATAAGCTTAATGCGTGATTTGTAAGTTTTTATTTTAGCATTTTGAATTGAACTAGTGATTAGCCTTTTAATCTTGTAAAGATTTTCTTACTTTCGTAATTTAAGATACTTAAAATCTGTCAACTGCTATTGTAAGAGTAATGCCATCTAAATGCTGATAACCAGTACAATACTCCGGAATAAGTTTTTGTTGATACTCACTGCATTAAGAAATTTTGATGAGAAACTTTTCCGTGTGTTTGTTAATTCACTGTCATAAAGTCCAGTTGCCATAAAAATACACTTTGAATTGTTTCCTGCTTTGTGTTTTCATTCATATTTCTCGATTTCTTTTTCTTTTTCTTTCTTTTTTTTCCGAAAGGAAACAACAGATAAGAATTCTGTTTTTTCCGTATTGTAAAGGTTGTGAATAAATAAATGAAACAGCAGAAATATTTTTTCCAATTATCAGAATTTTTTTTTTACCTCTAAAATTTAGTTATGAATTCTAATATACCGGGTGATTAAAATGCCAGGACGAACTTTAAAAATGAATAATTCGAAAATAAATCAAGATACAAAGATACGGTTTGCACCAAACGGATGGAAAAGAAACCGGGTTTTGTGTGGCAACGAAAAAAAAATAGTTCTGTTGACGACCAACAGACAGCACTATAGTGATTTAAAGCACCAAAAGATGATTTAAAAATGAAAAAAATGTTGACAACTTACAATTCAGCTTAATTACAGTCAATTAATACTACAGTAAATGTTCAATGTGCTGTCCATCATTCAGAAGTACAGCTGTGAGACGAGGATCCTCACCGTTCACAGCATTGAGTATCATTTCTTGCGTTATGACAGACACATTTTGGCGAATGGCATCATTCTAGTGATGCCGGTTGATCGCGGTACACTTTTGACTTCAATAATCTCCACAGCCAAAAGTCCCAGGGAGTCAGATCGGGAGATCTTGGAGGACATGTGTGATTAAAATAGCGACTGGTAATGCGATCCTCCCCCAAATATTGAGCATAGCAGGCGTTACAGAGGCAGAGTAATATGAGGTGGTGCTCCATCTTGCGTAAAGGTGACTATTTGGAGTGCCTGTCGCGCTTGCAATTCAGAAATCCGATAGCGCCATCTGTTGGTTGCCAATAGAACTATTTTTTCGTAGCCACACAAAACCAAGTTTTTTTTCCATTCGTTTGGTGCAAACCGTATCTTTGTATCTTGATTCGTTTACGAATTATTTGTTTTTAAAGTTCGTCCTGAGTTTTGGATCATCCGGTATATATTTCTGCAAACCTTATTAAATATTATTAGCAGAATTCCCAAGTCTCCTAATTTCGGCAGAAGACTTTACTTCACACGTTTTCTAAAAATCCTGATTTTTGAACATTTTCTTCTGATTTCTTACATAACTTTTATTTACCAATGCTAGTAAACATATTTCATAAAACCATATTAATTACAATCAGCAGAATTATCAATTCTCCTGATTTCAGCAGGAGATTATTTTACTTCGCACTTTTTCTTATATATTCTTTATTTACGAATGCTAGTTAATATATTGGATAAAATCATATTTAATACAATTAGCAGAATTCTCAAGTCTCACTGTTTCAACAAGAGATTCTTTAAACTTCACATGTTCTCTTACATTTCTGATTTTTGAACAATTTCTATTGATTTATTAAGAATATTTTATTTACGAATGCTGGTAAATATATTTGATAAAACTACGTTAAATACAATTAGCAAAATTATCAAGTTTCCTGATTTCGGCAGGGGATTCCTTTACTTCACACTTTTTCTTACATTCCTGATTTTTGAACCATTTCTCTTCATCTCTTGCATATTCTTTATTTACGAATGCTAGTTAATACATTGGATAAAATCATATTAAGTACAATTAGCAGAATTCTCAAGCCTTACTGTTTCAACAAGAGATTCTTTTAACTTCACACGTTTTCTTACATTCCTGATTTTTAAACCATTTCTATTGATTTATTAAGTATATTTTATTTACGAATGCTTGTAAATATATTTGATAAAACTATATTAAATACATTTAGCAAAATTATCAAGTCTCCTGATTTCGGCAGTGGATTCTTTTAGTTCACACGTTTTCTTACATTCCTAATTTTTAAACCATTTCTTTTGATTTCTCACATATTCTTTATTTACGAATGCTAGTAAATATATTGGATAAAACCATATTAAGTACAATTAGCAGAACTATCAAATCTCCGATTAAATAAAGAAGGTTTCTTTTGCTATGCCACGAGCTTATGAAAACATTCGTTGAGCAATTTTTAGTTATAGTGCATTAATATGAATAGACATGTATGATAAACAGCTGTTAATCATAAAAAAATATTCTCTGACGATGACAACGAAGAAATACAGGCCGAAGATACTAAGAAATTTTAAATAAAATGTAAATTTTTAAGTTGCAACCAGGGCCTGATTAAGCTTTGAAACTATGGGAACCACAATGCCATTTCGGGGCCCCTTTTCTGTTGAAAAGATTTTTCTAAATCTCTCTCTCTCTCTCTCTCATCTCATTTTCCATGAAATAGGTATGCAGTGTATATGGCGCGTAGCGCCATGTATACTAACATGATCTGTAAGCAGTTTTTACCACATCCATGGTCTGTCTGTAACACAGATTACAGGGATTGAGCATATATTAAAGTTTGTTTACATATAGGTTGGACACGCAGTATGAAGAATCTGTAGGAATTTTGCTAGGTGTAGCATGAAATGTCTATTTGTAGCTGCTTTTTCGAACAGTTCGTCGTATGAACAATCCATAGTTATGTTGAATTCTCTCCAAAGTTTGTTCCTAGAACCCGCAAACAAAACTGAAGGACTAAATGGTCCTCGGTTTGTTTACAACCTGTGCAAAAGCTGCAATCCGAATTTGTCGTGCGTTTAAACTTGCTCAATCTGTCTTTGGTTAGAACAGTTCGTGTTAAAAATCTACTGTAGATAATGCCTTTACTTCGAGGTAATTTATGATGATGATAACCCTTAGAGTAAACCCATATCGTCTATTCTTGTCGGACTTATACATTTCCCAATCGTTTAGTTGGTCAGTTTTAGTTTCATACTTAATATTTTGAATCCAGTCTTCCGGTGCTATCCAGGGTATGTAAAAAATGAACGCACTTGTAGAGGCAGCGATTCTGTCAGCCAATTCGTTAATATTAATATTATTATGACCTGGTATCCACCATATTTGTGTGTGAATATTTTCGTTTTCTTTTAGCGTTATGAGATGATTAATTTGATTAATTATCGCAGGCGATTTTCTATTGAGCAACCGTAGATTTTTCTAAATTCGACGTACCTGATAACTCATCAATGCTACAAATATATAACCAAACAGTGACTCAATTGAGTGCACATTGTGACAGAAGAAAAATATGTAAAATATTAGCATACAAATATAAATTGAATAAAAAGTTTGAATTCAGCATATGTAAGCACCAACACAAAATATCAATATTTTGAAATAGTTCTTTTTAACTCAAAAAATTATTTAAATTATATGTCATGCATACACTGTATAAAATTTTACCCTTTTGTTGCATTGTCACTCCATTACTTTTATAGAATATCGCTGTTTTGAACAATGAGAATGCTCCATAATAAAGCGACGTAATCGTTTCCTATAAAAGTTATGTAGTGACGAAGAAGCAAAAGGTTCAATTTTTTTACAGTGTACAAGCGAAATCAATAATTATTCAAATTCAATGTGTAAAATAAACATACAACTAAAATAATGGACAAAGTAAAGGATTGTGATCACGAGTTCGAAATAGAAAATGTAAAATTAATTTGTTATGGAAGGTATTTTTATGAAACATTTTAATATGTATATATAAGTTAATTTGAAAAAAAATTAGACATTTGGAATGGAATTCAATATAAAATTTGGGGCCCCTTGTATTTTCACTTTTGAGCCCTTTCAAAATGCTCTAAGGGAAGCAAGTGCTTCTCGTGCCTGTTCAGCAATCAGGCCCTGGTTGCAACATCTGTTTCATTATTTTTGTCATCTTTTAAGAAAAACGGGTAAGCTTTTCAAAGTTCTTATTTTGCTATTAAATCAAGGTTTGCATTTCATCCTGAGATAAAAGGAGCTTTTCGCAACTGAAAAATCTGAAAGCGTTGCGAGTAATGGCTTGTAACTCGAAAGTGGTTATTTAGTATTATCGTCTATTGTCATATTATAATTTCCTAGATTTTAGAAACATCTCTCTTTTTAGGTGCATTCGTAATTATATAAATAAGTAGCATCTATAGTCGTCGTTCAGTCCGTCCGTCTGTCTGCGTATAACAGAGCAAAAACTACCCAACCAAATCGTTTAAAATTTAAAATATATAACTGTTACATATAATATTGTCGAATCAATTCAAATTTTATGAAAATTGGATGTATTGTTCAGTTACAGGGACAATCAAAAGTATTCCATTACATTACAGTCAATGGAAAAAAAAGCTTCAAGTACATTTTAATAATGTCTTTCCAACACAATAGAGCTGATATGCATCTATGAAGTATCTACTAAAAAATGCATTCTTTCAATCTGTGATGCAAAGAATATTTATAATTAATTTACAGGGTCACATGAAAGTATTTCACTACATAACGGTATACGGGAAAACATTGTTTGGGGCATGTTTCAATTATATTAAACTATTTCACATTTTATGTAACTTCCAATATAATAGAAAGCAGGTAGTATTTACAGGAACGCACAAAAGATTTCGACCACTATACTGTATCCGAAGTACTGTATACTATTACAGTAATATCTTAATATTGTTATAACTTTGTTATAGTACGAACGCACCTCATTTGCTACGCTTGACGTGAAATTTCCAACTTGTTTTTACAGCATGCATATGGAAAAAGAATACCTGTCATATTACCTGTAGTGTATTACACAAAAACTCACAAGAAAAAAAAATCGTGAAAATATAGCCGATTCGCAGATAACCATTTGGGTTTGAAAGCATTAAAAATTTTACCTAAAAATTTTACTCCAGGTATCATAATGACTTCCAATTGTAGGATTCCGATTTCCAATACTGAGATATTCCAGAATGTTAAATATTTAGGTTCCGGTTCAGCGAGAAAAAGATCAGTTTACTGTAATATCATTCGATTCCTAACCAGAAAAAAAGTGATTGCGTGACCAGCTAGCCACGCGATCAAAATCTCCGATCACGAAAACTTATTCTTTCTTTTTATAAATCGTTAATCTTCAAATCCGCTCAGTTTTCTGATTAGGTAAAAAATTCATGTGTTTATGAGACGAATTTATTTATTTAAATGTATTTGAGAAAATGTTTCGCATGCTTAATAAAATTGTTATTAATCATATTTAGAAAAACATGTTAATTAGAATCTGTCTGGAATCGATATATTTAAGAATCATTATGTAAAAAACCTTATAGAAGTATGAGGTAGTGAAAAACAGAAACTCTTTGGTGTGATGATTTACAATTTCTAGATTGCAGTTATATTGATGCATATTCACGAATTAAACTTTTTGCTGCAAAATGACGGAAAATTTGGCTTATCTAATAATTCGAGGGCAATGTCAAATATATTCAAAGGTTTCACCTATAAAATCACTCTAAAAAAATATTCAATGAATAAAGATAACTGATTGAGATGATTTTTATTTTCTACGCTTCGCGAAATAATGAAGATGCACAGCATATTACATGAGTCATAAAATTAAAGAATAATGATAGTAAGAGATCGTCGCTGATATTTAATAAAAAAAAATATTTATATAAACTAGCATACCCAGCCCGCTTCGCCGGGCTTAATTTGAAGGTTTATTTAATAATTTATGTGTATGGTACGCTTCTCTCTCAGCTCGCGACGGATCCCCCGGTGACTCTCCCCGGACCATCGGCACTCCACGTGCGTCGGGTGAGCGTCAGAACAAACTTTCAGCATATACATATGGGTGGTTGTACTTGAATGCACAGACCTGCGCGTTTTTTTCTATCTTGCTTTTATACCTCTGGACCGAGTTGGCGCATTGCCAAGATTTGCTTCCTCTGGACCGAGTTGGCGCATTGCCAAGATTTGCTTTCGCCTGTGCCTCAATTATCCTCAGAATTCCTTTTATATATATAGATTTATACAAAAGCATTAGTTAAAATAAATTTCAATGTTTGCCTTTTGATTGCTATCAAAATATTGAAATTAAAACAAAATTTATGGAAATTTAAAAATGAATGGAAATTAAAAAATAAAAAACTAAGTCATCTCTTGAGGAATTTTTTTCTTTGATATGGTATTTGGTCATCTCGGATGGATATGCATATCTGACAACTGGATTTCATAGACTTAATCAATGTGTTGATCAGGTCTTGCGAAAATCAAAGTGTTGATCAGGTCTTGCGGAAATACGCACCACTCCTCTGAAAATGCACTTTTCACCTCCTGGAGGACTGGGAAGGAGTTTGGATTGCTGAAAGTCGGGGTCCTAAGGAATCCCACATATGCTCAGTCGGATTTAAGTTGGGTGAGTAAGGTGACCAATCCATTCGAGTGGCATCTTCTGCTTGAAACTATTCTGACACCACATATGCCAGATGTGGCCGAGCATAAACTCTAGGACAATAGCATCCCCAAACAGTCAAACTGGGGGGTTGCATGTCAGTCCGGCTCCTGGCTACGCCCATTTAGTTATAATGAATAGGACTCATCTTAAAGATTGACAAGTAAATGTAGATAAGGATTTCTCCTACCTCTTTTGTGTAAAGGATTAAAAAAAGGGGTGCAATGTATAAGTTATCCAAGGAAAAATCCTAACTACATTTTTCTACTTTATCTTACTATTTGGCGACATTTTTTTTTTAAAGAGGTGTGAAGAATTTTCCAATAAAACAAAAACCACTCGAAGAAATTAATATATTTTGTAAACATCTAAATACTAAAAGTTTTACATGCAATTAAACAGAAAAAGTTTTCTTTTTTTTTTTTCTTTTTGAAAACTAAAACTTTAAACTTAAATATATTTCATAAATGCATAAAAACGAAATTGTAAAAAGACTATTATGCATGAGAAAACGAATTTATTGCAAACAAACAAATAATAATAAAAATTATTATTATTATGATATTGGAATAGGTGTCACGATGCTAAAAAAATCCACTTTTTTTAAGCAGTTTATTCTTTACAAAATGGAGCGCGATTCGTATCTCTTCAAACAATGAAAATTTTCAAAATAATTGCTATAAACTAGTTCTAACTCAATCTAAGTATAAATTTAGAAATGCACATTTAACATCACTCATTAAGTTTTAAGAGGATTTAAATAATTTTCGTACAATCCAATATCTTATTGTTTAAAACAAAATTGTACTTGTCAAGTACTTTTATTTTAGAAAAATTTTCCTCCATGAAAAAAGAATATATATATTATATTAACTTTAAAAAGTACCAGTTAAATAAAGATGATAAATTACATTTAGTCTGGGATTTCTACATAATTTTTAATGGAATGAAACATCACTCATTAAGTTTTAAGAGGATTTAAATAATTTTCATACAATCCAATATCTTATTGTTTAAAACAAAATTGTACTTGTCAAGTACTTTTATTTTAGAAAAATTTTTCTCCGTGAAAAAAGAATATATATATTATATTAACTTTAAAAAGTACCAGTTAAATAAAGATGATAAACTACATTTAGTCTGGGATTTCTACATAATTTTTAATAAAATGAAATTACCCTCAATGTTAACGATAAAATTGGCAGGATCAAGAGTAAAATTAAAAGAAATGGTGTATAAATTAGTTTTTTCTTTTATTTTAGAACTTCTGAAAATTTCCATCATATTATACTTTTAAATACAAAATTTCAAATAAAGATAAATTATTTTGTTGTAAATCACAGATATCTGTATAGATTATAATGAAATCTGAAAATTTTAATATCTCGGAGAAAATCTCTGCTTATGTTTCGTGGAATATGTTATTTACAGGAAAAAAAATTTTTTTTTAGAATTTTAACTCTAATATACGTTTGAAGAGTTTTAAAAATAAAAAGTTTTAAATCATAACAAAATACTAAAATCTTTTTAATATTTTAGTGATTTTTTCTTATTTGATCTAAAAACAAAATCGCTAAATTCTCTTACATTTATATAACGTTCATTCGTAAATGCATTTAATACTCACTATATTCTGAAAAATCAAATGACCTCCCAGGATATAGCATGAAATTTAGAGACAAATAAATTAAATATTTACAATCAAAATATGTGTAATTATATTTTTCAATTTTTATTGACTGTGTCATTCGGTGGACAAAGAATATTTTTAATTCTGGAAATGCTTTTATAGCTTAAGAAAGTTTTTTTTTTCTTTTTTTACATAATTGAAACTGAATTTTTCAATAGAGAACCTATAATTTTGTGATAGCAATATTAATTTCAGGTTTAGTAAATATATTTTCAAAAATATAAAAAAATATCCGATATCTTTGGTACATATTTGATAGTTTAAAAGTAGTAAACTTATTAAACATTATAAATATTTTCAGACCTAATTTAAATTAGAAACCAAAAAATAAATAAATAAATAAATTTAGCATGAAAACTTAACAAAGCAATCTTCTAAGTGCACTTTTTTTTTTAAACTTATGTAAGAAAATTAGTTGAAAACTGTCACAATTTGCTTTAAAAAAAAAAAAAAAAATGACCGTTTTTTCTCCCCACTCTGCTTCCCGCTGAAAAATGTGCAATTCGTGATTTACCATGATTTATCGGTGGTTGTTTTAATTTTTCTTTCCTTTTTTAAGCTTCGGAAACATTAGACCTTATGTCTTCTATTGCGATATGTATTTGGATGTATGTATCGCTACTAAATATTGTGGAAAATTTTTGTTGCATGTTTTGAGCCCTGTAAATAATGGTACCCTTCATTATTTTGCAAGAGCTGAAATACGCCCCTGATTTGTGGAAGGTTGGACAACTTTGGTCTAATTTAAACAGCCAGTCATTTATAGATTCATTAGAAATATCTTTTCTGGCTTTAGTTTCGTTTAATTTCACATTTAACTGCACAACAGATTAAAGAGTGAAAAAAGCAGAAAAGCTTATAGTTATGTTAAGAAAAGTTACTTATTTTATATTTAAAACATTTTTCTATAAAACATGGTATTTTCTTAATAAACAATGCTAAATCCTACAGTAAAAAAGAAAAAAAATACAAATTCTTTAAAATCTTTTTTTAAATGGCCGAATTAGTTTCGTCATAAATCAGTTAGGAAAATATTCATACTTTTCTAGTATTTTAGAACTACTCAGCTCTGCATTGTATAGTTCTTACAGTCTTATTATTCTTTTAACAAAGTTATTTTTTGTATTAATATAATTAATAATTAATATTTATTTATTGCGTAAAACCCTCTGTGTGCGTGTAATACTTGTATTTCACCGATTAATATTAATATTCAGATACTTTCACTTTCGGGAAGCTGTTTGCTGTCGTTTTGCAATTTAAAGTATCTTCATATTAAATAAATGCAACCGAAAACGTAAAAACGCGCAGCGTTAAATAACAGCTTCAAGTACCATATGAAAATGGTATCATATAAAAATAGTATTAAAATTCAAGGGAGGATTCTAAAAAAAGTGCTCATGTACTTTAAACACTGGATTCGGTGATATATATCGATGAATATATATTTTGATGCATCATGATAAATATCCGCTATTTATTTAAAAAATAAAATAAAGTTCGATATTTTTGATATTTTCATATATTTGATATTTATTTTCAATATATTGTGTACGATAATTTTGATATTTTCAAATAAAAGAAGTTGTAAAATATTCTTCTTTAACTATTGACTATGTTACTCTGTAGACACAGAACTTTTGCTCTAGCAGTAGCCTCTAAGAGGCTACCCCCTCCCCCTCTCGTTAAAAAATGAGATAAATAAATAAAGGTAAAATAATAATAATAATAATAATAATATATTTCTAGCTTTACATTTGACCTTGGATTTTTAAATGTACAAACAATAATGTTGCGGGACAATATTTAATTAGAATAATCATTGGGAAAATAACTGTCTAACTTGCATAAGTTATTTATTGTTTCAGTATAATAATTTTTTCTTTCCATTTTTCTCAGTTTAAACTATAAGATAGGTTGAGTAATGAAAAAATGTATAAGCTTGTTTTTGTTTCATAGCTACCCTATATATATAAAATCCTAATGAAACGACTTCATGAAACGATTGTATGAAAACAACTGATTAAATGACTATTTTGTTTGAAGGCGATTTCTTCAAAAATTTCCTGTGATGTCACAATTGGCAAAATGACTATTATTATAGCCTTGAACCAAAATGAAGAATAGGGTCTATTTCTTTATTAGTTATTAGCTGGAAATAAATGCGTAACTACATATATTCTTTTAAGTGTAATAATTTTCTGTATTAAGTGTATAAATTTCTGTAATCATCTGTGTACGACAAGTTCAATTGCAGTTTTTATAGCCTGGAACCGAATGGAATATTACGGTCCATTGCTCAACTGAATGTAAATGACAATAAAATCTTAAACAAATTAATCTTTCAATAATATTACGTTTTTAATATTTTGCATTTAGGAATTATAAAAATTATTAAATTTCCTTTTGGAACTATTTTGGTATCTGAAACGAATATCTGAAATAATAGTAGCATAAATTACTGCAAAGAGAAAAAAAAATCGTCTTTTAGTTTTCTTTTCAATTTTAATAAGAAAATGACTTCAATAATGCAAAAATGACATTATTTACTCTTTTCTTCTGAGCATTCGCAGAAATATTACATTTTTATGCTTCTAAAATTTAATGCTATTACTATTAAATTTAAATGCTATTAAATTTAAAATTTAACATTTTAATAAATATTCCACACTAATTTTAATGAAGTATTAATATGTAAATCAAATTAATACTTCAATAAGATTATTTAATTATATTTTTAGTACACGTAAATTTAGAAAGAGAATTAAAAAAAAAAAACTTCAAAAATTAAATCAGACTTCAAAAATCAGTCACGCAAAGAATTTGGAGCGTTAATGTTAAATGTAAGGGAACATTCTTTTTGAAAGTTCTCACTTGCATTCTAATAATTTTAAATGTTACTTTTACTTTCAGTTAATTTTGTGGGTAAGCTTTCGAGATGCGAGATTTTTTTTTTTCAAGTTTCATGTACACAAATATTTTGTATCAAACTACAAACAAAATCTTCATTTGATGTCCTCATTCACATTTTGTTTTGGCACTCGAGATACTTCCCCATCTGCCCTTCCCTAGTTTCGGACCACGCTTTGTGTATATTTGTTTTATAACTGATAATAACATAGGCATAATTTTACCTTTTCTGATTATTTTGTTTTGTTGAAAAATATTACAAAAATCTTATTAACGTTAGTTGTATTTTTAAAAGAATCCCCCCCCCCCCCCCAGACACACGCATACTCTTTTTTTCCTTTTGAGAATGTAATTGTTCTATTTATATAAATGTTTATTTATTTGCTTATTTTTTTAATTTAATAATCCCAACTTATAAAGTATTATTAATTATTGGTATACACTTTCTTTTCTTTCTTTTTTTCTTACTGTACATAGAGAAGAACAGTGCATACTCTCTAACTTTTATTTATTCAAAAAACAGCTAACACTGGAATTACAATGGAATTAATTATTGGAATTAAAAATGGAATTACACTTTGTAGACAAATCTAGATAAAATTATGATTTTTGGTACAAAAAGCATACTGCGCACAATCAATGTATGTATAAATAATGAATATTATTTACAATGTACTGCGAAAAAAAAAAAAAAAAAAAAAAAAGCCTTAAAGCTTTAAGTAAAAATTCCCTTTCATGTGACATCGCACTTTCATTAATAAAAAATGCAGAATAAAGATTCAATATTAATGAAATTTTATTAAGAATGTTAATTTTTGCTAAGTTTCTTCTTCTTCTTCTTCTTTTTTTTCATATTTTTGTAAATGTATTTCGTAAAATTATCGTAAGAAACCACACGAAATAATAGACTTTAAAAATATCATTTGCCATATTATTAAACTATCTAAGATTTCTAAAATGTTTCCTACCATATTATCAAAATTAAGTACTATTATATTCCAAAATTAAATTTTTAAAATAGTTTGTAATCGGGAATATAAAACTAACTATATGTAATATATAGATCTTTAATATATCAGAAAGTGAGTGAAAAACGAACTATAAATTCCACTTTTATATGAATGTCAAGTTAAGTAAAAATATATGTATAATATTAAATTTACCCTTTCAAAAAATGTTATGCACAGACTCATATGAATGTAATAATGTATTTAGCTCCTGCATATATAACCAAATATGTAATAATACATTTTCGAATAATTCATCTTAAATCATGCTTTTTTTTTTTTTTTTTTTTTTTTTGCCATTTATAAAATACAAAAAATGAATAATACTAATCTGTAAGTATTTTTCAGTAATAAAAGCTACACTCAAATCTACATTGAATTTTTTTGAAAAAGTCTCAAATTTACTTTTATTCATTAATAAAAGAATTAAAAAAAGAAAAAAAAAATTACAAAAAAAAAAAAAAAAACGAATAACGTTTTTAATTTTATATAAAAACAATGAAACTTTCAGCTGCGGATGTCGAAGTTAAAATTTTGAATCAATTTTCGCGACAGAACGCGAAAAAAAGTCGACTAAAAAGTCGAGGAAGAGAGGGGGTGGGGGGGGGCTACAGTCTATTATAACTAAAGCTGTAATCAGTTTATTAAAAAAAATTAATATATTAGATTTAAACAAAAGCATTATGATTTGACATTTAATTTTATTTCTTTTAAAGGACAAATTATAAGTCCACCTTAACGTTATTTTAATGGTGGTGAAGGGATCTCAAGATTGGGTTGTTATAACAGAGTTCTAAGTTTGTCTAAGACAGTAAACAAGCAATTTCGTAAAATTGAGATAATTGTTTAAAATTTCATGTGAAAGAAAATATGCAAAGACCAGTTACATTATGAGAATAATTTTTAAAACCTTTATTTTGAAAAAGAACTTTTGCATTTTAAATATGTTTTTACTTTTGTAAGAAATCCATCTATGGCTAGGAAAATGGAAAGCTTAACAAGTTTCTTTTTATTTGTAAGTTATAAAAAAAAATATCATCACTTATGGTATACTTAATGAATTAAGCCTAATATATGATCAGAATGAATACGCAAAGTATAAATTTACTTAAGAAACAACGGTAAATAAATGATAAGGTGAGAAAATTTAACTTGTTGCCAATAGGCAACATTATGCACTAAAGGGCTAAGATATATTACGGCAATGAAAACTAGTTTTTTTATAATCTATAACTTAACATATTTTATAACTTTTTCCATATGATTTTACTTAATTTTCTACTTCCCTATTAGCTGGTTTATAAAGCATAAAAAATTACAACGCATTGAAAAAGCATTTTTGTCTATATCTAATTATATGATTAAAAGATTTTCCGGTTTACGAAATTCATGTTTAATGAGACACTTAAAATTTTGATCTGAATCTCAAATCCGATCCAAACTCAAAATCTACCATATTCATAGATTACATAAACATAAGATTTCTTTGCCAAATTTTTTTTTTTTTGAAAATCGCCAATAAGGATTGCCAAGTTAGTTAGTCACCATAGAAGGGGTGTAGGTCTCAAGAGACGTATTTAGACAAGTTTAAAAAGGGATTAGGGGACATAACAATGCTTGTCAATAAACAATGGGGAGCCGGAGTGACCATCTCCCAACTGGGGATTGTAATACTCCCTTCACATATCTCCGTGTGTTTTCAGAACCTCTTTGAAACATATGCAGCTTGGTGCGGCCATTTGTCATGATTCTCCAAAAGCGATTAAATCGCGATCGCGGAAACGAAATTTTTCACTGACAAGTGAAAGAAGCTGCGTGGTTCCTTCCTCTCACGTTTAGAATAAGTGATAAAATTGTAATTGCATCAGTAAAAAATACTTGAGAAAAGTTTTCTGGACTCCATTGAACATGGCAGCAGCACCAGTTTAAAGGGCTTCTTTGAAAACTGGAGTGAGTGGGACACAAGCTATTGATTTTCTCGCATACAGTCCATTCTCATAGTCATAGCCCTGCTCATAGCTTTATGCGACTATAGAATGACTAATATGAGTTCCTGTGGAAGACTGGAGGTCTGAAACCAAATTTCTTGTAATCGTTTCATGGTTTCTTCCAGCTGGAATGACTGAAAATGGTCTTTTGATACAGTTGTTGCTTTTAGTCATCCTCGACGAGGTTGTTTATCAACGGATCCAGTGCTTAAAAAAGCAGCTCCAAGCTTTTCATGTAACATTTGAGAGATATTCATATCCTGAGTGATTTCCGTTTGTGTTTGACCATCCACGATTTCACCAATTATTCGCCACTTTTGATCTTAACCAAAGAAGATTCCTTTTAGCCATAACTAATGAATACTGATCATTCTCAGGGTGAGTCTATGGTGCGCTCGAGTGATCACACGGCAATATAAATCTCCCCATCTCTGAACTCCCCTACTGCAGCGCATGAATAGGGTTACTGTATGATTTGTTCCCTTAAAGCCGAAAAATTAGCAACGAACACCATTAAGAAGAAGAAGAAATTTAGGGGATCATATATGGGGAATGTAGGGAATCATATATATATATATACATATATTTCTATATACTATATGCGGTGCACGAAAGTAATTTATTTCTCAAAGAAAAAAATTTGAGAATAAAACTTATTGGCGTTGTATTCGATATAAATCGTACAAGACAAGTATTACATTAAAAGACAATGAATTTACAAAATTGGAAAGTTTGCCCACGACCACGGGCATTTTATCCAATCGTACGTAACGAAATAGAATATTTTTGACTGTCCTTGTGTTTGAACTATATATATATCGGTTTTTACTATGGCGTCTCTACTCAGTCTCTCATCGGCGTTATGGCCGGATCAATAGTTTCAAGACCTCGCATTCATAATGCCAGACTCTCGCTCATTAACATTAAACCTGTGTTTTAAATCAATTCACATTACTTGTTTGCATTTTAATATTTTTTAACGTTTTTCTCATAGGATACTTGAGGCACATATCTCAAACATTGTTGGTTTGTGCTTTTCGACAAAGTTTTTGCGTAAAAACTCACCAGTTTTCGAACCAGTTTGAAAACTGGAAGTGCTCTTGAAAGTCAAAAAACAGACATAGAAAAAATCAAATACGAAATAACAGTATTTGGTTATCAAGAATCCTATCAGGAACACATTTTAGGTTAAGCCTTGATTATTTTTAAATTTTTTGCTGTAAATTATAAAAACTATTTTAGTAATATTAGAAAAAATACAAAAATTGAGCCCCTCCCGAAAGGAAATCCTGGCTACGGGCCTGATTACGTAGAGGAATTCAGGAAATTGTGACCAGCAACCTTAAGAGAGAGAAAAAAAAAGAGATGGAATTTATGCAAATTGAAGCTGAATGTCGAAGCAGAATATCATTAATAAAGAGGATTTTTATCACTAATATTTCAAATACAATCGAATCGTAAAAAAAAACTTGTGAGAGTAATGGTCACTTCCGACCTAAATTCAAAAGCATCATACTATAAAAACGTCGTTGAGAATTTGCTATGAAAACTTCTCGTTATTTGTCTTTTAAGAGTCGACCTAATTCTCAATGAACAAACTATAGAGGAAATTATCATAAAAAAGAATTGGCAACGAGGAAGGTGGGTCACTGAACAATTCCGATTCCATTGTTGTCGATTTATTAAATGATCACGTCCAAAAATTCATTTGATGGGAGTTTATGGATGTTTTAATTTGCGGCATTGTTTGATGTCAGTTTGATGTTATGATCATTTGTTTACTTAAATTTTGGGTCGGGTTTTGACACATGGACAATTGAATATTCGAAAGCAATGCATGTAAATAGCTGTTAAAGCACAAACGAAAAAATAAATCTCATTCTTTCCCGTTTTTAGATAAATTTTGTACAGTTAGGAATTAAAAAGCGGAAAGCAAAACTACAGAATACTTGATTCATTTGTAAATCAAGTTGTTCTTTTTTACTATCTTTAGAAGAAGAAAGTATTGGATTCGTGAAAATTTTCGAATTCTTATTTTCAACCGATTTACACGTTTTAAAGGTGTTCTTAACTGCTCCGCTCAACAAGCGCAAAACGTTTTGGCACATTTACAAATAAATTTTTAACGGGAAGATATAAAATTGGAAGGCCTGACTATGGAAGTGATTTTGAATCGAACTTAGTTTTCCATTTTATGATAATTAAATTAACAATTCAGTTCTAAGCTATTTCAATCACGTGATCACCCGTTTTTCTCCTGTTTTTAGACCGGTTTTTCTGCTTTCGTCAAGAAATGTGCTCAAAAACGTCAATTTTGAAGGCTTGTTATGAACAGTGTTGCATTCAGACACTTTTATCCGGAGGAACTTCTGTGGCTCCGGGGGGGGGGGACACAATAGAGTTTCGGACGGGTGGGGTGTGTTTTTTACCATTGAAAACACAAAATCTCAAAATTTCCGGGGGGGGGGCATTTGATAGCTGTGAGGGTAATGTCCACTCCGAGCCACCCCCTGAATTCAACACTGGTTATAAAAAATCAATTGTGTTTAAAAAAAAAGAGTGCAATTAGACAGTTTTTGAATAACAACACCTGCTATTTTCATGCATTTCCGGACAAAAATAAATTAAAGGATGTCACAAAGTTGCCTTTTTTGATTTAAGAACACCCTTAAGTGTCGAAGAACCCCGAATGCATGCTTTAATAAAATGCCTGTCTGTGAGTCTGTGAATTTGTTTGTGTGTGTGTAATGTGCAATAAATTATGTGGGCTTCTCAAAAAGTAATGCACGGAATTTATATATAATATAAATGATGAAATTATAAATATGGAATATAAATAATGAAATTAATTATATTTTTTTATTACATATATTATTTATTTTTAAATATTTCTGTTAAATATAAGAAATGATAAAAATCTTCAGTACGACAAGAAAGGGATTCCAGATTAATGAGAATGTTAGAGATGAATTTTTCAGATACTTAAAATAGTGCGAAATTTTTTATTAACGGTGTATATTTTTATAAGAAACATGTACAAAGTAATATAACATACTTTTTTTAATTTAGGAATTTGAAATACTATGAAATACTGTGAAAAAAAAGAGAATAAATACCATTTCTGTTTACTTCTTTTTATTATTTGTTTTTTTTTAGACATTATTCTAATTAAATTTTTTTCATATATTTACACTACATAAAACAAAAGTTACTGAAATGCACTTTTCCAACATTCATATTTTAGGTGCTTTTTTCATTTGTGCATGTGCGTTTTATTACAAAAATTTTATGAATTCCAGTTGATTTCTATTTAACGAATTTTCTTCATGACAAAGCGTTACCCTTCACTGCACCGTGTGCCATATCTGGTACATAGGGGCTGTGCAAATATAAAGTTTTACAGTCTATTATTTATTTTTATGAAAATACAAAGTTATTATTAAAATCATTAAATTATTGTAAAATTATCTAATTCGGAAATATGGAATACTTCAAGATAAGACATTCCTATTCTCCTGTCATATGTGTATGCATATATAATCACTGTTCGATAAATTATGAATGAAGTATATTTGTGTTTTAAAGCTTGTGTTTACTCATAAATAAAAGAGGAATTATGTTGTCCACTGCTTATAGTCTAAGAGCCCGTGACTGGCAGACCTTCGTTATTTTATAAAAGCTGAAACTTTCTCAGCGCAGTCTTCTAACAAAGATATGAACGATGGGTAATTATGAAATCTGGATCATGGTGGCTTTGGCAGTGACCATGGAGTAAAGGTGTAAAAAATACCAACTTACTTTCGTCATTTTATAAAGCGTAATTTTTTTATATTTCCTTTGGAATGATGTTAGAAATCACGTCCTCCATTGGCAGACACTTCCTGTGGTTCCAACCCCCGGCCGACAACCACTAAACTTCAATAATAGGAAATTCTACTTTCGTTATTTTATAAAAGCTGAATTTTATATATGTTACTTGGGTAACTACCAGAAGATATTTCCTCAGTTGGCAGACAGTTTTGGTGGTTCCAACCCCGGCCGACAGACATATACAGCGGCTTCTTAATACACTAGAGTCTACGCGAAGCAGACATTTTCCCCGTTTTCCCTTGGGTCGGAAATTGGTGACAGTTATTTGAGGTTGCTGCATTGAAGAGAAAACGAAGAAGGGAAATCCCATACATTTCGCTATTTTAAAAAATATATGTGGCGATATTTTTAGTTAAAACTATGTACATCTAATGCATTTTGCATCTAATGCATGCGCGCGCGCGCGCGCGCCAAAGAATGACGTTAAGACTCCGCTGAAGAACTCTTTATTGCATCCTTGTAGCTACTGGTATTTTTTGTATGATTTTCATGCATTCTGTTCGCGAATAATTTGACATGTATTTGATGTATACTTTGTTTTTCAATTTTTCTCGTAAATTATCAATCGTACAGTTGCAGTTCTTTGGGCTTCTTTTATGTATTCCCAATGGGGAATCTGGCTGCGCAGAGTTTGGGTGCCATTTTTGGGACACCACGTATAGAATTTTTTAACACTATGTATGAATAAACAGTAAAACTCTAATTTTGTATTGAAGTGGATATCAAAAATAAAGTTCATAAAATACTTAAACATTATTTTCTAACGTATTTCATTTATTTTTAAAACAAGTATCAAAATGGAAATCATAATCAATAACATTATAAACATGGAATTTTTTATTGATAAATAAGTACATAATAAAACAGCTATTTCGGCATGTGCCAGGGGGAGGATATAGCTTTCATATTCGTTGTTTTTGTTAAATATAGCTTTTTTTGCGACTCGGTTAGATGAGTTAATAAAAATTATTTAATGCTTGATTATTATGTCATTGAAAATTTTACTGAAATTTTAAGATCAAATGCTACGAACCCTATAAAAAGAAATTTCGTAAATACTGAATTTAAATAATAATTGTGCCAAATTAGTAATCTATAGCCAAATCGGCAATATTTATGATTTCTTAATTTTTGTCTTCAAATTTGGCGATAAGTGTTTCCAAGCTTGGAGAGAATTCGAAGCTAACGTTCATTAATACTCATAAATAAATAACTAATTTTTAGTAATTTGGAAAATAGTTGTTATCCTCGGTAGAGAATTGGGAAATCCGAAGTATATCTGAATGTTTTTTATTGGTTGAATTCCGCATTTTATTCATTTTCTGATTGGTGCATGTTTAATGTCGAAAAAGGGTTTACTTCTGTTGCCACAATGACAAAAAAGTAATAAAAACTTTAAATAATAATAATAATTTGAAAACAAATTATCATAAAAATTTCAAACGAATTTCATTCAAAAGCGCATTTTTTTCTCTATGCAACTGTATAAAAATTTAAAATGTGCAATATTTAGAAGTTTAAAAATTTGCAGTTCAAAAAAATTGTAAAACTGAAATTTTATTTAAAATTTTATAAGATGGGTCCAGGAATATTAATGTTTAATCCATGTCATACGTAATAAGAGGCAGTCAGCCTGATTAACTCTATCAAATAAAAATGCACATTTTCAACAGTTAAAGTTATATAAGAATAAACTACTGGGTTTTTTTATTTATGGTCTAGGAATATTAATGTTTAATGCATGGCGTACGTAATGTATGACTCGTTATGGTCATCCTAAAAATGATGTTTATTATTATTATTAAGTATAGAATTCCTTTTTAAGTCTTTAAATTTTAGTCTTTGAAAATATCATTTTCCAAGAAGTCGTTTTAATTTGTTAAATTACATTTTTTTTCTTTCATTGTGGTCTATTTTCAAAATGTCAACAACCGTAGAATTACATGCAACAACCTCAAATAACTGCGCCAATTTCCGACCCAAGGGAAAACGGGGAAAATGTCTGTTTCGCGCAGATTCTAGTGTATTGAGAAGCCGCTGTATATGTCTGTCGGCCGGGGGTTGGAACCACCAAAACTGTCTGCCAACTGAGGAAATATCTTCTGGTAGTTACTCAAGTAACATATATAAAATTCAGCTTTTATAAAATGACGAAAGTAGAATTTCCTATTATTGAAGTTTAGTGGTTGTCGGCCGGGGGTTGGAACCACAGGAAGTGTCTGCCAATGGAGGACGTGATTTCTAACATCATTCCAAAGGATATATAAAAAAATTACGCTTTATAAAATGACGAAAGTAAGTTGGTATTTTTTACACCTTTGCTCCATGGTCACTGCCAAAGCCACCACGATCCAAATTTCATAATTACCCATCGTTCCTATCTTTGTTGGAAGACTGCGCTGAGAAAGTTTCAGCTTTTATAAAATAACGAAAGTCTGCCAGTCACGGGCTCTTGCTCTATTATTTTGTTATAAGAATTTATATCTCCTCCTCACTTCTTCCTCCGTGCAGGACAAGTGCAACAAGACAGTTGAGTGCATTATGTAACAAAAAACTATTATAAAATACTTTTAAATAGTAACTATTTCTTTTAAGTGTTATTTGATATAAATTGATATTTTATTGACTTCTCTTCATTTTAATCAATAAAGCATGCTAAAAATAAATGTAACCGGTTTTGTATATCATTCCAAACAAAAGAAATAAAATCGAAAAAAAAAAAAAAATTCTCGACATTGATAACGATATTATTATTGGGGGAGGGAGGGGGGTTCGTGAGATGATAACGTATGATATCGGAAGGGGGGAGGGGGCTCAAAATTACCAAAAAGTTGATATCGTTATATATGCACAGCGCATACCTAAAAGTACTATAATTCTGATTATGGGCTATGAATTTGACCAATATGATCGGTGTAATGGATCAAGAACCGCCCAAACAATGGAATAACACTTATTTTGTTCATGTCAGATGGCTGCATTCGACAGTAAAATTACAATTTTCCCTTCGGCAAAAAAAAAAAAAAAAAAAAAAAAGATCAAGCTATTAAGGGTGTATTTCAATTCAAACTCTTATTTTCAGGTTTATTTTCAAACTCATTTTTGATCTCATATGCACCAAACTGGCAAATTGTCTTATTTAGAAAGTACACAAAGTGCCGTGATTGTCGATTCTTTGATAAATGCAGAAAAAATTGCAAAAAACAAAAAGCAATCAAAAACGGCATTTTGAACCGATTTTTCTGAAACAGAGATCTGAGAACGAAAAAAAGGGTCATACTGAGAAAATAATTGCTTATAAATCAAATTCAAATGAATTGAGCGTAAAATGACATCACACGGCATCCTATACGTCTCTTCAAAAATCCCCGCAGCAAGTTTCATGCTTCTACTTTTAAAAATGTGTCTGAAACTGTATCGGAAAATTTCGAGATGTTGAAGGTGGAAAAACGTTTTTTCGAATCACCCTTAATGTAAAAAATACTTTTATTATTTTTACTCAATACTTAAAAATATTAATAAACAGAAAGTTGCAGAGTATTAAGAAGATATACAATTAATTAGTTTAAACCCATTTAATTGCAAAATATAGCAATACAATATTAAAAAACCCACATAGGTGCACATAGTGTACACGGCATAAAATATCAAACTTTAGCTGAAAATTGAATGTAATTTTTTATTTTCAAAATTAGTCCTATATATAGATTTCAAATATTGTTTTTCATAAAAATATAAATATTGTACAGTGAAGGGTTAAATAGAAAGAGAAGGCTTCATTAAGTGGAAATCTCATTGTATGTCAGGAAGAGAGTAAAAATATTATTAAAAAATTCTATCTTTATATACATGCAAAAATCATGTTAAATTAAATAACAGAGTGTAAAAAAAACTTATCATATTTTGTTTATTATTTTAATACAGATCCCATGAAAATTGATGTGTTGAAATACATACATATTTCGTCAATTACTCAGTGATAGCTCATTAAGGGTGGTAGTCTTTTTCGCAACGTTGATTTTTAGTGAATTGAGAACACGCGTTGATCCCCGCTGAGAAAATTGTGTAGGCCATAACAGATGTAATTAATACCACAATTGCGTTACTTTTCGTTATAACAAGATTTCCTTCGGACTATCAGTGGGATATGAATTTTGAAAACAAAGCATATAGCAACCTCGACGTAATGTAAACAGCAAAAGACAAGGATATTTAAGGAAATATATTGAGTTTTTTAATATTTAATCGTGACAAAAACGTGATCGACATATACATGACCTTCCTTAAAAGAATTCTGGAAGGCATTTTTATTCAAGGACAAAGTAGCATTGATCTTGTTTCTGATAACCAAAAAATTTACTTAAAAAAATGTAAATAAAAAAGAAAATGATGTGCATATTATTATACATTTATATTTTATATGAGGAGACCAGAATCCAAGGGATATAAGTGACAAAATTGAAAAAATTGAGTTAAGCCCACACGCTATCTGGAAATAAGTCCATTTATTTGTTGGCAAAAAGTTATGAGTGATTTTTTAATTATTTACTGCGTTTTAGTTGTCGTTACTTAACTTCTTTCCGAAAACTGTGAAACATATGGAGGCCAAGGGGTATAAGTGCAATTGTATTCGTTGACGACTATATAGATGAAGCGCGACCAATGACATACAAGGCGAGATCATGATTCCTAAAACATAGATCATGACTTTTACTCTCTTATTTTCGCACCAAGTGGCACCAGGACAAATTGAAGCCACGCATTCTTCTGGAGATCAAGCTGATGGGCATAATCGTGCTTATGAAACCGATGAGGATGAAAAAATGTAGATGTGTTGTTTCCATATCTTCACTTGAAAAATATTGTTCCATATTTTCAAAGTGTTTTTCATCATTTTTTTCCATTTAAGAATTTGCTCTTTTTATACTTTAAATAAATTCATTTTAATTATTAATAAGTAAGAAAAATCATGCGTTAAGCATACATTATGAAACACTTTCCAATACTCCCTGAAATCTTTAAAAATCTTCGCTATTTAGGGTAATAAAATGTTACTGTCTATAGCCAAATATGTATTCTAATACTTTTGAACAGCCCTATATTTTATCTGTCGGTTTATATATATTGTATAATGGGAAAAAATGTCTAGTAAGAAAATGCGTAACAGTTTGAAATTTCTCTTTCTGCATTTCTCTCTTAATAGACGGAACATACTTGCATACCTTTGTTCATCCTGTAGTTTACCTTGAAACTTCATTATACGCCAATATTTAGCTAAAATTTAGTTCAAAATAAAACACTCTTAAGACTACTAAAATCACATTTCCAGAAATTATCATCCATAGATGACCATGTATAAAATTTTGTGCTTGTCCCTGTATATCATTTTATCTATATTTTACAAGCATTTCAAGCAACTGAATGCAGTTATGCATAACTTAAAAATGCATAACTTATTTTAAAGCAATCTTTAAGTAAATTACGCTCATATTCAGTAACCTTTACGAGATCTTTTGTATAACCCTGTATATGAACTATAGCATTTATATTTAGCATACAATATGTATAAATTTAGCGAAACTTAGAAGTGAAAATCATAATAAAAAATGCATTTCATCCATCCATCAATCATCATCGATAATACACAGTACTTCGGATAGAATATACTATTTGAAATCTTTTTTTATGCTCCTGTAAATACTGTGCACTTCGTATTATGTACGAAATAACTTATATTAAGCCTCAACGACTTTTATAAATTTTTTTATACATGAAAATTTTAATATAATATGTCTCAAACTATTCCTTCTTTCGCATCATGTAATGTAAATCTTTTGTGTGGCCCTGTAACTAAATAATTATTCTTTTCACCTCATATTTTACAGAATGCATATTTTAATGCAATTCGTAAATGCATATAAATTTTAATGTGTGACAAGGTGTCACATTTTTAAAATGTTTTTCTCCCCATAACCTGTAATGAACGGAAAACTTTTGATTGTCCCTGTAAATAGACCAATCGTGTTAGAAACTTCATTTGCAATAGGGTTCGCGTTGAGGTAAGAGTGAATAATTCCCAAATTTTTCAGGTCAATCCGAATACATTAAGAGAATTAGGGCAAGCATAGACAAACCAAAGTCTTATTAACTTTTTAACTTTGTTGGAAAGTGTTAAAAATTATTAAATTTCAATTTTCCAAAACTTATAACAAAATTTTAAAACTTAAATTAGAACAAAAGTTTTTTCTTTCATTTATTTATAAGAACATTGTTTAAAAATTTTTCACTTGTACCCTTTGGCTTCTAAGCAGTAATGAAACTGCTTGACAGCCAAAGGGTACAAGTGCCGAACGATGATACACATTGCTTAGTTATAAATAAAAAAAAAACAAATTGTACTCCACTTTTTTTAAACAGTTATTGAAATAAGAGTTCAAAGATCACTAACAAATAAGCAAAAGTTTCATATCTCAATTAATTCAATTACAATTGATGTTCAACTTTGAACTCAATTTACTCGAAATCTAAATTTTGTCACTTGTACCCCTTGGCTTCAGGGGTCTTCATATGTGATTTAACGATGTTCTTAAATCAAAAAGGACAATTTTATGACATATGCTTTAATTTATTTTTGTTCGGAAATGCATGAAAATACCAGGTGTTGTTATTGAGAAACTGTCTAATTACACTCAAATTTCTGTTTTTTTAAAAACACAATAGATCTGTCATAACAAGCCTTCAAAATTGACGTTTTTGAGCCCATTTCCCGACGAAAGCAGAAAAACCGGTCGAAAAGCAGGAGAAAAATGGGTGATCACGTGATCGAAATAGCTTTGAACTGCATAGGTAATTTAACTATCATAAAATGGAAAAATAACTTCGATTCGAAATCGCTTCTATAGTCAGGCATTCCATTTTCACATGTTTCTGTTAAAAAGGAATTTGTAAATGTGTCAAAACGTTTTCGGCTTGTTAAGCGGAGCAGTTGAGAACAAACACCCTTAAGTGGAAATCTCATTGTATGTCAGGAAGAGAGTAAAACTATTATTAAAAAATTCTATCTTTACATACAAAAATCATGTTAAATTAAATAACAGAGCGTAATAAAACTTATCATACTTTGTTTTTTATCTTTTTTATTATAGATCTCGCGAAAATTGTAATTAATACCACAATTGCGTTACTTTTCGTTATAACAAGATTTCCTTCGGACTATCAGTGGGATATGAATTTTGAAAACAAAGCATAGCTACCTCGGCGTAATGTAAACAGCAGAAGACAAGGGTATTTAAGGAAATATATCGAATTTTTTAATATTTAATCGTGACAAAAACGTGATCGACATATGCACGACCTTCCTTAAAAGAATTGTGGAAGGCATTCTTATTCAAGGACAAAGTAGCATTGATCTTGCTTCTGATAACCAAAAAATTTACTTAAAAAAATGTGAATAAAAAAGAAAATGATGTGCATATTATTATTTATTTATATTTTACTAGCGGACCCGACAGACGTTGTCCTGGCACCGACTCCAAAAAATGAAATTAATGTACATAAATATAATAATACGCACGATAAATACTACGCTCTTAATTTAATTTCTTAGTACAATTATGTAAGGAAATTATTTTTCACTTTGCACTAGATTTTGAAGTCGGTTCAATTTTTTTTATAGAAAAGTTTATTTTTCTCTTTTTAGTTAAAAGTTAATGATTTTCTGAAGCCGGTTAGTAAAAATTATAATACGGAAAAAATATTGTAAATCATACACGTATGTCAGGAACACACAGTCAGTTCGAACACACAATCTCTTTTTTCGAGAACCAGAGCTTAAATCTGCCACCTTAGACCGCTCGGCCATTCCATCCGTACTCTAATCAGCTATCTTATTCAACACTTTTAATTAGCAAAATTCACTAACTATAAGTTTTTGCCTAATTACTAAAAAAGTACTGAATCAATTTTGATGAAATGTGAATCTAAATCATTCTCCAATCCACTGGAACACACACAAAAAATTTCATTAAAATCGATCCAGTAGTTTAGGAGGAGTTCAATGACAAACACACGCACAGAAGATTTATATATATATAAAGATATGTGATTTAAGAGTTAGCGGGATGAAATTCGGAAATCTCTTGAACCGAAAATCGTGACACTTGAATAACAATTACGTCGACATAAAGAATGTGATAATTTTTTGAACTTATAGGCAATTCATAGTTTGCTAATTGTTATTGGTTATCTTGAAATAAAAGTTATCGAATTAAAAGTTTATCCCCTCATTAAACCTACAACAAAGTTTTTATTTGTCATTTGGGTAGGGGAGGGAGTACGGATTGAGACGAAAAATATTATTTCTTAAGGGTGTATTCGAAAAAACGCTTTTCCTCGTTCAACAGATTGAAATTTTCTGATACAATTTCAGACACATTTTTAAAAATAGAAACATGAAATTTGCTGAGGGGATTTTCGAAGAGACGTGTAACGTGCCGTGTGATGTCATTTTACGCTCCATTCGTTAGAATTTGATTTATGAACGATTGTTTTCTCAGTATGATCAATTTTTTCGTTCCTAGATCTCCCGCTTCGGAAAAATCGGTTCAAAATACCGTTTTTGATTGCTTTTTTTGCAATATTTTCTACATTTACCAAAAAATCGACAATCATGGCACCTTGAGTACTTTCTGAATAAGACAATTTGCCTGTTTGATGCATATGAGAGCAAAAATAAATTTAAAAATAAATCGGAAAATGAGCAGTTTGAATCGAAATACACTCTTAAGGGTGTTTCTAAATCGAAAACGACAATTTTATGACATAAGTTTTAATTAACTTTTGTTCGGAGATGCATGAAACTAGCAGGTGTTGTTGGTCAGAAATTATATAGTTATCTATCATTTCACTCTCTCTCTGTCTTTTGCTCTCTCTCTCTGTCTTTTTTTTTTTCAAACGCAATAGATTTTTCAGAACGAGCTGTCAAAGTTGTGTTTTGAATCGCATTTCCCGACGAAAGCAGAAAAACCAGTTAACAAAGGGGAAAAAATGCTTGATTATGTGATTGAAATCGCTTATAACTCGATACGCAATTTAATTATCATAAAATGGAAAACAAAGTTCGATTTGAAATCGCTTCCGTACTCAGGCCTTCTAATTTTATAATTTAAAAGATGAATTTGAAAAATTTTCAAAACGTTTCGCGCATGTTGAACATAGCAGTTGAGATTATATTTTGCTTATATTTTGCTGCATTTAAAGCAATACGATACACAATAACGTACAAATTATTTTAAAAAAGTTATTTATAAAAGCATAGAGGCATGATAACGCTGTATCGAACATTGTCTCACTATGTACCACAAGTAGTACACAGTGAGACAAAGTATATATTTTCATAAATCATACATTTTTTACAGTTTGAATCGTTGTTTATGATTTCTAACATAAATTAATTAATGTTTTTAGATTTTCAAAATATAAAAAACATAAGGTTCAGGCAGGGGCCTCTCTGTTTCTGTTACAGTTGGCAAATTTACAAACTTAACTGTAAATTAGCTCAAAACTTTAATGAAAAAAACTTTAATATTCCGTCTATTTCTGATAGATTTGAAGAAAGTTACCAATATCATTACAAATCTTATTAAGATTTTTACAAATAAAAACTACATTACATTTTGTAATTGTGATAACTTGGTAAAATTATAAAACTAGTTGACAGACGCCGAGAATTATTTATGTTTTATTTTCATTGAGTTGGCAAACACTGAATTTTGACTTGGCAATTTAAGGCTATCTCCCCCTCCAATAAAAAGTCTTTGTGTGGCCCTGGGTTCAGGTGCACAATGGCAGACCTTGGACTACCTTTATGTAAAATTGCCGCCTCGTACGTTTAGTAGATTTCCCTAGCCATCGCATGCTCGAATACACGCACACACATGCACAGAGAGAAAAAGAGAGCAAAACTTTCTTTTTGATTAACAGATTCTTTTATAACATCATAACTACACAGTAGGCACTCATTGAGACACGTTTCACTGTGTACCACGACTATGTGTCTCACTGTGTAGGCCAGATCTGTTTCATCAATTTCATCGTTAAAAAAAATTTGTGTCGTTTTGCTGAAACAGTCTATTATTAGGTAGGGGGAACTGGGGCACATTGATACACCTCCTCTATTGCTCACAGGGTCATTATAGGAAGTTTTACAACAGCTCCAAAAGGTGAAGCTAGTGTACACAACTACATACAAAACATCTTGGCATGATTCAGTAGTTTGATGAAATGGGACGGGTGATTTATTGTTTTGTAGATCAAAAGTAAATTTGAGTTGCACAATTGAAATGATATTATGCAACTGTTCCAGCATTTTCAACAGAAAAGAATACCCTCCTTGGCAAGTAAAGCTACTTACTCTTTATCAGTTCCTCATTCTTTATTGTTAGGTAAATGATGAAGTGCTGGATTTGAGACTCATCTTATTCAAAATGGCTGTATGGGACACATTGATACAGTCTATGTCGGGGCACATTGATACAACATAAATCCTTTTCTTGCTCATTTTTTCATTACCTCTTATTATTTCTTTTACCATACACTCCTTAATCCAATCATTTTTGGCCCAAAATTTCTAATATTAGTTTTTATTCAAGTGAAATAGCTTTAATTTTTTTATATTACGTAGAATATTTTATAGTATTTTTGAAACAGAAGACATACGAATTTATCCAACATCTAGTGCTAGTCGAAATAAAAAAAAAAAGACGGCAGCTTGGCAAATCTCGAATTTATATCGATTTTTCAAAGAAAAAAGTATTTTCGAGATGCGTAAGAGAAATAAGCTGCAGAACAGCAAAGGATAATTATAAATAGAATTTTAATATAAATATACTTTATTTTCTGTTTATAAACCGATTTATAAACAGAAAACCTGTTAATTTTTTCATCTTTCCTAAGAAAGAAGATAATGCTGGGGTTGAAATACCAGATATGACAAAGTTACCTCAGCCAACAAGCAGACAAGGTACAGCCAGAACATCAAGTCATTATTCATTTAATTTTGATTGCTTTAATATTACATACACATAAGTTGTGGGTGATTTGAATTTCTATAAATAAATATAGAATGGTTCGCTGACTAATTTTCTGTGAAAAATATACATTGGTGTTATTTTGTCTCCATTTTTCCCAAACGTATCAAAGTGCCCCATGAGGTGAATCAATCTGCCCCGGTGATGGGGCATATTGATACGAATGACTTTTTTTGATGTTTTTTAAATTACATGAAAAATTTTATATAAAACAACGATTGTGCATTTTTATAACACACTTCACAAGTTTTGCTGACACCACATGGAAAAATAACTTGAAATTTCTACTTTCTGAAAAAATTCTTAGAAAAAAAACTGTATCAATGTGCCCCAGTTCCCCCTACAGCTAGGTTTGACATAAAATATAATGCCAATAATAAATGAAAAAGTGAAGTACCGTAATTTCGGGTGTATAAGCCGCGGATCAAACAATTCTTTTTGGACCCAGAAATCTTATTTAGTGATTGAAGACAAATATTTACGGCGATCTAACTAGTTATATTTGTTTCTTACAAAATTCTGGGTTGAAAAAGAATTGTTTGATCTGCGGCTTATACACCCGAAATTACGGTAAATAAACTCTAAAGTAGATGTTTATGTAACTGGGTCATTCCATGTCAAGTGTCCTAAATTTTGGCATGGTTCCCGCTCGACCCCCTTCAATTTTTTTATAATTGATACACAATACACATGTAGGTATATGATGAACATTTGGAAACTGTTTAGTGCCAAAAGTAATATAGATGGGGCGCCAGGGGTCCATTTGTACCAATCACTATTTCATGGTCATAGAAAAAACGGCCAAATCATCAAGTTTGGCATCATATTTCTCATGATATATGAAACCTTACTTATTGAAAATAGGTGGTCTAGTACAACTTTTTATGCTAAAAAACGTTATATCAGTATTATAAATCACAAATAAAAACAATCGTCAATTCTAGGCCTCAAAGTAGGCCGTACGGCCAATCTGGTTGAACTTTACCCTTACTTTAACATGCTGTAACTACTACAAATATTATTTTACAAATTTGTCGCTTTAAAAACTAATTACCTATGAATATGTCATAAAGCCGCTAAAGTTGTTTTTTAATTGCTTAAATATTCAATAAATTATTCATGTTCAAAATCTAATAAAAAATTAAAATCGTCAATTTTGCGCCATTTTTAGAAGCGTATATCTCAAAAGGGACACTTCTGATTTGGTTACAATTAGTACCACTGCAAAGAGCATATCCTAATTTATAAGAAAAACTTTATTTCATTTTGGGCCTTTTACATATAGAGGAAAAATAATAAAATTCACCAAACCTTTTCTGCGCTATTTTAGCAAGATTTTTTTTTTCAAAGAATTTTAATTTTGAACAAATTACATCCCAAAAGTTCCTTAGTTCTCCTCAAAAATTATATTGCATGCGTTGAGTAGTGCAAATATGTTTATTTATATGAATTTTCATTTATTTTTATGAATGAAGGTATTTTTTTTCCTTGGTCATTGAATGATGCGACATAATAGTAATAAATCATATTTTCATGTGATTTTAATACGATTTTAAAGTAAAGACTAGAATATATATTAGATTAGTACACATTATTTTCATTCTATATATATTAATTAACCCTTTAAGCACTAAATAAAGGAATTTAAGCATAAAGTAATTTAAGCTATTAAATTCCTTTATGTTGATATATATATTTGAGATGTTATTACATTAAGATTTGAAAGTTTGTTTTTATTTTATATGTTTTGTGGTTTCTAACTCTATCTCAGACTCTATGATACGCAGACGAGATTTTCAAGAATTGAACTGAAAAGTGCTATTTGTTTACAAAATTGTTCCATTTATTCTTTTTGAATTAACAGTACGACTTATGCGGATGTGATAACGTTTACAGTCGAATGTTATAATTTTCTTTAAAACTTGCATCATTTTTTAAAGAAATCAACTAATTTAAAGGCGTTTTCGAACATCACAACTCAGGTAAGAATGTTTTTTAATATTCTAATGCGATTTTAATTTTCCTCTGAAGAACAGGAATTAATTAATCGCCGAAGTTTATTGCATCTTGAAGAAAATTCGCAAATATGCTTTCATCACGAAAAATTGCTTTTGCATAAATTTGAGTTTTTTCAGCGAACATGCTGTAATCCTTTCAATAAAAAAAATCATTGTGTACGAAAATCTTTGTGGTCCATCAGCTTAGAAAATTCTAATTACTTAACAGGTTTAACAAAGAAAAATATCAAACCAGGCCAAAAAATATGCAGATCATGCAGAAAAGAGTTCGAAGAAAGAAGAACAACATGGTCCTCATCTCCAAGCGAATTGGAGCAAGATAAAATAGATGTAACAGAAACATTGAACAAAAGTCTAACATCTATTGATTTGTCTCCTTTAAAATTTCAACGAACATCAACAAGGGATATTAAAAGCTATGCAAAGCGAAAGATAAGTGAAACTGAAGATGTAATTTCAAAGAAAATAGCTATTGTTGCCGGTATAGATCCATGTGAATTAAGACAACCTACTACAAGCAACCAATGCCCAGACTGTTTAGATTACAAACAGCTAATTAAAGATTTGAAGGAGAAGTTACAGTTGTCAAAACGTCCAGAACAAATACAAATAGTAACAATGGCACCTCAAAGTTGGACAATAAAAGAAGTTATGGAAGAGTTTGGAGTTTCAGAAAGAATGGTAAAAACAGCGCGAAAATTAAAAGCGGAAAATGGAATATTGGCTTTACCAAGAACAAAGTTTGATAAGATGCTGTCAGAAAACGTAAAAGAAAGAGTAATAATTTTTTTTCAAGATGAAGAATTTAGTCGAATATGTTCAGGAATAAAAGATTTCATTTCTGTTCGGATAGATGGAAGAAAAGTTCTGATGCAGAAGCATCTATTACTAAGCAATTTGAAAGAAATGTTTGCAGTATATCGAAGTAGAAATGGGCCGGAAATCGGATTCTCCAAATTTTGTGAGTTAACCTTTAGCTTTCGGGACAGTGAAATCTAAAATATCCTTTTACAACGGGAGAACTGACGCGGTTTCATCCCCCTTTCTTAATGACCCTTCACCGCAGGTGACCAGAAAATGCTGCTATCATTTGGAACATGTGTTAATGATTTACACGTTTGTGAGAAGGTAAGGGAATTTTCTTCCCTAAGAGAACGTTGTTTCTGTTTACTTGTCGGAATCGAAAGTAATGCTTTAGGTTCGTTGAAAAGATGTAATTTATAATGATAAAAATGATCTTTTTCTGTGAAGTGCGTGTCATTAAATAAAACATATATTAGTAGTAATTGAGCGGTCTTTTTAAAAAATAATTAGAAAACTTGATGGATGTTTATTGAATGTTTTAATAGCATTTGGTTTCTTGAAGGATATAATCTAAAAATGAAGGTTTGTTATAGGCAAAATTACTATAAGTATATATGGTAATACAAAAATACATTATTTTAAAACGTGCTAAATTTTCAAATATTTAAATAACGCATAAGTGATTTCCTTAAGAATCATTGTTAATATTATTTCAACGATTTAAATTAAAACAGAAAAAGAAATTTCACGATAAGAAAAAATTAGAAATTAACATATAAGGAATCGTTGAACAATATAGTAACAAATAATAAAGAGATATCTAACGTAATTTATGTTTCCTATTAAGGTCTTCGTTTTTAACTATAACTAAAACGAATATTTACGAATAGTACTACTTTAATTTAATCTGTAAAATAATTAACCGAATATTACTATAAAGAAATATTGGATGAAATCTGGATATAAAAATTCTGTCAACACAGCAGAGAAGAAGATTTTGGTGTTAAGATTTCTTCAATGGCTTTCAACTCTTCCGCCGTTTGCAGTCTGCTAACTGTTACTTTTAATGCCCAAAATACCAAGTGGTACCAGTAATTTTTTTTATTACAGTTTGAATTTCATAGTATATGTGAAAAAGAGCTTTTAGTTATTTTCAAATAAATTTGTAAATTTCAGAGTTAATAAATTAATTAAGCATTTTTTGAACATAAATACCTTGCCCCTGAAAGGGTTAAAAATTGATAAATACATACAGTCCTCTTGTATTACTATAAAAAGAGACAATCAAAGCTATCTGGCGTATTTTCGTGGTTTAAAAAAATAAAGAAATAAAAAAATAATAAAAAAAAATAAATAAATAAAACGAAAAAAAGCGCTTTGACTAAAGCGCATCCATAAAAAAGCTAACATATTTAAAATCACATCATATTTAAATGAGTCCAATAATAATACACTTGGTTTATCTTAGAATATAAATACTAGAGTAAGATGATTTTTTGAAATTTTGACGTTCTTGCTCTGCCGAGGCTGAGGGAGGGAAGAAGAAAGGGCTTTAAAAGTTATCTCAAAACCTCTCATTGTCATAATGATCAATTTTTGTAAGATATAAAGAATTAGAATATAAACACTAGGTACTATATATATATTTTAAATTCAGTCTCCCTTGTTCTTCTGTGTATGTTGGTGGGGGATGGGGAGGTCTTCAAACTTCAAATCTATCACGGCTTTAGAAGATAACATTGTCAGAATGTTTTCGAAGTTTATAAATAACAGATCAGATGAGTTTCTGTTAATTTGCTTATCTCCCGCTTTTCAGAAGGGGGAGTAAATAAGCTATGATTATCTTCCTCATAAAACTGTACAACGGGACATTATCATTTTATATAAAAATACCCCAAATTTCATAAAAAGCTGAACGTAAAAACTGAACGAACTGTCTATTTTCCCCTTGTTCTTCTGTGAGGGGAGCGGAGTGTCTAAAAACTCCGATCTATCACGGTTTTTTTGCATTTAAAAAAATGCTATATTTCCCTTATTATACTCTCTATTTATGCAAAAATCAGTAGAAATGTTGTACAATATCCATATATTTCTAATCTGCATCGACAGATCGTTTCGTATAATTTAATGTAAAGAGGGTTTCGAAATATTATAGTTTTTCTATGTTTTTTTTTTTTTTTTTTCCCTATCGGCTCCCTAAGTTTCCTTCTTATGAAATGGGCATTCATAAATATGAGGTCAAACATCGTCTTTGTCATCCTGGATTTTCAGAAGAATCCTATAAATATGTTTTTATTTTATATTCGACAAAATGTCTATAATTGAAAGTGTCCGGCCATTAATAGCCATATAGTATGTAGTTCTGTAACATTTTACTTTAATCTCTTACATTTAAAAAGCACCCATACAAATTCCTTTTTTCTGCGAATTAAGTGTGGAGCTGGGGAAAAAAGTACGAATTTAAAAGTACATTTTTTTCTCTGTACAATGTGTAAAAATTTAAAATGTGCGATACTTAGAAGTGTAAAATTTGCAAAATCGAAAATTGCAACACCGAAATTGCATGGAAAAGCGCTCCGCATTTTAATTTCTTTTCTTTTCTTTTTCTTTTTTTTTTTTTTTTTCAATTTCAAGAGAAAATAGAGTGATTCTGTTGCCACAATTACAAAAGTGGTACTAAAAACTATAAAAAAATTAATATCTCAAAAATAAATTGAGATAGAGTTTTCAAACAAATTGCACTTAAAAGTACATTTTTCTTTCTATACAACAGTATAAAAATTTAAAATGTGCGATGGTTAGAAGTGTAAAAATTTGTTGTAGTGAACATTGCAAAACCGAAATTTCATGGGAAAGTGTTGGCATTGGCAAAATTACGTATGCGTTACGCACAGATACGTTTCGCTTTTATAATATAGATACATATTTATGAAATTTATGGTATTTTTATTTAGAAACAAAGAGATTGTATAGTATTTTCTATTTTTCCGTAAAGGCAAGACACTGTGAAAGAAGCTGTAAAAGTTAGCTTTTTAAACAAAATTTACAAATGAAGGTAAAAAAAAGACATTAATTATTTTAATTTATATGAAATTCAGACTTTTGAACCATTCTATGTTAGAGTAACAATCCCACCACCATAGAAATATGATTCTTCAAATTAAACGAGTGTACCGCAGAAATTTTGAAGAAATTCAAAACTCTTTCCAATTTTTTAGACTTTATTATTATTATTAATTATACTTTTTGCTTTTACTTTTAATTATATTATTATGTATTATATTTTTTAACAATTGTTTCGCCATGAAAATTTTTAATAATTAAATCATTATTTTTTGTTTTCCCTTGTTTTATTCTAGAATAATAGCTATATAAATAATAATAATTATTACAAACTTTGTGGTTGAAACATTCTAGCAAACAAACAAAAAAAAAAAAAAAAAAAAGGAGAAGAAGAAGATACAGCTACTTTATTTGATCAAAATCGCTAAAAATTAAATATTTTAAATGAGTTTATTTATTTTAATTTATTGATTTGTATTGTTATTAAATTTCTAAAAAAAGCCCTGCAGCAATTTTCATGAAATTTAAATTCAGTCCTTGACCAATTGCAGAGAATAATCTTTCAATGAAACAAACAAAAAAAAAAAAAAAAAAAAAAAAAAAAAAAAAAGGCACATGAATCAGTCGAATAGTTTCGAAGTAATTGATAAGCGTACAAAACGATAACAACAACAAAAAAGTGCTAAATTGAGAACTTCTTCTTTTTCTTTTTGGAGTCAGATGAAAAATAACTAAGAAATTATTAATGCAATCTTTATTATGGTTTGCATAAATAAAAATTATTTCATTTGAATTTGACGGCGAATAAGTTATTTAGGAATAATAAATAATTCTAGAATTCGACAATATTCTGAAGCAGATAATGTATAATTCCATTCTCATTTATGCAAAAGGTATAGTTGCGCATGACTTTTTAGTAGGCTGTGACCATAGGAATCTAGGAAAAAAAGTGACCGGAAAAAAGTTATCGGAAAAAAAGTGACATAAACTACAAAAGCGGAAAAAAGTGACACGGAAAAAAGTGACGTGGAAAAAAGGTGACAAGGAAAAAAAGTTACCTGGAAAAAAAGTGAAAAAGAATTGATTTTGGGGATTTATTATTGATTTTGGGGATTCATTGCTTAAGTATGAAAGGAGGATAGGGGAGGGGGCTCATAGTTTAGGTAAATGGGTTTTTCATGCTGAATTAACTGTTTTGGTTCAATTTTTGGATATACGTTCATCCTGAAAAGACGCTTGCCTGATCAGTTTTGGGAAGGTACGATTACCCCCCCCCCCCCATCCGTCCTGAATTAGATGAATGGGTTTTTATACAGAATTGTCCAACGTGACTCAAATTTGCATATAGATTCTTTTCGATAAGGCTTATATATTGTATATAATGCTTGAAGAGATTTAGGAGTTCTAATGATTAAGTATAGAGAGGAACGTGGGATAACCTTTCTAAAATTAAATTAATAACTTTTTACGCATAATTATCCGATTTGCTTAGAATTTTGGACATAGGTTCATTATGATAAGACGTATTTCTGATTAGTTATGGGGTTCTTCTGCTTATTATAAAGGGGGGAGAGCAATTATATCCCCCTTAAACTAGAAAAATAGGTTTTTATGCAGAATTATCCCATGTATTTCAAATTTTAAATATAGGTTCTTTCTGATAAGGTGGATCTCTGAATAGTTTTAAGGATTTAATATCTAAGTATAGAAGGGGAATAGAATATAACCCACCTTAAATAAAATTACTTTTTACGCAGAATTATCAGATTTGCTTCAAATTTTGGATTATAGAACCATTATGTTAAGGCGTATCCCTGATTACATATGGGGTTATTTTGCCAATTAAAAATTGTGGCGGGTGATTACTCCCCCCCCCCCTTAAATTAGATAAATTGTTTTTTATGCTCACTTATCCGGTATATTTCATATTTTGGATATATGTTCTTTCTCATAAAGTGAATCCCGGAATAATTTTAAAGGTTTAATGGCTAAGTAAACACTGGGGGAACGGATGATCCCCCCCTTAAATTAATAAATGGCTTTTTACGCAGAATTATCTGATTTGATTCAAATTTTGATTGGGCGTTCATTATGATAAGGCGAAGTCCTGATTAATTGTGGGTTATACCCCGTTCATCGCTCTATACTTAGCCATTAAACCCTTAAAACTATTCAGGGATTCACTTTATCAGGAAGAACCTATATCCAAAATTTTAAATACGTCGGATAGTTGTGAAAGAAAGAAAACAATTTATTTTATTTAAAGAGTGGAGGATTAATCGCCCGCTTCCCCTGTTTAATTATCAAAAGAACCCCATAATTAATCTGAGATTCGCTTTCTTATAATGAATATACATCCAAAATTTGAAGCAAATCGGATGATTCTGCGTAAAAAGCCATTTATTTAATTTAAGGGGGTTTATCCCCCGTTCCCCCTCTATACATAGCCATTAAACCCATAAAACTATTCAGGAATTCACTTTATGAGAAAGATCCTATATCCGAAATTTGAAGTACATCGGATAAGTGTGCATAATTTTTTAAATCTAATTTAAGGTGGGTATAGTAATCACCCGCTCTCCTTTTTAATTACCAATAGAACCCCATAACTAATCAGAAATATGTCTTATCATAATGAACCCATGTCCAAAATTCAAAGCAAATCAGATAATTCTGCATAAAAAGCCATTTATTTAATTTAAGAGGGGTTTTCTCCATCTCCCCTCTGTACTTAGCCATTAAATCCTTAAAACTCTTCCGGAATTCACCTTACCAGAAAGAACCTATATTTAAAATTGAAATACATTGGATAATTCTGCATAAAAACATATTTATCTAGTTTGAGGGGGAGAATTGCTCGTTCCCCCCCCTTTATAAGCAGAAGAACCCATAACTAATCTAAGATACGTCTTGTCATAATGAACTTATGTCCAAAAATTAAAGCAAATCGGATAATTATGCGTAAAAAGCCATTAATTTAATTTAAGAAAGGTTATCCCTCGTTCCCCCTCTATACTTAACCCTTAAACTCCTAGAATCTCTTCACGCATTTTATATTATACATAAGCCTTATGGAAAAGATCCTATATGCAAATTTGACACACGTTGGATAATTCTGCGTAAAAACCCATTCATCTAATTCAGGACGGATGGGGGTTGGGTTAATCGTCCCTTCCCAAAACTAATCAGGCAAGCGTCTTTTCAGGATGAACGTATATCCAAAAATTGAACCAAAACAGTTAATTCAGCATGAAAAACCCATTTACCTAAATTATGAGCCCCCCCCCCCCCCTCGAAGCCCCTTTCATACTTAACCAATGAATCCCCAAAATCAATAATAAATCCCCAAAATCAATTCCTTGTCACTTTTTTTCCGGTAACTTTTTTTCCTTGTCACTTTTTTTTTGCTTTTGTAGTTTATGTCACTTTTTTCCGATAACTTATTTTCCGGTCACTTTTTTTCCGTTTACCGACCATAGAATCAAGCTGGTTTCTAATGTGAAACTTTTTGAATAATTCTTAACGTGTCGGCATAAAATTGGCAGACCTGGCAGGATGGGATTTTGATAGAATTAGGAATCGAATTCAGTTTTTCCATTTTGTTTTTGTTATAAATAAATTACTTATTGACATTACGGCAACAAAAATACAACCAGCAAATTTTCACCTTTCCCTAAATTTCGCGCTCGGAAATTTTGGTCAAAACGCCAACTTTAACATTATTTTCTGAAATGTTTTTGCCTTTATTAAATAAATTGAAAACGCCATTCTATTATATAATTTTTATTAAGAATTTCACGTCTCGTTCATATGTTTCATATGTTAACAATTTCGTATGTTTTTGAATAATAAAAACGAATTCAGAAAAGCCTCAAAAACTAACTCCTTTGGGCTTGAGAACAATCATAAATTCCGTAAATATAATAATAAGTATAAACATTTGATTTTTTTTCAATTCAGTGTGTAAAATTACGCACGTAATTTCTAATATTTAGTGCATTAGTAAGAAAAAAAATAATAATGCTTCATTTTACATTTTAAGAGCAAAAGTGTAGTCAAAATTAGCAACACTAAATCTCTAAAACTACTTGCTGAATATAATCTATTCATTATTATGTCTTACAAGCAAGAACTATCTAAGAATCTTGCAGCAACTGGGGTAGAAACAGCTTTACGTCGTCTGCGTAAACAATGTTTATTTTTTTGCCAAGTTCTTTTCCCGGCATTTCCCTAGGATAATTAACATCCTCCCTACAGAATTTCCCTTGCTCGATACTCAGTCGGACCCCTATTGAGCGAAAGGACCTTAATGATTTCTTCTTCCGCCTGTTGGAGGGGTGGAAGTTTTCGGGATAACGATAATCCCAACCCCGTATTCTTCAACATTTATTTTCTTGGGACTACGGTAATCCCCCCGGAAGCTAAAGGTTAAAACTAAAATGGTGTGTGATTGTTGGTGCAGCTGGTTCCCATTCCCAATGTGTGTGTAAAATGCATCAAAATGTGAAGTTGATGCTAGCAAGTTGCCCAACTGATGTAGATTATAAATTCCTTATAAGTAAAACAGTTTGTGACTTGAATTCTAAAGATTGTATGCTTCATCGCTGCGAAGTATGTCCTGGAACAGATGATTTAAAAAAATTTTTGGAAAGTATTTTCGAAGATAGTGATCCAGAAGACACCATTGAATTTAAACAATGGGTTCATCCAGATCGTGACACGTTAGAAACGAAACAGATGACAATTGAAGATTTTATTGAAGAATTGGTATTGAAAATCTCAGCACTTTCTACGCATCACTACATTTCAAAGCATCAAGGTAAACATCTGAGGATGACCAAAGATACTTTTAAGCCAAATGAACTGATCATATTGATGGACTTCGCAGAAAATTACAGTTTTGTAATCCAGGATGCTATTCAAGGTTTCCATTGGGAAAACAGCCAAGCGACATTGCACCCATTTGTTATCTATTTTAAAGATAATTCGGAAATTAAAAGTGCGAGTTACTGCGTAATTAGTGATTGTCTCAAACATGAATCAGTTGCGGTACATACATTTTTAATAAAACTAATGGAGGATCTGAAAAAAAGCTTTGACGAAATTATGCATATACATTATTTTAGCGACGGATCTTCTGCGCAGTACAAGAATTTTAAAAAATTTCTGAATCTTTGTTATCACCAAACTGACTTCGGAATTTCTGCAGAGTGGAACTTTTTTGGCACAAGTCATGGGAAATCACCCTGTGACGGAATAGGAGGAACTGTAAAACGGTTAGCTGCAAGGGCAAGTCTTCAAAGGCCAATTAAAAACCAAATTTTAACTCCAACGGATCTATATGATTTCTGTGAAAATAATACAAAGGAAATTCAATTCATTTTTGTTTCAAAAAAAGAAATTGAATCAGTAAAAATTGAGCAAGAAGAGCGCTTCAAAATCGGATGTACAATTCCTGGAACAAGAGAACATCATCATTTTGTACCAAATGAAAAACAAATTCGCGTCAGTAGGATATCAAATGATGCAACATTCTTTATAACACATGTTGATAAAAGAGCTAAGACTGCATTTCACAATGTATCCTTATCCGATATACAGCCTGGACAGTATATTGCCTGTATCTACGAGAAAAATTGGTGGATTGGAAATGTACATGAAATCTCACTTGAAGAGAACGATGTCCTAATAAATTTTATGCACCCTCATGGACCTTCGGAAACATTTTATGGGCCCAAGAGACAAGATCTTTGTTGGATTCCCGAAGAGCATATAATAATTACTGTTCCAGTTCCAATAAAAACAAAAATTAGTCAGCAATACAATTTACCGAAAGCTGTTGCAATCGCAATCAATAAGAAATTTGACAAACTGAACCAATGAGTAATGTTTTTTATAGCTTGAAGATCATGAATCAACATAATGGAAGCTTGAAATAATCAAAATATTTAGTCTATAATAATCTATGGATCCCGTTAGGTACCCTCGAGTTTGAAACATGCAATACCCAACCAGGAGCTAATCTTGCCTGGTTATTGAATATAACTCATTGGCAATGTGGTTACAAATCATTCATAATGGTAAAGAGGAAGTAACTGTGACCAGAAAAAGTGATAATTATTTTATGCATTAATCGTTGTAATAAAAAAGAATGATGCAAAATATGTTGAAAGACTCTGTCGTAATATATACCTTTCTCGTATGTATCCTGGATTATCTCGTACAATAGGTTTTTGAATTTTATTATTAGCTCACAGGCTATCATAGCCTGAGAGCTTATGTGCCCGTCCGTTCTGTATGTATGTGCGTATGTGCGTAACGCGATAACTCATGATAAAAATATCGGATCCACTTGAAATTTTGTATATAGGTATATCCTGATAAGGCGCTTCCCTGATTAGTTTTTGGAGTTCATTCGATATGTATAAGAGGGGGAACGGGGGGCTCATGCCCCCCGTTAGTTGATATAAATGGGATTTTCATGCAGAATTAAGTTTTCAAAATTTAGATTAGGATCATTCTGATGAGGCGATTCCGTGACTGTTATTAGGTGTTCATTGAATAAGTATAAATAGGGGGAACAGGGGTTCTAATCCCCCCCCCCCCCGTTAGTTGATATAAATGGGATTTTCATGCAGAATTAAGTTTTCGTTCAAAATTTAGATTAGGATCATGCTGATGAGGCGATTCCGTGGCTGTTATTAGGTGTTCATTGAATAAGTATAAATAGGGGGAACAGGAGTTCTAATGCCCCCCCCCCCGTTAGTTGATATAAATGGGATTTTCATGCAGAATTAAGTTTTCGTTCAAAATTTAGATTAGGATCATTCTGATGAGGCGATTCAGTGACTGTTATTAGTTGTTCATTGAATAAGTATAAATAGGGGGAACAGGGGTTCTAATGCCCCCCCCCCCCCCGTTAGTTGATATAAATGGGATTTTAATTGAGAATTAAGTTTTCGTTCAAAATTTAGATTAGGATCATTCTGATGAGGCGATTCCGTGACTGTTATTAGGTGTTCATTGAATAAGTATAAATAGGGGGAACAGGGGTTCTAATGCCCCCCCCCCGTTAGTTGATATAAATGGGATTTTCATGCAGAATTAAGTTTTCGTTCAAAATTTAGATTAGGATCATTCTGATGAGGCGATTCCGTGACTGTTATTAGGTGTTCATTGAATAAGTATAAATAGGGGGAACAGGGGCTCTAATGCCCCCCCCCGTTAGTTGATATAAATGGGATTTTCATGCAGAATTAATTTTCGTTCAAAATTTAGATTAGGATCATTCTGATGAGGCGATTCCGTGACTGTTATTAGGTGTTCATTGAATAAGTATAAATAAGGGGAACAGGGGTTCTAATGCCCCCCCCCCTTAATTTATATAAATGGGTTTTTCAAGCAGAATTGTCAGATTTCGTTCAAATCTCTGAATAGTTTTGGAAGTTTAATGGTTAAGTATAAAAGAGGGGGATAACTCCTTTTAAATTATATAAATGCTAAATGGGTTTTTATTAAGAATTATCTAATTTGCTCTGAATTTTGGATATAGATTTTTTATATGATAAAGCATGTCTTTGATAGTATAGGAGGTTCAATGATTAAGTATAAAAAAAAGAGGAAAGGGGAGAGCTGTTTCCCCTTCTTAATTTTTTTTTCGAACGGAATTAACCCTTGAAAATATAAGGCTTTAATGTGCAATTAGTATTTGTAGCCTGTGAGCTCAATGCCATCAGTTTAACTGGGCAGTATTCTTTTTATTTTTCTTCTATATCTAAGAGGCCCAAAAAGAAATAAAGTTTTTATTATAAATTAAGATATGCTCTTTCCATTGGTACTAATTGTAACCAAATCAGAAGTGTCCCTTTTGAGATATACGCTTCTGAAAATGGCGCAAAATCGACGATTTTAATTTTTTATTAGATTTTGAACATGAATAATTTATTGAATATTTAAGCAATTAAAAAACAACTTTAGCGGCTTTATGACGCATTCATAGGTAATTAGTTTGTAAAGCGACAAATTTGTAAAATAATATTTGTAGTAGTTAGAGCATGTTAAAGTAAGGGTAAAATTCAACCAGATTGGCCGTACGGCCTACTTTGAGGCCTAGTAATGACGATAGTTTTTATTTGTGATTTATAATACTGATATTAAATTTTTTAGCATAAAAAGTTGTACTAGACCACCTATTTTCAATAAGTAAGGTTTCATATATCATGAGAAATATGATGCCAAACTTGATGATTTGGCCGTTTTTTCTATGACCATGAAATAGTGATTGGTACAAATGGACCCCTGGCGCCCCATCTATATTACTTTTGGCACTAAACAGTTTCCAAATGTTCATCTTATACCTACATGTATATTCTGTATGAATTACGTAAAAATCGAAGGGGGTCGAGTGGGAGCCTCTAGGCCAGTTGACATGGAATGACCCAACTTTAACAACTACTAAATAAAGAATTATTTACAATTTTGTCGGACAAGTAAACAAAGTTTCGAAACCACGTCCACGTGTTGCATAAGACGAGGCGCTTATGTGTTAGTGCCAGGAGAAAACGTTTCAACTGTATGTCAAAGTGACTGCTGTCTCACTATGTGCTACTATTCTCTACTTAAGTATTAGTTTGTATAAAAGATATTTTCATATGTTAAGGATTCTCAAGCCTCTTAAAGCTTCCAACTTTTTGAAATTTCAAATTTTTTATATGTTAAACTGTTATATTTTCTGAACATTTTAATATAATTGTTTTCTCGAAATTCTCATTAGAATAAAAGTTATGGGTTTTAGAATTTTATCCACTCAATAGATGAAGTGGCGTCCGAAGCTTGGAAGTTATTTTTCTCCAAATGGCATTTTTTTTTTTTTTTTTTTTTTTTATAGCGCGCACGATATCTTAAAATCTTGTAAGTATTTTCACATAAAATTTTCAAAATATATGTTTTATGTTAATCTGTATAAACTGAACCTAAAATTTTCTTTTTATTGTTCAAAAAAGTCTATTTCTTAGGTGATTATGCTGTTAAAAATTTCAAAAATTTCTATTAGTTAAATACAATTTTGTATTAAAAATAGAAAAATGCTTTAAATATAAATTTATTTAGGTTCAAGGTACCTATTACAATCTGATGTATAAGTCTGCACCAAAATTTCCATTCTAGTTGACATATTTATTTTGTAATCGTGCGCGTAAGCTATTATACCAATTTTCTGCTCGTCAAATATCTGACAGTTTGGAGCGCCCTGTAAATGCTAATTCTGCATCTTGCGATTTTTTAAAGACATAAAATGAAAGAACGTACTTATATCTTTCATCTCAATAAAAACTGTGTTTTAATATCATACAAATTTAAGATATTAAATGTTGAAGATGGTCGCCTTTTAAAATTTTGAAATTTATGAAATAATGAAATTTTAGATACACATTGATAACTGTATTTCGAATTGAATATTTCCTTCATTCATTGAATATATGGGAATATAGGTTATGCAACAAATTACATATTTACTGGTAGACCGGGGAGGCGGCAGCACAGACAACCACTTCATCGAGTTCACTGTTGAAAATCTAGGATTAGTTAAATTTTAATTCGCTTATTAAAACACAATCCGTCTGCCAAGTAACATCTTGGTGGAAAACGCCAAAAAAGTCGATTTTAGAGGTTGACTTGTAGGTTTACCATTGTAATTTCCTGCACCCAAAAGTATGAAAACATGGAGGATTGGGAGCAGGAAAACATAATGGTAAACCTATGAGTCAACCAATAAAATCGAATTTTTTGGTGTTTTCCACCAAGATGTTACTTGGTTGACCGATTGTGTTTTAATAAAAGAATCGAGATTTAAATAATCCTAGATTATCATCCGTGAAATTGCACTCTACTTTTTAGGTGCGTTCGTAATTATGTAAATACATAGCACCTATTGTTGTCGCTCAGTCTGTCCGTCTGTCTGTCCGCATATAACAACGCAAAAACTACCCAACCGAATCGTTTGAAATTTAAAATACATAATTATTACATAATTTTGTCGAGTCATTTCAAATTTTATGAAAATCGGATGGATAGATCAATTACAGGGATAATCAAAAGGATTCCGTCACATTACGGTCAATGGGGAAAAAAGTTTCAAATGCATTTTAATCGTTTGAAATTTAAAACGTATATTTATTACATAATTTGTCTAGTCATTTCAAATGTTATGAAAATCGGATGCATTGATCAATTTCAGGGACAATCAAAAGTATTCCGTTACATTACGGTCAATGGGGAAAAAAGTTTCAAATGCATTTTAATGGTGTTACTCTCATTTGAATGTAACAGAATTGACACGAATCTATGAAATATGTACTAAAAAATACATTTTGTACAATCTGTGATGCAAAGAATATTTATTATTAAATTACAGGGCCACACAAATGTATTCTACTAAATAATGTTATACGGGGAAACATTGTTTGGGGGGTGTTTTAATTATATTAAACTACTTCACATTTTATGAATAAGATATGCGTTAATGAAGTATAATAAAAATTACTACCTGCATATTTACAGGAACACAAAGATTTCGACCACTATACTGTATCCAAAGTACGCTCTACTATATCAGCAAGATCTGAATATTTTAAAACTTCGTTATCAACGAACGCACCTCATTTGCTACGCTTTACGTGCAATTTCTAACTTGTTTTTATAGTTAGTGAAATAAGAGTTCAAACACCATTATGAAACAAGTGGCATTTCCTATTTCAATTCAGTGAATTATTATTGATGTTCAAATTTAGCGTCAACTATGTTTAATTCAATTTACTTCAAATTGAATTTTTGTCACTTGTACCCTTTGGCCTCTGTGGTCGTCATATATAATTAAATTAAATATCAGTTGTAAAGCATGAACGAACCTAATTATAAATAAAACTGCTTTCTGAGCATACAGCGGCTTTCATCACCGAGACCTTGTTTTCTCTTATTAGTAAGTTAATATTATTTCACACTGATGAATTCTAAAACACACAAAACTAGACTCTTTTCCACTCGCTGTAATGATTCTCCAAGGTTACCTCATTTTCATGTGTTCATTATTTCTTTTTTTCACACCTTCATGCCTTATTTTCCTACTTAACAACACATGCATTAGCACCCAGATCTAAATTAATTGCGTGTGACTTTTAAAATGATTTTCAAGACTATTTTGTGCATTCCAAATTTTTGTACGAGTTAATCGGATCAAATCTTAAGTATAATTTTTACTTTCCGGCCATGCTGCACTAATCGTTGGCTGAATCATTTTTTTTAAAGGCCTTTTATCTTACATCGATATCTGTCGGAGATTGCCTACTGATGCAAGACATGGAATCACATTTGTTAGTTTTCGTTTTTTTGTCCACACCCTCTTGCTTGTTTGTTTTTATTCAATAATTTCACTTCTTCGTGTATAAGTCACTATCGATATCGGTAAATCTCGCTAACTTGAGAAATTCGCTCCGCCTGCGCTAAACAATGTCTTTTAAAAGCCTTTAACCTCGTTGTTACGGTAAGCCGAATGAGGCCATGGTGAGCTCTATTATTTCCGTGGAAGCTATTTTCCTTTACTGAGCAGATCTGTTACCAGCAGACACAACCTTGAAGAAAGAAAGGAGGAAAGTCTGATATTCTACTTGCACTTTTTTTTTAAATTCCCTGTTTTAGGTAGCTTTCATTACAAAAAGTAAAAAGCTACCTATTGCAGCCGTCCGGAGGAAAGCACTTCCGGAAAATTTTGGTATATTTTCACCGATCATGACCCCCAGACCCCAAAACCACCCTCCGTTCAAATGTTGACATATATATATATATATATATATATATATATATATATATATATATATATATATATATATATATATATATATATATATATATATATATATATAACCATATATATATATATATATATATATATCTGATTTTTGTCATGCGATAACTAACGTATTTATGAACCGATTTGAATGAAACTTGGTATGTACATAGTACATACAAATGTCTCGACCGAGTTCGTTGGCCAGCATCATCCGCCATTTTGTTTCAAAGTGGCGGCCATTTTAAATTTTTTAAAAAATTTAAAATTTAAAATTAAATGCGAAAAAATTAAAATTTGAAAAATATTTTTCTTTTACGTGTTAGAACTTAAAACAAAGATTCCAGAACACTTTTTATTTTGTCAATATCTTTAAAAATGATTGAGTTATAGCACTTTGAATTTTTCTTATGGCTGACATTTTGAAACGATCTGATTTTTGTCAAGTAATAACACGCGTATTTATGAACCGATTTCAATGAAACTTGGTATGTACATAGTACATACAAATGTCTCGACCGAGTTCGTTGGCCAGCATCATCCGCCATTTTGTTTCAAAATGGTGGCCATTTTAAATTTAAAAAAAAAATTAAATTTAAAATTAAATGCGAAAAAATCAAAATTCCAAAAAATATTTTTTTTACGTGTTAGAACTTAAAACAACGATTCCAGAACACTTTTTATTTTGTCTATATCTTACAAAATGATTGAGTTATAGCACTTTGAATTTTTCTTATGGCTGACATTTTGAAACGATCTGACTTTGTCACGTGATAACACGCGTATTTATGAACCGATTTCAATGAAACTTGGTATGTACATACTACATACAAATGTCTCAACCGAGTTCGTTGGCCAGCATCATCCACCATTTTGTTTCAAAATGGTAGCCATTTTAAATTTTTTAAAAAATTTAAAATTTAAAATTAAATGCGAAAAAATTAAAAGTTGAAAAATATTTTTCTTTTACGTGTTAAAACATAAAACATCGATTCCAAAACACTTTTTTTTGTCTATATCTTAAAAAATGATTGAGTTATAGCACTTTGAATTTTGCTTATGGCTGACATTTTGAAACGGTCTGATCTGAACGATCCATCATGTTGCTTTAAAATGGCATACACTTTATGATATCGTGGAATTTGGTGACTCTCTAAATCGCTTAAAATAAAACCAGGTTGAATAAAAGATGACTAATTTCTAAAAATTCCTATTAATATTCAGTCTTGACAAAAACTAGTATTCAATCTTATAAAATCACTAATTTTTAAAGATTATTTCCACTAATTTGAGCTTAGTATTTTTGAACAATGTAACTTACTTTAAAATAAATAAATAAATATATAAGTATATGAAAGCTACCTCTTCCTCCCGGCATTGCCGGAAGGACTTTTTATTAATTATTTTTTTTAAAATATTGATTTTTTAAAAATGTTTTGTGCCTCAAAAGGGAGGGGGAAAAAACCCCGTTAGGATCACTTTCTCATCCGTCTGCTTGTCACGATCATTTTTCCTTCACGAATGATTAAAATATCAAGTCGAAATTAATATCAAATAATAAGGTTCACGGTCCGACTTTTTTTTTTAATAAAAATTTCGAGCCTCCTAATTGGGCGCAATAAAAACTGATGACCTTAAAACAACGTTTTTCATAAAAACTCGCTTTCAAATTCTATAAGGTACTTCTCGTTAACCTAGAAGTTGAAATTCGAACGAAGGAAGGTCTCATACAAGAAAAAGAAATGATCTAGATCTTCAAAATGAACGAGGGAGGGGAGGGGGGAGATTAGGAACCCAAAGAGAGAAATCCTCACAAACAAGTCTGGTTAAGATTTAATAATTATTTAAATAAATTAAAGTTTACGATACAAAAATTACAACAGGCATATAGATATATTTAGGTAGTTTCTTTTTTACTCTATTTATTTGTAGAGAAACTAGGAACTTGTTAAAATTTATGATAATATGTCTTAATGGTGCGGAATTCTCAGGACACGAGTCCTATACTTATACTTGTCATGTTTCTTTTAAAAATCGTTAAACTCTTTATCGAAACTATTTAGAAATCATTATTAGAAACACATTTTTAAGTGCGAGGAGAGAAGGGGGATCAGGGTCCGTAAAAGAAAAGTCATCACAAACAAGTCCAGCTAAGATTTAATAAACATTTAAATAAATTAAACATTTACGATACAAAAATTACAAAAAACATATAGGTATATTTAAGCAGTTCTTTTTTTCCTCCACACTTAATTGCAAAGAGACTAGGAACTTGTTAAACTTTACGAAAATATGACTTCATGGTACGGAGCTCTCCGTACACGAGTCCTATACTTACACTTGCCATATTTATTTTCAAAACCGTTAAGCTTTTTTTCGAAACTAGTTTACATATTTTTAAAAGACAATATAAAAATTTCAGACACTGCAGAATGTTCTAAAAAAAAAAAAAAAAAAAAAAAAAAAAAAAAAAAATGTGCAGCAGCCAGAGTTGGGCAGTATCGAAAATACATGTATTTGAAATACATTTTCAAAATACATTTGTATTTTGTATTTTGTATTTTAACCCGACGAAACGAAAGTATTTGAGAAATGTATTTTGTAATGCTTTTTCCAAGTATTTTGTATTTTCAAAATACTTTTTTTTTTATCAAAATACATTTATATATTTCAAGCTTTGCGGTTTTGTAAACCGCAAATCAGAGATTTGCAACAAGGAAATATCGTCTGTTTTGTTAAGTCTTCGAATTCTTTTCTGGGCATTTATAAACAATTTTTTCAACTAGTGATACGATAAAGATTGTTAATGAACAGGATGTATAGCTTTCCCAGAAGCATTTATGCTGAATGGTTACAAAAATAGTGTCATAATCTTACTGCTGCTGTGAGAATTACAAGAAAAAAAGAGTTCAATGATAGACAGGAAGTATTGTTGTGAGTTTTACTTCTTATTGCTTTTTTATCAGGTACGTTAGAAATGTAATGCAATTATTTATTATTAAGGCTCGGGAAAAGTTGAATAATACTTTAGACGCGCCCAATGAAAATATATCAATATACCAGGAGAATAATTTAATTGTGGTAATACATGGCGTGCAATATTAGACAAGAAATATTTCAAAATAATGTCTTCTCATGATAACGGAAAAGTTAAGGGAAAATACTATTGCATAAAACAAGAAGTTCAGTTACATGTACAACACTTTTCAATTTAGAATAAACTTCAAACTCTTTAAAGTTAAGATTTTAGTTTTGAACTGTGAAATATTGATTTTAGCAATATTTTTTCTAGTCTCTCAGTATTTATTGAATCCAGATTTTTTGTATGGTTTTCCAAACATTTGATATTAGTTTACTTGAAGTGAAATACATTATAAACTAGTTCTATTTATTGATACAAAATTCTAATGTTCATTAATTGTATTTATTTTTGGATACATTAAACATAAAGATTTTGGTTAAAGATTCGCCCTTACTAGAATCATGCATTTATGCCGTATATATTATATTTATATTTATGTATATAAAAAGTTTTTTAAGTTTTTATTTACTTTTTTTTTAATTAAATAATTAACGCGGTGCAGATTTATAATGATATATATTTATATATTTGCCTGACCAAAACAGGATTTTCAAGTGTAAAGCGAATTTTGATTCTTTTTCAAGTTTCGGCAAAAAAAAAAAAAAAAAAAAAAAAGAAAAGAAAAGAAAAGAAAAAAGAAAAGAAAAGAAAGAAAAAAAGAAAAGAAAAAAAAAGAACAAAGAAAAAAAATTAAAAGAAAAAGTTTTCAGATGGAAATTTTAAGCAGAATCTATGCGTATATACGTATCTATGTGTATTATTAATTTAGTTTAATTAGCTTAATAAATCCATACACCTTATAAATATACTTATGATTATGTTAAACCAAGAACATGCATGAGTTTTTTTTAAACAAAATAAAAAAAAATTATTATTGTTATTTTTATTTGCTTTTGTTTTGTTTTTTATTTTATGACTAATTATCGAATGCATTTATTCGTTATTAATTCATATAGTTATTTATATGATGAAAGTACAAAAATTGATATCATTGTTCATTGTACAGAGAGAGAGAATTGTGTTTATCATTTGACTTTTAAATTAATCAAAAAAATATATCAAGAAAATTATCATTGAATAAAATAGTGTACTCATTCTTTTGAAAAGAGTATTTCAAATGTAACCTAATTGAGAGAATTCATAAGAGACCTTACATTTTAAAATAAACCGTCCGGTGTTTCTTGAGCCTGCTATAATAACATCAAATAAACAATAAATTTGTATGATTTTATACATTTAACATGATTTTGTCGGAATTTATATTTGTGTGAATAAAAAAATTTCTAAAAAAGTACTTATTTTAACTAGTAGATGTACTCGAAAAGACATTTTCTAGATTTTTATGTAGGGTCGTTTCATTGTTTCAAAAAAAGTTTTGTAATTCGAACTCTGAACCGAGTGTGTTGGTCAGTTTTATCCGGCATCTTGTTTCGAAGTGGCGGCCATTTAATTTTTTTAATTTAAAATTTAAAATTAGGTATACAAACATTAGAAGTTAAAAAAGATTTTTCTTTTATGAGCTTGATACAAAGATTTCAGAGCATTTTTTTTTTTCTATATCTTAAAAAATGGCTGAGTTATAGTACTTTGAATTTCTAGAGTGGCTGACATTTTGAAGCCGTCTGATTTTTGTCACGTGGTTACACGCGTATTTATAAGACGATTTGGATGTAATTTGGTGTGCACATAGTATATACTGATGCATGAACCGAGTTCGTTGGCCAGTTTCATCCGCCATCTTTTTTCGAAATGGGGGCCATTTAAATTCTTTTTAAAAATTTTAAATTTTATGCACAAAAATTAGAAGTTAAAAAAGATTTTTCTTTTATGTGTTTTATCTTAATAAAAAGATTCCACAGCATTTTTTGTTGCATCTGTATCTTAAAAAATCGTTGAGTTATAACACTTCGAATTTCTAGTATGGTTGACATTTTGAAATATTCCGAAATTTTCTCACGTGATAACACTTGTATTAATGAATCGATTTGGATATAATTTGGTGTGTATATAGTACATATAAATGTTTGGATCGACTTCGTTGGCCAACATCGTCCCGCATCATGTTTCAAAAAGGTAGCCATTTATTTTTTTAAATATTTAAAATTTAAAATTAAGCACAATAAAATTAGAAATTGAAAAATATTTTTCTTCAATGTGTTTGACCTTGATGCAAAGATTCCAGAGAATTTTTTGCTTCATCTATATTTTTTAAAATGTGTGAGTTATAGCAATTTGAATTTCTAAAGTGGGTGACATTTTGAAAAATCAATTTGCCTGTGACAACCTCGGATCAATCGATTTCGATGTGAGTGAGCATGTGTTAAGGACTTACTAAGATCTCAATCAAGTTTATTGGTTAATTTCAGTGGCGTAGCTAAGGGGGGGCGTCCGCCCCGGGCGCCGAGGCCTAGGGGCGCCAAATTGAGAGAAATTGTTATATATCTACATTGGGGTGGGGGCGCAAAATTTCTTGCTGGCTCCGGGCTCCAAAAAACATAGCTACGCTACTGGTTAATTTCACCCATCATGTTGTTTTAAGATGGGAGGACTCATTATGTCGCCGAGTTTGGTCATTGAATATAAATCGCTTTAAATAAAACCCGATTGTACAAAGTTGATTAATTTCTCGAAATTCCGATTTATATTCAGTATTGATAGAAATAAGCATTGAATCGTCTATTATCGTGTTCCACTAATTTGAGCTTTGTATGGTTGAATAATATAACTTGAATTTTTTTAAAGAAAAGTAAATAATATGAAAGCTGCCTCTACCTTCCGGTACTGGCCGGAAGGACTTTTTTTTTTAACTTGTATTCGTGAGAACGTTACGGAATTTTTCTAGGTGATGCAAATCTAGTCTGATGAGATGCTTCAAAAGTACTATGCTCAGATACATACGTTTAGTTACTTTTAGCATAGAAAAACTGTCGTCTCTAGAAGGCGCAAATTTTTTGAAAGTGTTAAAATTCGTGACTTTAGAAAAACAATGGCACTGTCATAAAAAAAAAAAAGTTTTTAGCGATAAATACACAGATTTTGTTAAAGAATACCCCTCCCCCCCCCTCCCAAAAAAAAAAAAAAAAAAAAAAAAAAAAAAAAAGTGTGCGTTGCCGAAAGAGAATAAAAGTCAAAAGTGAAAATGTTCCTTTTTGAAAATTTTCCGATATGAAATTAGTACTCGTATAGACTGATTTATTTCTTTTTTATTCATTTATTAACAGTTATTTAAATTTTTAACACTTTCAAACAAAGTTTAGCTTTACCTTAAGTTTGTTAAGGAATTCGATTTGTTTGTCTGCCCGCGTTCTAACTCGTGTAAATATAGTCCGATTTTCATGAAATTTATAGATGTTACTGTGCATCACTATACGACATGTTCGTACATATTGGAAATGAAGTTTATAGCTTTAACAGTTCATTTACAGGGACACACAAAATTGTGGTTACATTATGGTCTACGGAAAAAAATCTTTTGCGGTGTATTTTAATGATATACTATTTTAAACATATAAAAATGTAAATTTATATACATAAATTTATATATATCACTGAAGTGTACTACACGGCGATTATTGTTGAATAGGACGTGCACAGAATTTAGCATTCATTTTCAGGGACACATAAAAGAATTTGGCTACAGAAGAAACTCCACAATAATCGAACTTTTGAAGACTATGAACATTAATTGCTGGAAGTGCATTTTTAGTTATGGCACGCATTTTGAAATTGAATTATTTTTCTTTTATATGACTTGGGTTCTCTAAGAATTCTCTAGTGCAATTCGTTTATTCACGGAAATTGCTGAATGGAAAATTTGAACTGCGTTATTCATTTCACTGAAATAACTTTTAGCGTAAAGTCTATAGATCGTATACAGAACAGCACACAAAAAAAATGAATATTTTTTCATCTGATGAAACTATTGGCAGAAATTGTGTTTTCAAATATATTACACCTTTACTTCTTTATTTCAGCATCATTGTTCTCTTTAATAAATTGTAAACTTTTGCTACAGTATTCTGAATGTCTTAGGAAGTGTTTCATAATCTATGCTTGACGCATGACTTTTTGTTCTTATTTTCCTTATTTTGAATTTCAAAAGCTTAATCAGTTTTGAAAAAAACACTTTGTATTTTTATAGTGAAACACTCAGCAAATTTGAAAATTTGAAAATGTATTTTGTATTTTGAATGTATTTTGAAAATACATGTATTTTGTATTTTGAAATTTTTCTTTTGAAAAGTATTTTGTATTTTGTATTTTAAGTTCTAAAAACCAATGTATTTTGTATTTTGTATCGAAAAAGATATTTCGATGTATTTTGCCCAACTCTGGCAGCAGCAAACTTTTTAATCATACAACTGCTTTTATAAATAGTCATTACTTAACTGTAATTTTAATGAATTCTGATCAATAAGAATAAATTCGTAATATGATCAAGCAACCTTATTATTTACAAAAACGATTAAATGTCTAAAAAATTTGCTATAAAGTTTTAGCAATGTGGCAAATTTTTGTCAAAATTGGATTTTTTAAAACTTATGAGCCTACTTTGAAACAAAAAAAACCCGAATAGTCAGAACAGAGAATTGCACTGTCAACGCATTAAACGCATCATGTCAATCACCGGTGACTGACACTGAACTTGCCGTTTAAATCGCGTCATTCACCGATGACTGACAGTCTAGAATATGATATAAAACAAAAAAAAGTATACATTGTTTTAAGTAATTAGGGAATTTTTTTTTGAATTAATACTTAACTTTTACTTATTACACGATTGTACTTTCTTAATAATTATTTAAAACATTAGAAAATTTTTAGCTTCAGTGTCAGTCGCAGTGGCATTTAACGTATTAAATACCAATGAGGTATATACTTTTATGAATTTCAGAGAATAATTCACATTTCGAACATTTGAATTTGAATGACATAATTAAATAATATAACCGAAATCTTTTATGTTGCAAATGTTTCTGAATATGAGTGTAAATTACTTAAAGGTGATTTTTAAATAAGTTATACATTTTTACGCTGAACTGCATTCTGTTTACTAAGAAATGTTTGTAGAATATTGATAAAATGATATACAGAGCCTTGCAAAGAACAGGATGATACATGGATGCCTATAAATGATAATTTTTGAGAATGTAATTTTAGTTTTTTAAAGATTGTTTTAATTTAAAATAAATTTTAGCTAAATGCTGGAGTGTAATAAAGGTACTTGGTAAACTACAGAGCTGAACAAAGTATTCAAGTATGTTTCCATCTATCAGAATAAATTACTGAAAGAGAAATTTCTACCAGCTAGACATTTTCTAGCTAAACTAAATTTCCCCATTATATAGTATATATATCAACCAGCAGGTCAAATACAGGGCAGTTCAAAAGTAATGGAATATATATTTCCTAAATAAAACATACTTTCTAAGTTCTGTTAAAGCTTTCAGGATTTGGAAAGTGTTTCATAATTTATACTTAAAGCATGATTTTTTTACTGTTTTTTTTTTTTTAATTTCATGTAGGATAATTGTTTAAAAAATTGCTTGACATGATAAGCAGTCGTAGATATTATGTTTTATTGGCCACAAATTTTTAATTGAACTTTTTTTTTTTTTTTTTTTTTTTTTTTTTTTTTTTTTTTTTTTTACTATTTTAAGTTTCCGCTATTTTCTAAAGCGATTTTTTGTTAAAATAATCCTTATTTTTTAATACTTTCCAATAAAGTTAAAACGTTTTATGCTTACAGTTTGTCTGTCCGTCTGTCCGCGCTCTAACTCTCGTAAATATACTCGGATTGCAATGAAATTTTTAGATGTTATTGACGTTTAGCCTAGCGTGAACATTATTGAAAATGAAGCTTCTATCATGATTAGTTTATTTACTAGGATAGTCAGAAGTTTTTTGTTACATTACGGCCAATGGAAAAAAAAATCGTTTAAAATGAATTTTAAAAGTGTTATACCTTGTCAAACATATTCATATTTATATACATTTGCAAAGTGCACTAAAATATGAATGAAAATAATAGTTATTTTTTATTTAAAGGACCACACAAAAGAGTAAGATAAGATAGTACGTTTTCTATTGAAAATAAAGTATGTTGTATTTATAATTAATTACAACTATGAAGGCTCAAAAGAATTCTATTACATTATGGATCTATGGGGAAAATCGTCTATCAAACGATCAATGTGATTTGTTCATTTACCTATGTTGGTTACTTTACTATAATAAAGAAAGGAATTGTTTCTGACATATTTTAATTATGTTAAACGATTTTCATGTATAATAAAATTAATATTCGCCGCTGAGGTTTAAAATTTCACTCATAATATGAAGTGCGTAGCCTTTGCAGGGACACACAAAAGATTTTAAATAGTATATTCTATCCGAAATACTGTATATTATCGATAAAGGCTGATCGATGGATGAAAAGCATTTTTAATTATGATATGCGCTTTTAGGTTTCACTAAATGTATGCACACTATATGGTGTGTATAAATGCTATTGTTGATATACAGGATTACACAAAAGGGCTTGTAAAGGTTACTGAATATGAGCTAAATTTACTTAAAGGGGATTCTTGAATAACTTATGCATTTTTATGTTGAACTGCATTCCACTTGCTAAGACATATTTGTAGAATATAGATAAAGTGATGTACAGGATCACGCAAAGAATTGGCTACATGGTCACTTTTGGATGATAATTTCTAGAAATGTGATTTAAGTAGTTTTAAGAGTGTTTTTGTTTGAACTAAATTTTAGCAAAATACTGGCGCGTAATAATTGTACTAGGTAAAATACAGGGATGAACAAAAGTATTAACGTATATTTCCATCTATTGCTGAAATTTCAACCACTTAGGCGTTTTCAAACTAAAAATTTCCTTAATGCAGTATATGTATCAACCGGCAGATCAAATATAGGGCTGTTTAAGAATACAGTGAAACCCCGATTTTACGTTTCTCAAGGGACTGAGTAAAAAAACGTAAAATACGGGAAATACATAGAAAGCAAAAAATCGTAGAAAAAAACTAAAGGTAGTAAAGATGACTTTTTCAAAATGTATTACAATCTATATTTTACGAAAAAACATTATTATACATACCATTTTTAAGATTAATTTAATAACACATTTAATTGCGAATCCTGGCATTTAGGTTGAAAATAGTTCGTAATAGTAGATTGTTGTTTAGTCATTGAGTTCAAAGTGAATGCAGCATCTTCCAGGATTGAAATACTTTGCAAGTTTTTTTCCTGGTCTTTATGAGAAAGAAAATAGTTTTTCACTGTTTGTAAGCTCTTCAATGTAATATTAAAAGAAGGGACGGGCTGTGCTTCTGTTTCTTGTTCTTCATCTTCATCGGTGGACGAAAAGTCCATAACGTCGGCTACGGATGGAGCAGTAGCTCTTTCAGCTTCACATGTTGCTAAATTTTCCGGAGTGTAATCATTGAAATCATAGATAACTGTTTCGTTGTCATTGTCCGAGTCTACCGCAACTGATTCCTCATCTGTTCTCGGTTCATTAGATGCTACGAATCCGCTTTCTTCAAAACAATGGGAAATGCAGTGTTATGTAACGTTTCTCCACGATGCAGAAATAAAATGCATAGCCTCTAGAACACTTAACTTTAACTTGCAGGCGTCATTTAGGTTTCCATTTTCTATTTCAGCTACAGCTTTCCGGACAAGTTGCTTTCTATAAAAAACCTTGAAAGATCGAATAATGCCGAGATCACAAGGCTGCAATTTGCTTGTGCAATTTGACGGAAAAAATTCGACATGCACATTAAACAGCTGCAAAACCGGATGTGCACTGCATTGATCAATAAATAAAATTATTTTACGATTCTGCAACTCCATTTTTTTGTTTAGTTTGCGCAAAAAGTCTTCGAAAATCGGTTTGGTCATCCACGCATTTTTGTTTGCTTCGTACTTCGTCGGATAACTTCTCACGTTTTTGAAGCACCGTGGGTTGCGCGACTTTCTGACAACAAGAGGCGTCAGCTTCTCACTTCCATCAGAATTGCAGCAAAGTAAAACCGTAAGACGCAATTTAGACATCTTCCCTCCATGGCAGGAGTCTCCTTTTGCAACATAACTTTTATCCGGTAGGAGGTTAAAGAAAAGTCCGGTTTCATCCGCATTGAATATGTCCTTTGGCTTGTATCCTTTGGTCAAATTTGGTAGATTTTTCTTCCAATCTTCTATTGTAGCTTCATTTACACTTGATGATTCTCCCGAAAGCGATCTATGCACAAGATTATGTCTTTTCTTCATTCGGTCAATCCAGCCATTTGAAGCTGTGAAATCTTTCAAACCACCAAGCCTATCGGCGATTTCTAGAGCTTTTTCTCTTAGTATCGTGCCATTTATAGGTACATTCGCGGCACGAGCTTCTTTAAACCACTTTAATAAGATACCTTCCAGCTCGTCGTATGGCGATTTTTTCAATGTTCTCCGTTTCTTAGCATTTTTTCCTCCGACTTTCTCGATGATTTTTTCAATGCATTCTTTTTTCTGTAGTATGGATTGCAGGGTTGTTACGGGAATTCCTTGCAACTGAGCAAACGCTACTTTGGTTCCGTGGAATTCATCAAATTGTTTAACAATTTCGGCTTTCTCAGCAACAGAAAAGTTTTTGCGTTTTTTACTCGTCATTTTGGCACAAAAAGGTTATAAATGCGACCACCGCGTGCTAAACAGCATTTGAAAACGTTAAGAAAGGTAAGGATCCCTTTCCCTCCCTGACGAAAGAAATGAGCCACCCCATCTGATTGGTAACTGGATTGTCTCTTCCCCCCCCCTCCCATCTCATCCCTACACCAATAAAGTGTGTTGTTTCTTTACTTTGCTCCTCCCCCAGCTACCCTGGGGAGGGAAGGGAGCAGTCCGCGACAGCAGGTGTTCAACAAACTAGGGGGGGGGGGACCAGTTTCAGAAGACAGGAGTCTTTAGAATGCGTTTCTGTTTTCATAGATTGCATAACTTTTAACAACGTGGATTTAGTTTAAAAAAGCACAAAAGGAAAAATTATTGCTTATTTTAGAACATTTTTTCCTTTTTTTACTTTCTAGAAAAAACGTAAAATGCGGGAAATTCCATAAATAACAAACTTACGATCCGGGTTAAATTAACATTACAACTATACGGAAAAACTGGGACCTGAAGAAAAAAACATATAATGCGGGAAAAACGTAGATTCGGGGCACGTAAAATCGGGGTTTCACTGTATTGGAATACATATTTGGCTATAGTCAATAACTCCTTATTTCCCTAAATAACGATGTTTTGTTAAAGATTTTTAAAAAGTGTAATACAGTGTTTCGTAATCTATGTTTAACACATGATTTTTCTTACTTGTTATTCATTGTCTATTGTTTCATAATCTATGTTTAACACATGATTTTTCTTATTTGTTATTCATTGTCTATTTTGATTTGAATGAAAAAAAAAATTTTTTTTAAGTATTTATATAAAAATTTTGAGATCCACTATTTTAAAATATCTCTGTTTTCATTAATTAAAATTTTTTAATATTGCATACAATCATTTTTAACTCTTTGGAACTCAATAGTGTTTGACATCGGTTTGCATGGGAAGGAACTAACACTATTAAATATCTCGGATTACCATGCGTACAATTATCAGGATATTATAGTACGTTTTCTATTGAAAATGAAGTATGTGGTATTTATAGTTGATTACAGTTATGACGGCTCAAAAGAATTCTATTACATTATGGATCTATAGGGAAAATCGTCCATCAAATCATCAATGTGATTTGTTCATTTACCTATGTTGGTTACTTTACCCAGTCTAGCCAAGTAGAGTGACCATTTTGTATTTTTCCTCTTAACCACTTCACCGTCTGCCCCGAGATAAGTCGGGGGTAAAAGCATTGTTTCCCCATACCCATCGCCGGTTAAGTGGGGGTGTATTTCGATTCAAACTGCTTATTTTCCGATTTATTTTTAAATTCATATTTGCTCTCATATGCATCAAACTGGCATATTGCCTTATTTAGAAAGTACACAAGGTGCCGTGATTGTAGATTCTTTGATAAATATAGAAAATATTGAAAAAAAAAATCGATCAAAAATGGCATTTTGAACCGACTTTTTCGAAGCGGGAGATCTGTGAACGAAAAAAAGGGTCATACTGAGAAGGTAATTGTTCATAAATCAAATTCTAATGAATTGAGCATAAAATGACATCACATGGCACCTCATACGTCTCTTCAAAAATCCCCCCAGCAAGTTTCATGTTTCTACTTTTAAAAATGTGTCTGAAATTGTATCGGAAAATTTCGAGATGTTGAAGGTGGAAAAGCGTTTTTTCGAATACACCCTTAAAGTAAAATATACGGATTAAATTTATAAAAAACAAGTTGGAAATTGCACATCAAACGAAGCAAATGAAGTGCTTTCGTATTGTAACGAAGTTTTAAAAACATTCAGATTTTGGTGTAATTGATACAATACTTCGATAGCATTCGGAATCTTTGTGTATCTCTGTAAATATTATCTGCTTTCTATTATACAGGAATCAACTTGTAGTAAACATCAGCAATGTATCTTAATTGTGATAGTAATCTGATGAGATCTTAATGTGAAATTGTATAATATAATTAAAATACGTCCTAAGCAATGTTTCCCTCTATACTATTATGTGATGGAATACTTTTGTGTGGTCCTACAAATTGCTAACAAATACTCTTTCCCCCTCAGATTGTGCAGAATGTATATTTTAGGATATACTTCATAGATGCATATCGATTTTATTATTATCGAAAGTGTTTAACATAATTAAGATGATTTTGGAACAGTTTTTCCCCATTGACCGTAATGTAACGAAAAGCTTTTGGCTGTCCCATTGATTGAACTATTCATCCGATTTTCATAAAATTTGAAATGACTCATTAAAATTATCCAAAAATTATACATTTAAAGTTTCAAAACATTCGATTAAATAGCTTTTGCCCAGTTATATGCGGACGGACGACAGACAGACGGACGGTTAAAACGACTATAGATACTGGCCTGTAGACGATCAGTAAACTGTAGGTGCTACGTATTTATATAATTACTAGCGCACCTAAAAAGTAAAATAGCAGTAGAAGCTTAAGCTATTATAGTTTTCTCTTCTTAGTCTTCTAGTTATTATATTTTATATTTATTATTATTATTATTTATATAATTACTAGCGTACTTAAAAAGTAAAATAGCAAAGGAAGCTTAAGCTATTATAGTTTTCTCTTCTTAGTCTTGCAGTTATTACATTTATCTCTTCTGAATAAACAACATGCGAAATTTCGGCTGCATTAGTTTCTTAAAAATGCTCTCAGATACCTCTATACAATAAGTATAATGATAACCAGCCTACATATCAAAGGTATTACATGCCATGTTTCATGGACAATCTCTCCGTTTTTTTTTGTTAGGTCAATTCAATATCTTCGACCCAAATATCACTTGTAGATTATAATTTCAATTAAGTTATCTGGAATTTAGATTGATGTAAAGAAAAAGTAAAAATTAGCGCTTTATATTTCTGAGCCTTGAATTTAATAATACACAATAATTCAAAAAACTCTGAGTGTTTTTTAAAAAATAAATTTGCATTTAAATGAATTGAACTGGTTTCTACAAATCACCACGAATACATTGCGAAACAAATCACAGATAAATAAAAAAAGACATATAAAGTCGCTCTAAATGCACTAATTATGTCGCATTGGTTGATATTTCTCGGTATATTAGAACAGATTTCTATGCATTTTGGAAAAAAAAAGGCTTTTTGCGATTCAAATTCAGCACGATTTTATTTATGTAATTTATCACAAAGAAAGTTTATATGATAATTTATTAGAAATGCATTATTAAATCCTTTTGAAACAGAGATCACATTTCGATAAAACAAGAATCATTAAACGGTAATTTAAAATAATTGTTACTACGATTTTATGATTGATAGTTTCTACATGCAGCACTATTCAAGTAGAATGCAAGTTTTGCATTTCGGAATGCAAGTTGGAAATGCTAATTTTAAGTGCAACTTTACATATATTTTTGAATACCACCATTCTGCATGATGTGATGATTAAAAACCAACGACTGCCTTTAATTATTTTGCCTTTAGATAATTTTTTTATGCTGATTACTGAACTGTCTTTAGTTTTGTTCTATCACGTATAATTTTTTTTTTCAATTGACCCAAGTTGATTTTGAAGATTCATCGATATCCATATATTCATTAATTAGTATCAATACAGAATATACAATATTGCACACATATTTTGACACAGCTTCCCATTTTTTTTGCTTCTTTTTAGGAACAACGGATTTTGAGTTTATTCTTTCGACGATAATTTTCAGAATTTTCAAGCTACATTTTTGAAATTTTTGCAAAAGCTGTTCTATACATTTAGCTAACACAACATGCAAATGAAATTTTTATAGCAATTACGCATGCGCAATGAAAATTATTTAGTAAACCTGAACATTTTTCATGCAATTTTTATTATTTTTTTAATTTGGATTACGGGGTAATGTGAATAAAATTTGTCATATTTTCTGAAAAGAGCATTTTTTACACTAAGAACTCTGCAAATTATAAGCAAAAACCTTGACAAAATTTGCGACTGTTTTTATAGAAACCTTAATTTCTCTACGAGTATACATGCTGGCCTCATAAAAATGAACACAGTATATTACAATGAACGACTTAATCATAATCTACAGTTTGAACGAGTTTTCTACATTAGTTTGCACTAAAAGATATTCGTTCTTTTTTAATTTGTTGATGGTTAGGGTTTCGTGCAAAAATCTTCACGGTAATATATGACCTGTACTATTATGCTTACACACCTGGAGTTTCAAGAACATTCCTCATGTATTTTTCTAGATGTTTAACAAATTGTCTAAAATAGCAAGTAGCCGGTCACCTTTGGCCAGATAGTACATAAATGTACACCTGGAAATTTGCCATTTTATCTAACGATTTTTAGAAAAGAATCTGATTCAATTGAGTATGAGCACAAATAGCTTATTTGAGATGAGTTCAAAGTTATACGAATACTACGGGGACAACAAGCTGTTGATACACAAAAATGCCTTGTATTCTACGTGAACGCGGCAGTAAGCAAAAGCACTGATAAAGGAAAAGCACAGATAAAGCAAAAGCACTGGATTGTGAGAATTTGGCCATAACGGAAAAAATTATTCTGGGGACCAAAAACAGCATGCCCAAAATACAACATCCCAAAAAATCTTTCCTCCGCTATTACACATTAAATTAGTACTAATTAAGCAATTTGTAAAAGGTCTATCAAATTCATTGCGGTTTTCCCAACTATTAGAGGAAGGCGGTTCAGAATTTACTGCCAGTGAAGGATAGTGAGATCATTTAAAATATAATTCGATATTCGTCAGATTACCATAAGCGAGGAAGCTTTATCTGCTAATAAACAGGCTGTACTTTTGTTCAAAGATTATCTTGCTCAGCTTATTCAACAGGAAGAGTTTTCTCGAGAACAGTTGTATAACTGAGATAAGGCCGAATTAAATTATAAATTGCTCTCTGTAAAAATGCTTTCATCAACGAAAGAAGCCGCTGCTGCGGGATGCAAAGAACGAGTTATCATATTAAGCTTGTGGTAATGCAACCGGTAGCCATAAGCGTACTTTGGCTTAATTACGAAAGTCAAACAAACCTACAGCTTTTATAAAACTGAAAAATCAAGTATTAGCCCTATGTAACTCGCATCAAAAGAAAACATGGATGAATTTAGAATTCTTTAAAGCTTGTTCCAAAATGAATTCATATGGACTGTAGAAAAACAGTTGAAAGACTACAATTTGCCGAGAAAAGCTCTGCTAATTCTTGACAACGCACTTTCGCATACGTGCAATGATGAACTTACAGATGGAGATATCAAAGCTCAGTTCTTATCACCCAGTGTGTCGGCATTTTTTAGAAAACAGTAAAATAACATTTACTCATTTTTTTTTACAAATTAGCTTATGTTTTACATTATTGTTTTACTTATTTTGAAACTGCATAAAACTGCTTATATAAAATTTATCTTAAAGTTCGATTTTAATATCATGGCGTGCCTCGGTAGGGAAGAAAATGAGTAAATATTTATAGAATTCCGTCCTGTCCGGCCTACCCTTGACCCATATTAGATTGGATAGTCGGGATTTTACTGCATATGTATAATGCCAACTGATGATAAAGAGATATTTTATCACAGGCTGGAAAAGTAAGAAGATAAATTCTCAGCTAAAAAAAATCATCTTTGTAATTAACAAATTAGAAAAAAACGACAACAAGAAAATTGTAAAGCATCATTAAGTTTACATGTGGTTAAGTTTACATGTGTGGTAAGCATATATATATGATTGATGCTGTTTCTTGCTCTTTATTTTCATTCTACACAGAAGTAGTGACTTTTTATAATGAAATCTTGAAATAACTGATTAGGATAATAATTTAAAACTACTAAGCGTTAAAGAATTGAGAAATTTTACGCTGCTTAAACTTTCTCCTTACAATAGCTTATTTTTCTTTTTTACACATCACGTATTCTTCGTAGTATGAACTTTTTTACATTAGCCATAAAAATTTCAAATATCTTAAGGGGGGGGGGGGAGGTATTTCTTAAATTCCCCTTTTACTTCAGTATAATTTTGCCATATATGATTTACAGATGATTAAATTTTTATTTTTTAGGGTTTAAGGCGATATACATTCCCACAGATGACATTAAAAATGTAGTGATTTTGAATAATCAAAAAGATGTTATTTTTTTCCATATATCTATAACCTCATAGTAATTACTATGTTAACTCGTTGTCCTCGGTAAAATGCCACAAGTTTATTGCTCGTTTCATAGAATATCATGGATAATAAATAACGGAACAAAGAATATCAGTTGGTACTGAATGATACAAAACTCTGGAATACGTGAAATAAAATGGTTAGACATTGATTAATGGTTTCATTTACATTTAAACTTGATTTTAAAATTCCAATCTTTTTAAAGCCCATGTCATTGAATTCCCGTGGCCTTGATCTAAAGGCGTAAATGATCTAGTTTTGATAAAACAGACGATCAATTTTCTGGAAAAGAATTTAAAGAAAGTTATCACGCGATAAAAGTTATTATATTACTTGCTAATTGAAAACAGTAATTTGAAATTTTAAATGACAAGCATATGATAAATAAGTTGTTTTATATACTTTGAATAGAAAAAAAAATTTTATTGCTAGATATAACACATATGGTAACATTGCACTTGAACTATTGTTTTCCTATGACATTAAAATTTGAGTTTATAAACCTTTCATCTTATCTCTTAATAGTGAGATAATTAAAAATAATTAAGTCGAAATAATTAAATTAATAAATGATAATATTTGAAGGAAATAATTGTTAGAAATGTCTTACCATCCTATTTTACTATTTAAATAAATATTCTCAGGTAAGCAAAATTTAAAATATTTTAACTATCCTGACGTTTTGCATTGAAATCTCACACACACGTTTGTAAAATTTTCAATAGCACGCTCAGTATACCATAAGAATTTATTAAAATTCAGAAGCTGTCTTAAATTTATTGATATGACGTAAGTTTTCTTATAGTTTTAAATTTTGAGTTTCTAAGCATTTTCTTTTTCGTTTTTTAATAGCGAGGTAATAAAGAGTATGTTAAAAAAGTCAAAATAGTTATGTTAATGAATGATAATATTCGAATTATTATTCGAAATTTCATACCATACTACTTCTTTTTTACTATTATAAATACTCTGAAGCAAGCAAAATAAAAAATACACTGGCTTCCAAAAATTAAGATACAACATATTTTTCGAAGCTCACCGGAAAAAAAATTGGCAGTCAGATTACACTTCATAGTTTATATGAATGACAATAATAAGCTATAAAAAAACTTACCCAAAAATTACAGCTACCACTTTTATTTTATAGAAAAGAATAGGTATTTGTGAACGAGAGAAAAATATGTAATTACGAAGTTTTCGTAATTTCGCATGTAAGTTTTGTTGTACTTGAACTATTGTTTTCAGTTTTGTTCAAAACCAGTAGAGTCTAGAAATGTCTAGAAGAAGTCGTTTGCCTGATTCATTAAAGTGGCAGGTGGTAGGATAAAAGGAAATGGGGTTGTCACAGGCCGATACTTCTAGAAGGCTCAATGTGTCTCGCAGTGTAAGCCAACGATTCTGGGATCAGTATGAATCCGAAGATTCTTTGTCCAGATGGCATGTTTTAGGCCTGCCACGTGTTATAACACCTGCCGAAGACCGGTTTCTAGCTCTATCGCCCCGATGGAGAAGACGCACTACTGTGCTACACTCATTTCAGACCACTTTGCAACATCAGGGAGAAGCTACTACGGTGTGAAGATGCCTTCACAAAGCAGGTCTCTATGCAAGGCGACTAGTTATATAACACCAGTCGAAGACCGGTTTCTAGCTCTATCGCCCCGATGGAGAAGACGCACTACTGTGCTACACTCATTTCAGACCACTTTGCAACATCAGGGAGAAGCTACTACGGTGTGAAGATGTCTTCACAAAACAGGTCTCTATGCAAGGCAACTAGTTGAGTGTGTCTCCTTCAACAGATGACAGAGAAGAGCTCGCTTATGTTAAGCAAGAGAACATAGGTTCTGGAACAGACAACAGTGGGCTTCTGTACTCTTCACAGACGAATCCAGATTCACACTGGAGAGCAATTCAGGATGTCTTCTGATCTGGAGCGAACAATGCACTCGATACCATCAATCAAACACTGCCGAAACACACAGGTACAGAAACGAGGGAGTCATGGTTTGGGCAGGGATCTCACTCGGAGGTCACACTGACCTGCATGTGTTCCATGGAGGAATTCTGACTGGGGCGAGATATTGGGATGAGATCCTTAATTCATATGTAAGTCCATATGCCGGTGCTATTGGTAATGGTTTCATTCTAATGGATGATAATGTGAGACCACACCGAGCTGTGGTTGTAGAGGATTATCTTGAGGATCACGGTTTGGAGAGAATGGAATGGACAGCTCACTCTCCAGACTTGAATCCGATAGAACATCTTTGGGACTATCTTGGAAGACAGATTGAGGCTTTAAGTCCTCCTCCAAAGTCATTAAATGAGCTGGAACAAGGCTTACTCCATGACCGGTCAGCGCTACCTATTTCGGTGTCCGACAATTTAATTGAGAATATGGGAATTCGATGCCGCCAATGCATTCAAGTCCGGGGTCGACATATTGCGTACTAGAACCAGTTTTGTAACGCTTCTGTCTCATTTTACTGCATAATACTGCGATGTTCTGATTTCTCCAAGAATGAAATTTTTCACCATGAGTGCTTTTTTGTTGTAATTTCAATTATATGTTTAACTTAAGTAAATTTCTATGTCGCATTTAATAAATAACAGTTTAGCGCACATTTTCTCCAAATTTGTTGTTTCTATATTCATTCATTTGAAAATTAGACAAAAAAAAAAAAAAAAAAAAAAAAAAAAAAAAACCGGTTGTACCTTAACTTTTGGAGGCCAGTGTATTTTAAATATCCTGATATTTTGCATTGATCAAAGATGTTCGATAAGCCTGTGTCTGAAGATGAGGGAAGCATAGAGTCGTTTCGGAGGCCCCTTTTCATTCGAGGAATATTTTCTAAGTTCGAGATACACGGAAACTCCCTTATGCTGCATATATTATTCCGAAACATGGACATTCCGAAACAGTTCACATATATTTCATTAAAGAAATTATTTTTATATTCCAAAATATATATAGACGTAATAACAGGGTACAATAAATAAAAATGTGGAAAAATGATTTTGTATAGTATTAGCGTAAAAACGTTGGTTGGATAAAATTTTGAATTTATACTGTTAAAAATTTAGATCTAGTTTGAACCAAATTTTAGTGCTCAGTAACTGCCACCATAAGATGGTGAAATCTCGCACCAACATTTTAAGCTTCCCATTTCACTTTGTTCCAACTATTAGAACTATGCTTCAACAGAAGTGCCAAAGCATTGTAAGATTTCAGAATCTTACAGTGCAGTTATTATGCACCAACATTTGGTTCAAACTAGGACAAGATTTTTAACACAGTAACATGTATAAAATATTAATATTTTGAAATAATTCTTCCCATTTTGGCAGTAGTTTAAATTATTATTACTTTATATTGTGCATACAAACCAAATTTAAAAAGTATTCATATTCAATGAGTAAAATAAACAAAATCTAATTACCTAACATTACAATTAATTCATTAAAAGATTCGGGTCCTTTCAATAATTTCTAAGCAAAGTACGTTCTTCTCATGCCTATTCGGTAATGAGAACCTATTTTTGAGTCCTCTGCACGTGTACTGTATGTGCTACAGATAATATATTTTACAGTAAATATCTTCTAGTATATCCTAATAATTTACATAAATTTCTTTATGAAATTATGTAATCCTGTTAAATTACACAATAAAGGATTTTTCCTCATAGAACTATGTTACTAGAATGCAACATAAAATGCAAGATAATACTTTTGAGCGCGCCTGTGAATAAACTACGAATGCTTCAATACCGAACATGCCATATCAAACATCAATAACATACCGTTAATTACCAAAAGCAAGCCCCTCTTTAGCAGACAGGATATTCTAATAATTTTAAGGGATGCTTATAATTGGAACTTTTGTGAAATAGATAGGTAAAATTAGGAAAGTGTGGGAATATATTTGGAACATATAAATTTCTCACAAGATATATGCAGCTTGCAAAACATATGAAGGCAGGGTATATTTTGAGGGGACTTACTATCAACATTTTAAGGTACATCGATTACAAATCAATCAGAGTATATTTACGCGAGTTACAGAACGAAGAGACAGACGGCAGACAGATAGACAAACTAAAATCCTAACTCTTTCCAGCTATGCTAAAAATGTGTTAAAAAGACACAGGGTAATAAAAATATTCGTAGCATACGTACAACCTTGCTGTTATTGCTTTTAAAGTTTTTTGAGATTAATTTTATATTAAAATAGATGAAAATCCTATTACGAAGCTTTGTAGCAGTCAAATAGTAAACATGTCATGTCTTTTCTTTACTTTAGATTTTACACATCATTTTTTAATAAAAGAGCAATGTTTATTTCTTTTTATTTCCTCCACTCTTTTCTTTTTGTTAATTTTTTCTATCATTTTGGCAATAGTTATCTCTTCTGCATATGCTGTTGTGTGATTGGTGTTTACTTTTCAGTTACAACCGACTGTCGAACATCTTCTAAGCTTTCTTTTCTACCCTTACTGTTCATTCGCGTCGTTGCCCTCTAACAGATACGCGTTGTTAAAATTTCTAGATCGAAACACGTCCGTTTTACGGTGATTAATACAAATTTTTATTATCTAATTATCAGGTATTCTGTTTTGCATGCTTGGTATTTATCAATATACTACTATTACTTCACTAAATGAATGGGTTCTTCTATTGTCAAATAGATAACGATACTTTAAAAAAATATTTATTTGTTTTAGAAAATGGAAGCCTATTTCTATTTATAATGATATTTAAAACATTTTTATCTCTACACAGATTTTAGAATTAGACTTAAAAAACATCAGAACTAAGTTTTGAAGCAGGAATGTAAGAAATCTACAATAGCTAAACATTATTGGAATTTCAACCACCACTTTAATTATAAAGAGGCTAAATTAATTCAGAAATGTAGTTCAGTTTTGGTTTAAAATTTTTACGAGGCTTATAATATTCATAAACATACTCTACTTTAGTTAACGATATGTTCAGCACCCCCTTTTTTTCGCTACTGTGGAGAGATTCCTGTGTAGTGGCTCCTTCTTTTTAGCTATTTCAGGGTCAGTTACGTCATTTCTTTAAGGTATTTAAACTGTTTGCTGTCACATTTTAATTCATTCAATAACTAGTACCCGGAACTATAGTCAAGGGGTTATTTTAACCCATTTCACCATTTTTAATTATTATTTTTTTGCACTGAGGAAGGGGATTGAGGCATCCTTGAAATGGTGCATATGGTTTTTTGATGGCTTTCTTTTTTTTACGAGATTTGCGCGTTAAAACATTGTTTGTAGTTTTTAACTTGTGTATTGAAATTTGCACAAAGTGTTTTATTTTTGCCTTTATTTTAATCTCTTCCTAAACAAGTCCAATTCATGTTCTGCACATTTCATAATTTCTGTACTTTTCTTTTCTAGAAATTCCAACTTCTTATCTGTTCATCTGTTGTGACACTGCTTTATGAAATCAAACATATATGAATTTGATACTTCTATTGATTTTTATATTTTATCGGTAAATAGATAAAAACAGTCAATGAACTAAAAAAATAAATATTTTTAAACAATTCTTTAGAATCATCTTCTGGTTAATAGATAAAAACAGTCAATGAACTAAAAAAATAACTATTTTTAAACAATTCTTTGGAATCATCTTCTGGTTAAGAAAAAAGAAAATAGGATTAAAAGAGAGAATTTATTTAATTTTCTTTTAAATGAAGCATACGTGTGCATTATAAAAACTCCAGAATTCTTAGTGTACTCAGTTTAACCACTTATTAGAAATAGTAAATCTTTAGACCAGTAATCTGAACGTCAATTTTACAGAACATTTTTATGTTCATCTCGCTTCACACATTAACTAATATTCTGAAAACCGCAGTTAATAATGTCAGATTATATGTACATAGTACGTACTAACGCTGTACAAATAAATAAATAAATAAATAAAAAATCTGTAATTTTTACAGAAAAAAATGTTTTAGCAAAAATAACTTTTGTCTGAAAAAAAAAAAAAATAGTTTGTAATTTTTGCAGAAAAAAAATGCAAAAAAAAAAAAAAAAAACAAGCTTTGTTGGTAAAAAAAAGTGAACTTTTTTATTTTTACAGAAAAAAATTTGTATCTTTCACAGATAAAGAACTGTTTAAAAAATTACAGTTATTTTCTGTAAATTGAACAATAATACCGATTTTGACAACAAACACTATTTTTCTGTCAATTTCAGAATTTGTGTTTTACAGTGTCAGCTTAAGGATTTCCCAAACATTCAGTAAATCTAATTTTAAAGAATGTTAAAGTATCTGATAGTATTTAATATTCCCTCTCTCATATACTATGAAATTCATTTGCTGCGTAATGATTAAATGAAAATGCAAGAAAACAGGAATAAAAAAATCATGTATCTAGCATGATTATGAAAAACTTTCCAACATATTTAGAATAGCCTGAAAAAAGCTTTACAATTTATAAAGATGAAAGATGTCTGAATAAACAATTTAGAAAATGCATAACGTATTTAAACCCAATTTCTGCAGGTACTATGAATAGTCTGAAAAATATTAAAATTTTTGTACATCCTGGTATATGATCCATAGATTCACTTGTATATTAAGTAGCATGTTAAAGTTAATTCAATTACTGTCGAAGTTCTTATTACTGTTGAAAGTTCCGTCAATAAAACGGACGGACCCACTACACTTAAGATTTTTTGTTCAGCCTTGTATACGATCCATAGAATTTATACATACCAAATAACGTGAAAAAAAAAAATTAAATTCCAAAACTTGCATTACAACTGAAAACTTATTTCCAGAAATTATTCCTATCAGGCAGTACTGTAATCAAATACTTTTGAGTGTCCTTGTAAATGAACGATGGATTATAATTGTCGGACGTTCCTCTCAGTCCACACAACTTTGAAGAATGTCCGTGGTAGATATAGCTGCCACCAGCGATATTACTAGGTGATATCGGTCACCCACTGTGAGGTTTGTGTAAATGAAGACTTACGCTGTCAAGTTACTGAATTATCAGTTTATTAAGAATATACACTATATTGCCATTGATTATTGGACACTTGCGATTTTAAACATTTTACTAAATATCTAGAAAAATACATGAGGAATCATCTCGAAACTCTTAGTGTATAAATATAATAGTATACGCCATACATCGCCGTGAAGATTTTTTACCGAAACTCCATAGGGGACCGTCAACAAATTAAAAAAGAATGAATATCTTTTGAATAACCTTGTAAAAACTAATGTAGCAAAAGTGCTCAAACTCTAGATTGTGATTGAATGCTTTATTGTAATACACTGTGTTCATTTTTATGTAAATAGCATGCATACTCGCAGAGTAATTAAGGTTTTTATAAAAATTGTCCCAAATTTTTCCAAGTTTTTTCCTTATAATTTTCAGAGTTCTTAATATAAAATAATACAGTCGAACCTCTATATAACGAAACTCCACACATCGAATTTCTCCATATAACGAATTTTTAGTAAGAACGGTCCCCTTTTCGCATGATTACATTAAAAACAGACTCTATATAGCGAAATATCTATCTCCATATAACGAATTTTTTCATAAATTGATCTTAATTTATTCAGTTTAAAAAAAAGCTTCGAAATCATATGGAATCAATTTTCCATCACTTATTTTTGATTTATCGTTCAGTGGAGAGGTTTTTTTTTTATAAATATTACTTCTCTCCTTATTCTTTAAATCTAACAAGTTCATCCCACCTCCCACACACCTTTCAAAATCCTTCTCAAAACACAGTCAATTGAATTGTTACACATATAAGAGAGGAATCAATGAGAGCACATAAGAGAGACCTTCAAATGGAGGAAAATATCAACTACAATTTTTCATTCCTTGCTAAAATTTGAGATTTTTTTTTGAGAGCGTAACAATTGTAATTTTAAAATCAAAACAACAAAAAATTACAGATTTCTTCCTCTGAAATTTATGTAAGTCTCCCTTATTTGATTTTCATTAAGCTTTCAAATAAATGTCTTTTCTCTTTTTTGAAACTGCTTAAATAAGTAAGAAATAAAATGTTAGGTTAATATATACTTTTAAACATTTCAAATTCTTAATAAAAAAGATCAAAAATAATATTTGTTCAAAATTTACACATTAAATACTATTTTTAACATCATACTCTATACATCGAATTTCTCTATATAACGAATTTTTTACTGGAACGATGGATTTCGTTATATAGAGGCTCGACTGTATTTTTTTTTTTCAGAAAATAGGACAAACAACATTGCACACAGTACCCTGTAATCAGAATTAAAAAATAATAAAAATTGTATGAAAAATGAGTAGGTTTACTAAATAATTTTTTACTGCGCATGCGTCAAAGATATCAAAATTTCATTTGAATATTATGTTAGCTAAATGTATAGAGCAACATTTGTAACAGTCTCAAAATCATAGCTTGAAAATTCTGAAAGTAATCGTCTATAGAAAAAGGACAAAATCCGTTGTTTCCAAAATGAAGCAAAAAAATGAGGGGTTTTATTCAAATGTAGTAGTACATCCCGTATTGTGTATTCTATATTGACACTAATCAATGAATATATGGATACAACCTCTCTTGTTTTTGCTTCATTTTGAGAATAACGGATTTTCAACTAATTCATTTGACGATTATTTTCAGAATTTTCAAGTTATGATTTTGTGACTTTCATAAAAGTTGCTCTATACATTTAACTAACATAATATGCAAATGAAATTTTGATATCGTTGACGCATGCGCAGCAAAAAATTATTTAGTATACCTACTCATTTTGTACACAATTTTCATTATTTTTTAACTCTGATTACAAGGTACTGTGTGCAATGTTGTTTGCCATATTTTCTGAAAAAAACATTATTTTATATTAAGAACTCTGAAAATTATAAGGAAAAAACTTGGAAAGATTTGGGACCATTTTTATAAAAACCTTAATTACTCTGCGAGTATGCATGCTATTTGCATAAAAATGAACAAGGCGTAATACAATAAGGCATTCAATCATAAACTGGAGTTTGAGCACTTTTGCTACATTAGTTTTGACAGGGTTATTCAAAAGATATTCATTCTTTTTTAATTTGTTGACGGTCCCCTATAGAGTTTCGGTAAAAAATCTTCACGGCGATGTATGGCGTATACTATTATATTTATACACTAAGAGTTTCGAGATGATTCCTCATGTATTTTTGTAGATATTTAGTAAAATGTCTAAAATCGCAAGTGTCCAATAATCAAAGGCAATATAGTGTATCTACACACTAAATACGCTATTTACAAATATATACAATTACAACTCGGATATAGGTGATCCGGTTCAACATTAAATTAGATACAGTAAAGATTGGCTGTGTACCATTCCAATTACACTTTCCACCTCACACTCAATACACGTTAAATTCACTTTATCGGAGCTCAACCTTGAGTCTCCCAACACAAGTATACTAGGCCTGCACTTCTTAGCCCAGAGCACTAAACACCAGGACGTCTGTGTCCTTTGCTCACCAGAAAACGAACTGCCTTACGCTCTACAACACAGAGCACACTTTACCAGAACCTCTGGCATACACCTTCTAGGTACGAGACCCACGAACGGAATGACTTCTCTGAGACAAACTTGCCCATCTCAACTCACGGGGTCACACAAATGTCAACCCCCTCTGGGGCTCCTTCATTGATCACATTCCCCCACCCTTTCTTGCCTAGTGACATGTTGCTAATCTGCTCATCATCTGCATACTTCACTGACAGATGGAAATGCCTCTGAGCAATCTTTTCTTTCTCTTGTTCACCACCTGCAAAGGATTAGCTGGCAATTCCCCTTTCCACGAAGAAGGAATGTCACCTTGGAAATTCTGTACACAACCATACAATACGGAATATTGGAATAGAGACATAGTAGAAATTCCATTCTTTAGCCGAGGTGGCATCAGAACCTGACAATAATCATACCAGATTCTACAGTAAGCTTTTTCTAAGACACCTCAATGATATATAAATGAATTTCAATATATTTAAAATTGCTTAGTATAATTGAAATAACTGCAAACGAGTTTTATACACAGGCGTAATGGAATTCTTTGAGTGTCCCTATATATGAAACGCAAATGTTACACACTTCATTTTAATTATCAAACATGCTACAGTTAACACCATGGACTTATTAATTAAAATGAATTGACATACCCATAAAATAATAAAAACTCAACTGTAACAGCTTTTGCAGAGGTTGATTATTGCTGGGTGAAACTTCCACCAGTCTATTTTAATAGAAATATTTTTCTTATTTAAACGCTTTTTCAAAGCAAAGTTTCTTTTATAAAAAAATGCAAAAGCAGATATTCATTTTTAGTGGTGGGAGTTTACTTAGGCTGTACTCAGGCCCTGCTGTCAGTGTGAATGAAACTGACTATAATAGTCGGGCAGACTGCCACAACTAAAAACAAACAGAAATTTTAAACATATTTAAGACAGAAAAGTTTCTTGAAAAAATTGCTGAAATAGGATAAAATTTTCAATTTAAAACTTACTGGTAGAAGTTTGCTTCGGTAGCTATAAGAAACTGTCGATCTGAACTAAAAAATCAGTCGTCATATTACGAACAATATTACGACAGACAAACGAACAAATTGAATCCATAACCACTTTTTAACTACATTGGAAAATATTAATCAATTCCTTTCATACAAATTTTGTTAGGTTAACACCACTTTTTAATTTTAAAAAGTTAACTTTACTTAAATAATCACGAAAGTGCTATAATTAAACAAAGCATAGACACAGGTGCACATATGATGCTATGGTTCCGAATGGGTTAAAAAATAAAAAGACCCGAGAAACTAGTTGGATGTGCCAATCCCAAAACTTTCTTCTATCTCATACATACATTTTAATATTAAGAAAAATAGTTACTCATTTTAATGCTTTAATAATTTTATTTCAATATTCTACCAACTTTGATTTTCATCTTAAAGTTCTGTTTCAATCAATTAATCGGAGTAAAAATGAATTTCCGTCTCTGCATGAGCCGATGGACAATAGAATGATAGATTTTTTTTTCAAATTCAGGGAGGACCTACTTGCCTTACCAAAAAATAATCATATACAAAATGTTAGTTCAGTTCTGGAACTAGCTTCATACACTTTTATGTGGTGCAATATTGAAAATGGCATAAAATTCCTAAGTGCAGCGTCCCCTTCCGGCGGATTTTTTTCAGATTCAGGGCGATGCAACTAGCCCTGAATACTTACACAAAAAATTTCGTTCAATTCAACGCATAACTTCATGTACTTTTGGTCGGTACAATATTGAAAATGGCACAAAAATCGCGATTGCAGCGCCCCCTTCCAACGGATTATTTTCAAATTCAGGAAGGACTAATTAGCCAAAATCATACACATACACAAGAAATTTGGTTCAATTTGATGCATAACTTCATATACTTTTGGTCGGTACAATATTGAAAATGAGCACAAAAATCGCGATTGCAGCGCCCCCTTCCGTCAGATTTTTTTCAAATTCAGGGAAGACCAACTAGTCATAGTCATACACATACACAAAAAATTTGGTTCAGTTCGATGCATAACTTCATATACTTTTGGTCGGTACAATATTAAAAATGACACAAAAATCGCGATTGCAGCGCCCCCTTCCGGCGGAATATTTCAAAACTGAAGGAGGACTTACTTGCCACAGCCAAAAACACTCACAAAAAATTTGGTTCAATTCTATGCATAACTTCATATACTTTTTGATGGTGGAATGGCGACATACACACAGACACACAGACAGACGGACAGGCAGACATTTTGTAAAAACATGTTTTTTGGAATCTCTGACTCATAAAACGTGTAAATCTGTCAAAAACCGGAAGTCGAAAAAATTTTCGATTACAATACTTTCTTCTATTGAAGATAGAAGAAAGTAAAAACAAAGAAGTTAAAAATATTATCGTCAGTTTTTAAAAAAATGATCACGAAAAGTATTTTATATTTTTTTCATATCGCGTAAAATTTCCTAAAATATTACACAGAGAATTGCGAGTGTTCGAGAACATTATTGACAAGATTCCAAACGTATTTGATTAATTTAAGACATAACATAGCCAAAATTGTGCATTCAAAATGTGTCCTTTAAATCAACTGTCCAAATGTGCTATTTTCATTTTTAGTAAATAATAAAATATGAAAATTATCTGAATTTCCATAGAAAGCATTATGACTTAATAGAAAATTTTCTATATTTTTTGAAGAAATCAACGAAATTTTACCAAGATGCAAAAATTTTGGATTTTTTTTATACAACTAATTCCGGATACTTAACTAACATATCTGCTTAATTATAAGCTAATCGAATAGTTTTTGCGGTAGTTACTGCGACAATATATATGTTGTAAGCTAATTGAGAAATCCGGCTGTTTGCAAAGAGTCCGGCTAATTAGAGAACATCTACGTTTTTAAAATTGGCCTGATATTTTTTAGGCTTATTGCAAAAGAGCCCGTAAAAAGTTAGGCTAGTTAAATATTACTCATTTTTTTATTCATTTTCCAAATCAGTGGAGTAGTGTTTGACTTCGGTTTGTCTGTCCGTCCGTTCGTGTTCTAACTCTCATAAATGTAGTTGGATTGCTCTGCAATCTTAATATGTTTTTTTACAATTACTACAGTTTAGTACCTGCTAAAAATTAAGCGTATAGAGTTCATAATTAATTTACAGGGACAACTAAAAGTATTCCGTTACAATAAGGTCAGTAACAGAAAATCGTTTTAAGTTCAATATGATTGACTTACAATTTATCGCTAATTCACAGGGACATACAAAAAATTTCGGATGCATTTGTGTACTGACTGTATCCGTCTGCTAACCCTAATTGTTAGAAATACGTTTCAGTTATGATGTGCAATTTTAAATTTAACTAAATTTTGCATATTACTGCAATTTATAAATCCTACAGATTATATACTGGGCTTACAAAATATTCTGTAAGCATTAATATATACGAGTATGTATTGCTTAAAGATGTTTTTTAAGTGAGTTTGGGTGAAATTTTAGTTTATAGTTTATTTTTTTATTATTGTTTATAGTTTTTGTTATAGTTCATTTATTAAATCAGTTCTGGAGATTTATCTCCTGGCTCGAATTATAATTTCAAATATGAAATCCTAACTTTCTATGCAATACATCTCTATTTCTGCGAATGAAGAAAAAAAAATCGACCATGGTCATGACCATTAGACCAAAAACATGTTAGAACTGAAGTCAATACACTAGTTCTGGCAAAATTATACTAATCAATGCATTTTTCACCCAATTGATTTTTACACTAAAAATCTTGCTTCAAAAATCATAACTAAAAATATTATTATCATTCTTCCATAAAACATTGTGTGATTTATCTATGTATTGTTTCTACTGCATCTACTGAAATAATTTTAATTGAATGAGTATTTTCAAAATTATTGTCTGTTATTCGAACAAAAACATGGTAAAATTGTGTTGAGCATCATATAATTGACTTCAATCATCTCTATTTTAAATCATTAATTTAAAATTCATTCTATTTTAAAACATTTATTTAATCATCTACATTAAAATTTCTATTTGCAAAAATATAATATAAGTCGCGTACAAATTAAATGCCATTTTATCTAGGTGCACTATATAAAAGCTTATAGTTTACTTCAGCAGTAGTTTTTTCTAATAAGTTTATTTGTTTTTCAAGAGCATTTTTTAACTTTTGAAAAATTTTACAAATTTCTATTTCTATTTAAAATTTTTTGTAAACATGAATACAAATATATAATTTTAAAGATAAATTATTAACTTTTATTAAAATTAAACCAAAATATCTTAATACAATGTTGTTAAAAAAAGTGTTTTGAACGTAGATGGATATTTTAAACGATGGTTACGTAGATACACTCTTTTTTTTTAAACTCAATCACATCGACTGATAAAGATATCAAACGAAGTAAAATTTCGCAATTAATTAAATTCTTTCAACACAAGTCAAAAGTCTTGGATTCGATACACAGATTGGGCATTTTTTTCACTTATTTGGAAAAATTCAATTAATTTTATATCTTTACCAATTAATATGACAAGGTAGAACCTGAATGAACGAAAGAAAATGTTTAAGAAGGAACTGTTTCATTAACTTACAATAAACCTACAAAATTAGTTACAATAAAGAATTCATTATACATTGCTACGTCTAACTCTTAACAAACGATAATTATCGTCACATTAACAAAATACTATTTCTATAAAACGCAATTGCAGAAATTGTTAAAATTAAACTTTAATCGTATATGTAAGCAGTAAAGATTAATAAAGATATATAATTATGATAAAGTTATCAATTAAGGTTCTTATGCTAGTATTCCAAAATAATAAAAAGCAAAATTGATTCAATCATAGAAATTTTTTTCCCGTGAAATCTAAACCCGGAATCATTTTCACCACATCAAAATTTACAAATGTACATTGCACATCTGTATTCACGTTTTAAAAAAAAATTGGCATTTTAATTTGATAATTTTGATTCAAAACTTGAAGTCTCAATGCTATTAGCTGAAATCGATATTAAACTGTTGATATTCTTTTACATATAAATCAAATTTTGTAAATGAAGTCAAAATTCACCGGGTTTTATAACAGAAGATATTTAAATTTTTATTTTTTCCCTTTTAATGAGAAAATGGCCACATAAAAATACAGCACTCAATTTTTTCCCTTTTTTTCCTTTCCTTTAAATAGAAATTGAGTACTCCTGTTGCCACGATTAGAAAAGAGGTATTAAAAGTTACAAAAAATTTAATATTTCCAAAACAAATTAAGATACAGCTTTTAAACAAATTTCATTTAAAAGTGCATTTTTTTCCCTACACGATGGTGTAAAAATTGAAAATGTGCGACATTAAGAAGTTTAAAAACTTTTAGTAGCAAAAACTGCAATACCGAAATTCATTTAAAATTTGAAAGTGTTGCCATGCGCAAAATGACGTATGAGTTACGCACAGATACATTTGGCCTATATAACATAGATATGTCAGGGTTAAAAATAATAACAGGGATTTTGTTTTAGTTTTCTTTCTTGGTATAATCGTAACATAAGTAGGTAAAGCTTAGACGTGAATCATAAAGTTATTTTCTTGTAAAATCACCAAATTATTATTATTGTTATTATTATCATTTATTTATTTTAATTAAAAAATAACCATCTACCTATTTCATAGCAGTTTCCCAATCGCATGTATTTTCTCCATTGCATCTCTGGTTTTTGTTAAGTTTGCCAGATTTTTATTCAAGGTTATGATGGTAACATTACTGCTATATTTAGCGGAACTGCAAATTGTAAATGGAATATCCCTTGCGGTTTTTTAAAAATACAGCCATTGACATTTATTTCTCCCTTACTGTAAAACAAGCAGAGATGAACGGCAAAAAGAAAAGAGGAAGAAGAATAAAAAATAAATTGGAAATTGCACGTGAAGCGTAGCAAATGAGGCGCGTTCGTATAATAACGAAATTTTAAAAATATTCAGATCTTGCTGATATAGTAGACAGTACTTCGAATACAGTATAGTGGTCGAAATCTTTGTGTTCCTGTAAATATGCAGGAAGTAATTTTTATTGCACTTCAGCAACGTATATCATATTCATGAAATGTGAAATAGTTTAATATAATTAAAACAAGCCCCAAACATTGTTTCCCCGTTTAGCATTATACAGTGGAATACTTTTGTTTGTTCCTGTAATTTAATAATAAATATTCTTTGCATCAAAAATTGTACAGAATGTATATTTTAGTATATATATATATATATACTTCATAGGTTAATGTTAATTTTATTATGTTCGAATGAGTGTAACACCATTATCATGCATTTGAAACTTTTCCCCATTGACCGTAATTTAACGGAATATTTTTGATTGTCCCTGTAATTGATCTATGCACCCGATTTTCATAAAATTTGAAATGACACGACAAAATCATGTAATAATTATATGTTTTAAATTTAAAACGATTAGGTTGGGTATTTTTTGCGTTGTTATATTCGGACAGACAGACGGACGGACAGACTGAACGGCAACTATAGGTGCTACTTATTTGCATAATTACGAACGCACCTAAAAAGGCTGGGTATTTCTGAGCATGTCCAAGAAACACTTCTGGAAAACCTGAATTACATTCATATTATTTTTTTTTATTAAAACTAAATCAAAATATGTTAATACAATAGTTTAAAAAAAAAAAAAAAAAAAAAAAATGTGTTTTGAACGTAGATGGATATTTTAAACGATGGATATGTAGATACACTTTTATTATTTTTAACTCAATCACATTGACTGATGAAGATATTAAACGACTCAAATTTCTCAATTAATTGAATTTTTCCAATATAAGTCAAAAGTCTTAGGTTCGATTCATCTTGTGCAATTTTTCACTCATTTGGAAAAATTCAATTCATATTATAGCTTCAGCAATTAATATGTTCGTCTTAAAAATAATAACAGCGATTTTGTTTTAGTTTTTCCTTTCTTTGTGTATCCGAGTAGGTAAAGCTTAGATTTCTATCATAAAGTTGTTTTCTTGTAAAATCATCAAATTATTATTATTACTATTAATTTAATTAATAATTTATCAAAATATATGTTAATTTTTTTTTTTGGAAAAAATTAAAAATGTGTTTTAAACGTAGAAGGATATTTTAAACGATGGATATGTACATACCCTTTTATTATTTTTAACCCAATCATATTGACTAATAAAGATGTCAAACAAACTGAAATTTCTCAATTGAATTTTTTCAATATAAGTAAAAATTCTTGGGTTCGACCCACGGATTGCAGATTTTTTTACTCATTTGGAAAAATTCAGTTCATTTTATATTTTTATCAATTAATAAATTTGAATAAAAAATCACAATAGTGATTTTGTTTTAGCTTTTCTTTCTCGGTGTAACCGTAACATGAGTAGGTAAAGCTTAGATGTCAACCATAAAGTTATTTTTTTGTAAAACCATCAAATTATTATTATTGTTATTATTTATTTATTTATTTATTTATTTTAATAAAAAAATAATCATTCTACCTATTTCATAGCAGTTCCACAATAACATGTATTTCCCCCATTGCATCTCTGGTTTTTGTTAAGTTTGCCATATTTTTATTCAAGGTTATGCTGGTAACATTACTGGCTATATTTAGCGGAACTGCAAATTGTAAATGGAATATCCCTTGCGGTTTTTTAAAAATACAGTCATTGACATTTATTTCTCCCTTACTGTAAAACAAGCAGAGTTGAACTTCAAAAAGAAAAAAAAAAAAAAAAAAAAAAAAAAAAAAAAAAAAGGCTGGGTTTTTCTGAGCATGTCCAAGAATCGCTTCTGGAAAACCTGAATTACATTTTAACCTTGATTGAATACCGTCTCGCAATATGCTTACGATTCACCTTGAATGTCTGACAACGAGCGTTTAAAAAAGCTAATTGAAGAGAATGAAAAAAAGGAATGGGTATTTATTTTATAGTTTGAAATTGTCAATCAACGAAAGAAAAATAAATAAATCAAGAATTATCATTTTCGCATTCATTTATTCAATTAAATACACTATATTGCCATTAATTATTGGACACTTGCGATTTTAGACATTTTACTAAATATCTAGAAACATACATGAGGAATCATCTCGAAACTCTTAGTGTATAAATCTAATAGTATACGTCATACATCTCCGTAAAGATTTTTTACCGAAACTCCATAGGGGACCGTCAACAAACTAAAAAATAATGAATATCTTTTGAATAACCCTGTCAAAACTAAAGTAGCAAAAGCGCTCAAACTCTAGATTATGATTGAATGCCTTATTGTAATACACTGTGTTCATTTTTATGCAAATAGCATGCATACTCGCAGAGCAATTAAGGTTTTTTATAAAAATGGTCCCAAATTTTTCCAAGTTTTTTCCTTATAATTTTCAGAGTTCTTAATATAAAATAATATTTTTTTCAGAAAATATGACAAACAACATTGCACACAGTACCTTGTAATCAGAATTAAAAAATAATGAAAATTGTATACAAAATGAGTTGGTTTACTAAATAATTTTTTACTGCGCATGCGTCAACGATATCAAAATTATATTTGCATATTATGTTAGCTAAATGTATAGAGCAACTTTTGTGAAAGTCACAAAATCATAACTTGAAAATTCTGAAAATAATCGTCAATTGAATAAGTTGAAAATCCGTTATTTTCAAAATGAAGTAAAAACAAGAGGGGTTGTATCCATATATTGATTGATTAGTGCCAATATAGAATACACAATACGGGATGTTACGACTACTTTTGGATAAAATCCCTCATTTTTTTGCTTCATTTTGGAAACAACGGATTTTGTCCTTTTTCTATAGACGATTACTTTCAGAACTTTCAAGCTATAATTTTGAGACTTTTACAAAAGTTGCTCTATACATTTAGCTAACATAATATGCAAATGAAATTTTGATATCTTTGACGCATGCGCAGTAAAAAATTATTTAGTAAACCTACTCATTTTTCATACAATTTTTATTATTTTTTAATTCTGATTACAGGGTACTGTGTGCAATGATGTTTGTCATATTTTCTGAAAAAAATATTATTTTATATTAAGAACTCTGAAAATTATAAGGGAAAAACTTAGAAAAATTTGGGGCCATTTTTATAAAAACCTTAATTACTCTGCGAGTATGCATGCTATTTGCATAAAAATGAACACAGTGTATTACAATAAAGCATTCGATCATAATCTAGAGTTTGAGCGCTTTTGCTACATTAGTTTTGACAGGGTTATTCAAAAGATATTCATTTTTTTTTAGTTTGTTGACGGTCCCCTATGGAGTTTCGGTAAAAAATCTTCACGGGTATGTATGACGTATACTATTATATTTATACACTAAGAGTTTCGAGATGATTCCTCATGTATTTTTCTAGATATTTAGTAAAATGTCTAAAATCGCAAGTGTCCCATAATCAATGGCAATATAGTGTATTGCATTTGTCATATTATAATTATCATATATTACTAGCAAAAGCTATGATTTGTTTGGATTGGAGTATTATTTATAAGATAAATATTTGAAAGTAAAAATATTTTTCTATATTATTTTTGCATTTTTATTAAAAAAATGTTTTTTTATATTTTGGCGCATTTTAATTTTAGAAATGTAAATTCAGCCAAGTAACTAAGAATTTCCTCAGAATTTTTTATTTATGATATCGATTAATTTTAATTGTTTACAATTCCGTTGTTGTCTCTTTATAAAAAAAGTTATTATATAATTCGTTTAAAAACAGTTTTTGAAATATTTTGGCGGAATAATGGAAATATATTTTATATTTAATGAATCATGATTCTATCTATAATGACTAACTCCATGAACTATTTTTTCTTCTGAAAATATACGTAGTTCATTTTTTATTTGCAACAATGCGTCCGTATTGAAAAAATGCAAAAATTAAATTAATTAAAATAATATATTTTTTTAAGTTATTCTTAAAAAAATATATATATATATATTGTGCAAATCTACAGATCATAATTTTTTTGTTTAGTTTTAAATCAAAATACTAAATAGTTTTTTTTTTTGCAAAATGTACTACAAAATGTAATTTATGTAGCATAATAGAGGATTCACTTCGCTCAACCTAGTTAAACAGTTACAAATACCCATTTTCAGACACCAAGAATGAGACTTTAAGAGGACAGCAGTAATAAATTTTGACTGCATAAATTTTAAGTAAGGTAAGTTAGGACTACTGGACCATGATCTAACTAGGCTATTTAATAAAATTCATTAATGTGTTCAAGTATTAGAGTTTGTGAATATTACCCTCCCATTTCTACTTCCTAAAGCAACGTATGTCAACTCAATCTTAACTCTGTCTTTCCTGTTATATGTTGCCGAAAATTTGAGTTTCATTTTTTATAAACATCGCTAATTTGATTGGACTTTTTTCGGCTTTTTATTAACATGCCGTAAATAATTTAACAAACTTTCTATTTAAAGATTAGGCATATTAATGCATTGATAATATTAGGTATCTATACATACAGTCGAACACCGCTAACATGAACTTTAAAGGGAATCAAAATTTTGTTCATGTTAACAGTAAGTCATGTTATCAATATCAAATCTTTGTATTCATCTTTATAGGGACTGTAAAAACAATTTATGTTAAAAGTAATTCACGTTAAGTGTGTTTATGTTAATGAGGTTTGACTGTATTAACTTCACATTTCAAATGCAAGATGATTGTTTTAGTTATCCCATAATTTTTTCAAAAACGGAGTAACTGGACCATGTGAGATTCAGCTATCCAAGCAGTTATCAATAATTTTTTGGATTTTTTTTATTACGGTAAATTAATCGAAGTGAAAAAAGTCTTTAAAACACCATAAAATATAATAAATTGCGCAAGGCCTTTCGAAAGAACTGACTCTTTCTTCGTCAGGCGCAAAGACGTACGTATACTATGAATGTAGCGGCACGACTGAAATGAAAAGGCGGGAAAAGGAACAAGCTGAAATAACAGTCAGTAGAAATGTAGAAGGCAACAGCCAATGACGGAAGAATATAATCAAAATTTTTAACTGTTACAGTGAAGAAGGGGGAGGGAGAAACAAAATAATAATAATAAAATACATATAAATAAATAAATAAGTAAAAAATTATTTATAAATAGTTATAAACACACACATATATATATACCTGAAATAATATATACATAATTAATACAAAAAGTTAATTATAAGGCAATTCTGAAAAGGTTTTCAACTTATTATCTTGCATATTTTCTACGGTAAATTAATTTGTTAATTGTTTTTTCCTTGCACTAAAGAAAGTTATGTAATACTTTATTAAATTTAATGGTAAAAATTTTAAAAAGCATCTTGGGGAATATCAAACCAAATTTCTTAAGAAAGGTAGCTAAGCACGAAATTTTACTATACATATGAAGAAGCGTACAAAACACATAGTTGCATTATTAGAAAATTAGCGAAATCAATAAAAATAATTTTGTTTGGTATGATAACACGATTTACTTTTCAACAAATTTATTGGACTTATAGAGCTTTCATTGAGGTAAATAAAAAAGAGAAGGAGATACTTAACAATTTACATTTGTTTTTAGATTCCCCCCCCCCCCTTTCCGAAAATGCCAGTAATGCTCTATTACGGTATTGTGGATACTATTTGATTATCCCGACGTCCAATTTCGCCAAATTATATAAATCGCCAAACTATTCGCAAAATTATATAAATTGGCACAATTTTTATTTTAAATAACGAAAAAAAAAAAAAAAAAAAAAAAAACCCAGATAAATTGGCAAAAAGTTAATGAAAATACAAATAAAACGTCGAATTATAAATCATTTGCTAATGTAACAAAAAGTAAGTGTGACATTTACGATAAGCCTACATTCGTATTTAATCTTATAGCTGGTATTAGTTTTTTGGTAGACAGGACAATCAAGGACTACCAAACTGCGACAAAGAAGCATCTCTATAAATCCCAAGATGATAATCATACTAACTGACAATTTACTGCATCAGATTAAGCATCTCATTTCCAATTAAAAAATATACTTGAATTGAAATTTGGATGAAATACAGGGTCATGGAAAATAGAAGAACATGAAAATAGGATTACAAATATTTCAGCAACTAACCGTCCGACTGACTTCATTATTTGTGCAAAACGTATGTTTTTTTATAGTATTTTACATTTTCTCCTAAAAAAAAAAAAAAAAATCGAAAAATTTTATGCACCTTTCATCACAACGAATATTTCGAGAGTTCGAAAAAAATAGTTCCGGATAATCAAGATTGCTAATATTGAATAGTCTTCTTTCCATTATTACATACTAAGTTAACACCAAGTTTGAAGTCTCTATCTCAATTTGTTCGGGAACGTTTACAGGCACATATACAGGTAAACGGTATTTAAAAAAAAGGAAAATATGTGTTTTGGAATTCAAAGCGTCTGAAACGTGTAAAACCCTCAATTTTTTTTTCTATTTTCAAAATGATTGCAAGACTTACCCTGTACTATGTATAATAGGTTTAAAAAAAGGAAGGGGGGGGGGTAGGGGCACACCAATGCACTCAGGAAGGTTAAAAAAACTTTTCAAACCATTAAAACAAAATCATTTTGTTCTTTCAAAAAAATTTACTCGTGTCTTCTGTTAATGCAAATTAAATTTAATACAAATTTCTTTTAAACAGCATAAATAACTTAAAATGATGATTTTTGTGTCACGCTGCTGTTGATTTTAATAAACTATGCAAAGAAAAAAAATATTCTTAGAATTTTTAGGATATTTATATTCAATAGATAGATTTTAGACATATATCTAACAAGGAAAGTTTCCATATTGGACATAATCAGATTAAAAAAAAAAAAAAATACTAATTAAGCTATTCATGTATGTAATAAAGAATCAGTGAAAATTAGCAACGGAATCGCAGTAGAAAACATGTAAAAAATAAAATACTTTGGAATATTTGGCGTAAAAAGACGAAAGTGTCTCACGATTTGCAGCACTCACGAGCACCACTTTTCCCCGCCAAAAGCAAACGATTTTAATGCAATTGAAAACTTTTAGATTTTTAGAATCCATGTAAATGGTATTTTATGAATTTAAACATAAACAACGAGAGAGTTACATTATTTACATATATATATATATATATATATATATATATATATATGTATATTAAATTTCATATATATCTTATTTGTTACTGTAGTTCTTTAATTTGCCTCTGGAAAAAATATTTTCATATATAAAAAATCCTTATTCAGTAAAATTATTTTCAAACATTTAAGCTTATTCAGAAATAAAAGTCAGAGGTTTCCATAGCAACAAAATCGAGTTGACAATGCTCAACTGGACTTTGAACCTGAAACAATTTTAATTAATTTAAATTTGAATTTAGTTTTATATCTCAAACTTTTTTAGTTAAACTTGAATGTAAATACATATAAATATCAATATAACGAAATTATACTTAAAACAAACTAAAGCTGACAAAGCCAAAGATATTTAACTTATCTAAACAAGTTGAACATGAAACTTTTTTCCTTTAAAATGCATTTTACATAAAAATCCCCCATTTTTTGAAATTGCTTTTCATCGCGAACCGATGATAAATCGCCAAATAATGAAATTTTCATTATTTTTGCAGACAGGATACGGAAGTTCCGCCGAAATTTTTTTTATAAACGTATATATCCTCATTTAAAAAACATTCTGTGATTTTTTCAGATTTTTTGGAGTATGCCCGTATGGAGACCTTCCTTGTAAGTGCATAAATATTAAATACACAGATGCTAGACATATCTAAATTTGTAAATGATTTATAATAGTGTGATGCGTGCCGTTTGACTCTGAATTCTGATGTTCTATTTGCGTGTAATTGATGACAACATTTAGCCTTCGGTTGTTACATAGAAGACATTTTTGTTACAAGGTGACAAAAATTTTCTTGTAAAAGAAAGAAGAAAAGGGAAAAAAAGGTTTTATTTTGAAATAATTGTCGAGGAACAATTTTCTGTTTCAACACCTCTTGATAAAAGTTCTCCGCCGTTGATACCGAGGAATCCAATGGACATTTTCTCGGTCAAGGTCAACTATTGGCCATCCAAGACGATTAAAGGATTTTAAACAAAACTAATGTTTCGCTTCATTCCTCTAGGCTCTAGACAAAGAAATAGTTTAAAATCAGTCAAATGTTGAAACTACTCCAGCGTGTAAAAAAAAAAAAAAAAAAAAAAAAAAAAAAAATTCCGCTTTTAAAGTTTGAGCGTAAAAGTTTTATTAATATGATGATGACAAATGATGGTATAAATAAATTAATTTAACTGTCAAATCTCTTTCAGAAAATGAATTATGATGAACTTGATCTTAATGAATAATTAATGAGCAATTTTATATAAGTATTTTAATCAAATGGAATTAAAATTGTTATGCTAGACATATCTAAACTGGCAAGTAAAACAGTAAAAATTGCATTCTTATACGAACAAAAGTAATCAATTTCTTTCTGTCATCAAAACCGGTTTTATTTGTTTATTTTTTTTTTATACCAGGAACCTCCGAAATTGAGGAAGAAGTAAAAAATATCTTAACGCAGTGACTTTTAGTCGTAAAAGAATGAAATTTTTACTGTTTTGCTTCTCAGAGGAAGGGAAAAAACATTTCTAAATATAAATTATAGAGGTTAAAAAAATAAAAATAAATTAAACTTAAAAAATGTAATGTCAGCACTATGTTTGTTACCTTTTTTTTTTGGACATATTTGAAATTTAAATTGTCAATTGTATCACCACAACCACCACCACAAACAAAAACAACAACAACAACAACAACAACAACAACAACAACAACAATAATAATAATAATAATAATAATAATAATAATAATAATAATAATAATAATAATAATAATAATAAAAACTAAAGTACGTTTCAATTATTTTGGTACAACCTCCTGTACAAAAGTAACACCGAAATGTATAAAGTTTTAAAACTAAAACAGTAAATAAATAAGTAAATAAAAATGAGAAATTTAATTAAAACCAGCCCTTCTGATATTGATTTTTTTGTTACGTAAATTAGAATTTAATAGAAATTAAACAAGTCATACACCTTTTAACAAGAAACATTCGCGAAGTACCCCATACCGACCAGAATGAATTTTGCTGGCATTAAAAGGCATATGATATACACCCCCATCAAGTTTAATCGACAGTCATTTCTTTAGGACAGTCACAATGTGTTTAAAAGTATCATGCAAAGACATACTTAAATGAAAAAAAAATCGGTGTAACATTAACTTTGAAACAGTAATCGCTTCCTTTCCGACATAAACAAATACTATATAATAGCTTAAAAAAAAAAAAAAAAAAAATTCACGTACTTACATGTGCATTCAAAGACATGTTACAAGAGTGACTACAATGACATCATTCAAAATATTTATATATATATATATTTGCGTAGGATAGCTGAGGACGATCTACAACACATCTGGTTTTAACGTTTTCGATTTTGGTTATAGGTTTTTGAATATTAGGATAGTTGAAATTTCAGAACCTGTTCCAACCGCTTCTGAAAGTTAAAGTAATTTTTTTTAATTTGAAATTAACATTGAAAAATTAAAAACTAGCCCAGAAGTAGATCGTCCTTAGCTATACTGTTTCATTTCCGCTATGAGAATGATCTTTTATCTTTTTGTAGTGGAAGCTGAAGCTGAAACAATCCTCAAACGCTCGCCATGCGAATAACGGTGAGCAAATGGAAAATCTACCACGCGTTACTATAGAAATTCCTTTCTAATTTGTGATGGTCAGTCAACGTCAAGCGCTTCTCTTACTAAAAAAGAGTGTCGATCTGAGTGGCCAAAAAAATTACGATACATCATTTGATCCACCACAGCCAAATGATCGGTGCGGATTTGATGATTATTGATGTATTAACGTCTATCGGCATGCCAATGCAGTGGAACACTGTCTTGCTGCGTCCCGATGTACTGATTATGTGGGACTTCATGCGAATGTTTTGCACCACTTTGTTTTTAACATATGGTCATCTTCTACTTTTTTCCTCTGCATAATAAGCCTATCCCTGGAAATTGCTTCGTTCACCTTATGACGTTGTGATAATGTAGTGGCTCTTTAAAAAATTCGATCAGAAATTGTCACTGAACAACAATCCATGATGTTTTTGTGTATTCTAAAATACAATAAGCTTTTGCGGGGATATTGTCATTTTGAATAACAGCTCCTCTAATGACAATTTCAATAACAGTAGACTTTTTGTTGATGCCAGATAAAATATGTATTATTCTACTGTCACGTTGTTTTTTTATTTTTCAATTCAATTCATTACAGCAATTTAAAGTTGCTCATTTTTTTTTCGTTTGAATTACCCTGTATGATCTATCAATGCAAAAACCTTTAACGGGTTAAAGATTTGTGATGCAGCATTTCATTTTACGTCTCTAAGTATGGGTTTTAAAAATAATAATATCAAATTTTGAATGACGGTATACTATTAATGAAAAAATATAAATTTGTTTTATTTATTTCATAATTTTATTTTTAGTCTATTTATAATCGCATGGAAAAAGTTATGTTCAACATGAAAAGAGGTCTAAAACTTTATTCGCTGATGCTTTTTTCATCCACATCTCTTATAAATTCAAAATATGAGTTTGAAAAGATATGATTATAATTCAAGTGACATCTTGGTATAACACCTTTAAAAGGTTTGTTTCAAAATTCAATTTAAATTATTTTTGATTTGGTTAGCATATATTTACACTTGTAAACAATGTTTTTAGTTTTCCAATTCATTGTCATATATATTACTTTCATTGTGCCTATATTATGTATTCAAATGTATTTATTTCATAAATTAATTTATCTTTTGCGTCACGCTATTCAAAATTGTAAATAAGATTTCTGTAAATAGAATTTTTTTTTTATAAATAAATATAGGTCTGTAAAATTTCCAGTCAGAGGTTGGAACATATATGCTGCAACCTCTCTCTGGCTCCAGCTCTAGATAGAGCAGCCTCTATCTAGAACATAACCTTTCGAATAAAATTTTCTTACTAGATTGTATTCAGCGTGTCTCTGTGGACTACTTTATTCCAAATATCACTTGGTATATTCTTGTCTCACTGATTCTGGACGGTCGATCAACCTAAATGGTCGACCTCAATGCTGAGAACAAATTATTCGGTGTGAGTGCAATCACATTTTAACTTTTGGGGATGAATACATAATGCAAATTAAGTGGACATTTTACCTCAAAATTGGTTTAAATATCGATTTTTTTATATTAAATGAAATCCCGTTTAATTTCAAATACTTTGTGGCCTTATTTTTACCAATACAAAAATTATATAGTGTAGATAGTGTAAATTTTATTAATACACCCAGCGCAGCTTATCACACAAATGAAAACTTTAAACGGCTTTTTTCTCAACGTTCATATTTTCAAATTTCTAAAGCTTCTGCTGTGTTTGATATAGAGATTAAAATTTTTTTTTGTACATGTTCTTTATTATATATGTAATAAATCTGCTAAACGAATTAGCTTTCAGGTTTTTCATTATTTAATTAAAAATAAATAAATAAATAAAAGATATAGATGTGTCAGATTTTATCATTTTAAACTACCGTAATTTCCTGCGTATAGTCCGCGGATCAAACAATTCTTTTTGGATACAGAAATTTTATTTAGTGATTGAAGACCAATAATTGTTTGATCCGCGGAATATACGCAGGAAATTACGGTACATGTATCAGTGTAAAAAATATTAAATGTAACATTAATTGCATTAAAAAACCCATACACAGTGTTGTGTAACATACATTTGAAAATCTTTAAGAAAAGATGGCCAAAAATCTTAACACTACAAAAAAGTAATAGAGATTAAAAAAAAAAAATGAATTTCTTTAAAAGTTTAAAAAATATATTTAATTCGGTTATTTTTTTTACTTTTTTTAAACACTGAAAAGCAGCGAGTTCACCATTTGAACCATATTAAAAAAAATAATAAACAAAATCGTTGAAAAGGTAAACTGTCTTCTTAAAGAAATGCCTTTAACCCTTTCGGACCTAGTGCACTATTAATAGCACGTGTCTTTTAATGGTGTATTATTTTTTTTAAAGAAATACCTTTGCTACTATTTACATGTAATAATGTCATTACATGTCTATGCTTTCATAATATAGCTTCATTTATATTTAAGCATTTTTGAATATACTAATTATTATTATTTGTTTGATTCTCTTTGTGCCATTTGCGATTCTTTTATTTAAAAAATATATTTCACTCTTTAAATTTAAAATAAAAGTTACTTTCTTGAAAGAGCCATGTGTAATAAAGCGCAAAAATTATTAGAAAGTTGTAAAATAAGTTAAATCTTATTGTAATACAATATTTTCTAAACATCTCCAAAAATTCTTCCTTAGCATATTGTCAAATTAATATTAATTGAATAATACGCAAAACAACAACATTCGTTATCTTTCAGATGATGAAATATTTGTTAATGTTCGTTATCACTAATTAATCAATTTGGATAGCTAGTGTTAATGTTATTAATTAAAAAGTAATTATTTTCTAAAAATTGAAAAGAATAAATTGGACTCGAAAAGATTAAACTAAAAATAAGTCGCACAATTTTCAAAATGTTAGACAGAATTATCCTAAGAGAGAAATCAATTTTCCGTTGTTTTTAGCCATCCTGTATATATTCGAATTTGTAACGAGACAAATAAGACAATTTCTTTTGTTAGCAAAATCAGGGATTCTGTAGATGAAAAATATAAAAATTCTGAATGGCCGTTTGAATGATTAAACATGCAGAATATCAAAATTAATTACTTGAATTACATAACACCTGCTATTTAGCATGCACGTGTAAAAGAAGTCGAGAGAGAATTACATGACAGTTATTTTATAATCAATTATGTAATTTTACTTGTAGATTAACATGCTACGGAGAATTTCCGAAAGTTATTTTAATTCTTATTATCTTGAAACAAATGACTCATTTGTTGTTCTAAGTATTTTACACAGGTAAAAGAGAAAGAAAATAAGAAAAAGGCATTTTGTAATATTGCTTCGCATTTTCAATATGAAATGAAGATGAGCTGTAATTATGCTGTTTTCCGACAAGGAAACAAACATACGCACGTTGCTGAGAAAACCTGAAGTTCAAAACACAATAACTGTCGGTATTCCAGAGAGTTTCTGTTCTTTGAGTAATGTTATCTTAATGAAGAAAAAGTTCGGTAAAGGATGTAAGAAACGGAAATTCATCGCTATTCTTGGCGGCAAGAGTAAAAAAAAAAAGCTAAAAAAATAGTCAATAAATGAAGTGTACTTTTGAAAAATAATGATAAAAATTTTAGTGTGGTGAAAAATCTTCTTTGGCCTATAATTAAAGTTGCAAAAATTACAAAAAAAAAAAAAAAAAAAAAAAAAAAAAAAAAAAGAGAGAGAGAGAAAAAAAAAAAAAGAGAAAAAAAAATCACCCGGCAATAAACTGGATTTTTTAAAGGAATAAACTGGGTTTTTGAGAATAAACCATGTGCTTTGAGAATAAATCTGGGAAATACCGGGTTTGTTAGAAATAAACCCGAGATTAAACTTTTTTTTAAAAAGTCTACATATAATTAATATTGCCAGGTGTCTTGATTTACATGGGGTGTCCAGACAATTAAGGGGCTAATATTACATCCTGCCGAACAGGGATGTAGTCGTAAAATAAGCAGAGAATATATTCGCTAATCAGAGGTTTATACGCTCAAAGGCAAAGGGTATACCCTAGAGTGTATATATTATATCTTTCTTGAGAAACAGAGGGTATACGGTGTTCTTGGAAAAAATCCAGAAGGTATACGGCGTATACCCGCGTGTACTCTTCACTACATCCCTGCCGCGGAATCATTGCGAGCGGGATGGAAATGTCTCGACTTTTTAGAACTAACATCTTTAAAATTTCTCCAGGAATCACGCCATTTCTTACTATCTGTTGCATTTTAAATTAATAAAAATTTAAAGATTCCAGGAAAAAAATAGAATAAAAATTAAATTTTTGAAGATTTGACTATCATAGATTTAGTCTACAGTTTCTATAGCTAATTGTGACTTTTTTTTTACGAATATGCACAAAGTTTTATGCCTTTTATACTTAAAGGGCCATCAAACCTTCATTTTTTTAATGAAGTATTCGGTCTTTTAAATAATAATAAAAAAAACTGTTTCCGCAGTTTAAAATTCAAATAAAAATGATATGTTTCAATTATTTTATTGATGTCAGTTAGTAAGAAAACTATTCCAATCATTTAGCTCCAGTTTCAATTTCTGCTGCATGGTTGCTACCGCAGTGTTACATTTTTATACATTTATTGAGCTAGGTTAATTGATATAAAAAAGTCCTACCGGCAGTGCCGGGAGGAAGAGGTAGCTTTCATATACCTTATTTATTTATTTTAAATTATATTATATTATTCAAACATACGAAACTCAAATTAATGGAACCCGATTATATAAGAGTAGTATATGGTACCGACTATGGAACACTTTTTATATTCCACTAAACGCAAATATTTAACGATTTTTGTAAGATTTTCATCAAAAAGTTTGTCTGTCTAAATATAGAGGATGTAACGATTTTAGTACGATTTATCGAGCAAATGATGATAAAATATTGCATGATTTGCATTGGTTGGATATTTTATTTTTTCTACTAAATTATGTAAAGACGAAGTTTTAAGAAAGGGTTATGGAATAAAGAATCATGATTATAAATAATAACGTAATCAATTGAGATGAAATATTTATCAATTTTAAAAGCTAATATTTAATTATTGTATTGATGAAAAAATTTTGCCTGACGCCCTTAGTCTACCAAATGGTAATGAACAATCTTCCTCTAGAATAGTCTTGATAGGAAAAGCAAAGAGCTGCATTGTATAATATTATTATCAATTGCATTACATTGAAGTCTGAAATAAAAGTTAAATGCTTTTTATCATATGTTTTTTAATGTGAATATTATTTTGATACTTTCATAGTTCAATAAATGGTATTGAGTAGAATCCATTTGATTATTGTGTTATCAGAAAGTTCGTCAAATAAAGGATATAATCCTTCGGCTTAAAATTGAAATTTTATTTAAAAACCATTTATATATGATATCCATTCCCAATCAATTTTATCTTCAAATTCTTTTAGAAAATTATGGGATAATATTTGACGAAAGGATATTCCTTCCCAATCAACTTTATTTTGAAATTCTCTAATAAAATCTTCTGATAGTGTCTGACGAAACGATATATAATACCAATTAACTTTATCTTGAAATTCTCTAATAAAATCTTCTGATATTTTTTCATTCTGTGATATACAATCCCAGTCAAGTTTATCTTTAAATTTTCTTATAAATTCAATGGGTAATTTCATAACTTTTTCACTTAAATGAAAATTAATTTTATTGATATATAATGAAATAAATGTGTAAAATTCTTTACATTGCGATAATTCGACAAATAAATCTTTATATTTATGAATTATAATATCGTCTAATCTTTGAGCTGACACCATTTTATATCGAAGCAATTTTATAAACACTTTTATTTTTCGTCTTTATTCAAAACTTGTCTCAATTCATTAATAAATCGTATTAAAATATTTTTTAATTCGAAAATTTCATCCATTAATTTTTCTCTGTTCGGTAGTTCTTCTTCGTAATAATGGCCAAATTTTTTATTTAATTCACCCAGTTGAACGGAAAGAATTTTTTTCCATTTATCGTTATAAAAATTATCTGGTAATTGATCAAACTTATATTCAATGAGATTACAAAAATCTAGTTTATGCATATACTTTTCTAAAAATCTTTCACCAAATGTTTGAAAACGGGTTATTAATAGCCAATTAAGTCCTTCTTCCAATGTGCACATAGTATTTTCTGCAAGCTGTTGAAATTGAGATACTTTATGTAAATCTAATTTTTCATGATAGGTTTGAATAAATTCGTCACTTAAGGTTTGATATTGAGATATAACAACCCAATTTATATAATTCGAATGTTTTAATATAAATTCCTCAGACAGCTTCTGATTTTTACAAACTAAATTCCAGTCTAATTCTTCTTTATATTTTTCTATAAATTTTTCCGAAAGTTTTTGAAAAATGCATATAACATTCCATTCGATATAATCTATGAGTTCTTCCATAAAACATTCGGATAATACGGAATATCTACAAACTAACTTCCAATTGAGTTTATCCTTCAAATTTCGAAGGACATCTTCGGATAAATTTTTCGTCTTAGAAAATTCGTCCCAGTTGATATCCATTTAATAATGAAATATTTTTAAAAAGGAATTTTTTCAATATGCATCCAAGGTTTTAAGGTGACTGGAAAATTACTTTTGGATTTTATCAAAAATGTAATCATGTCACCACTTTTTCCATAATCAAAACGAGTTACGGAATAATCATCAAACATTTCTCCGCTTAAAATTATTTTATCTTCGATTTTTAGTTCTATCACTGTAGCCCTATTTTTGCCGATTAAACTATTATATATTAAATATATAGTAATTTTCATATGCATATCTGTAGATAATCGCATTTCTTGATCCAGTAATTTAGAACTCATTAAGTCAAAATTTACTTTGGTAAATTCTTTATCTGTAAAAGTCTGAAAATTATCTTTTATAGTAACCCAGATATCTTTACTGTCTACATATATTTTATTGACTATGTCTTTATCGTTTTCGGGTTCTGGAATGTTGGTAATTATTTTATTTTTGGCATCAAATTTATCATTCTTTAATATTAATGCATTTTTTTCTAAATATCGTTTATTCACAACATTTTTATCATCTTTTGGGTCTGCGACGTTTCCTATTCTTTTTCCTTTGGCGTCGTAAGATTTTCCGTCGATTAGATGTAAAGTGTTTTCATCGAGTTCTTGTATTCTCTTACCCGTTTCTTCTGTGAAAGTTAAAAAATTACTATCGTAATTAATATTATTTTTCTGTATAAAATCTTTTAGTTCAAAATGATTATTTTCTATTTTATTCAAAACGAAACGTTTAGGGGTTAAATCTAAATCATCGATGGGGTCTGAAGCATTTTTTAATATCTTATTATCCATATCGAAATTTCCATCCGGCGTTAATTTAAAACCTATACCGGGGGGTCCGATAGGGCCTTTTCGCACTGGATTATCATACGGCGGATAATAAACAGCCATTTATAAAGACTAAAAAATGTTATTCTCCTAACGTTTTAATCATAGTAATTTCTTTTTTATTCATATTTAATATACATTTCTTTCTTACTTCTAAAATATAGTAAAATACATATTCTTTGGTTGTTTCTTTTTCTAATTTCCAATTGAATTCTATTCTCAAATTTTCAAGAGTGGTATAGTTTACATGATTTGACAAATCAAAATGAATTATGGGATATAATTTACCAAAATCTGCATAATTGACCATACAACCGGTTTCTGTATTTAGATTATTGAGACCTGATTCCAGAAAAGATTCATATAATCTATTATATTCCTTTTTACCAAAATCCATAGTATATCGCTCTGCAGGTAATGGCGATCTGTTAATCATCAACCAACATTCGATCATATCCAAGTTATCAAATATCATATTATTTTTTTTAGGATTTTCATTTCTTTCGAAATATTGCGGTATGACGAATAATCTTAAAACTTCATCGGATGTAGCTGATATAGAATCGGAACCGCTTTTATATTTATTAATAGGACTAGATCTGTTAATTTCATACTGATTCCAGTTTATTTCTATATCCGTATTAGATAATTTTAATTCATTATAGAGAATCTCCGCTCCATTTTTAAAATCGACGTATCTCACCCAGAGCGCTATGTCTTCAATTTCTACTTTATAATCTGGATTTGCAACGTCTGTGTAAATCATATTTCTACTATCGTCTCTTTGGAATTCCATTCTTATTATGAAACCAGAAATGGCTTTTTTATATTCTGCGACGAAATCAAAAATTTCCTTTAAAGGTGTCCATGTTGTAACTGAATTACTATTTTTCGACAATTCCCATCTTTTTTTAAATCCTTTATTGTAGTTTTCATTTTTTACAATTTTTAATTTATTGACGATATCTGTTACAGAGGTTGTAGCCGTTATCGTACCATCGCTTTCAAGTAAACTTTTATTTCTATCAGCACTATCACTGGTATCTGGATAAAAACCTATATTGGTGGCTTCTGATGTTGAATAATCTCTGGTATAATCCTTCAGTCTCTTAACCTGCAGAATGTAGGAGTGATAGTCTCCAACTGATTCGATTATTTGTTTACCTATCTGAAGTTTTACGCCTTTCATAGAACCTACAGCTGCGACATTATCGTCGTTTATAGAATCGCCATTGGATTTTATAATTTTCCACTTTGTCTCCAGATAACTCTCCGATAGTGAAATAGGATCATTGGTATCTGTAATTTCGAAATGAAACGTAGTATTTTCTTTTTTGTCATTATGGCTTGTACTAGGCAATCTTATTTTTTTTAATTCGCTACTTTTTATATCGTTATTATAATAATAATGAGTATCTCTCAGATCATAAATTTTTTCCATTTATTTAGGAAGAATTTTCAGACCTGTTCCTTTCATCTTTTTTGAAAATATTTCTTTCAATATGTCAGCATCAGTCAATTTGTCAACAACTGTCAAATCTACTTTTTTAGATTTAAAAAATCCTTTTCCTTGAATTCTTTTACTTTTCCTATATAATCTGTGTTGATTCATTTATTTATTGAGAAAATTTAGTTAATATCAATTGATATATTTTTTCAACATAGTCTTCTTTTTCCTCTACGACTCTAAAATTATACTCAATTAAACCTTTATTTAAATCAATTAATTCGCCATTTTGATTCGTAACTGTCATCCTTATTCTACGAATTGAATCCCTATTTTTCACAGGATAATATATTAAATTATTGAATTCTTTCGAAATGATAACACCCGGTACATCTCTCGGTGTAAAAGAATAAATAACTTCTGAATTATTCTGGTTGATTAAAGATCCATTCACTACATCACAATGAATATATATAATGTCGTTTCCGTTTGTTATATCCGCTATATTTTCACCTTCTATTACAGTCTCTTCATCATGACTTTCGTAAACTTTTTTTTCAAAGCCTATTAACTTATGAAAATCGCTTTTTGTTAAGTCGATATTCCAACCTTTAGTTAATTTAATAAGCATTCTTAGTCTAGATTGTATTCTACCAAATTTTACCGGAGGATCGTCTGAACCAAACGCTTTCATTACATCTATATTTAAATCTTCAACATTTTTATTACCATAAGGAATAGTGATAGATTTAACATTATTCTCATCTGTGTATACGTCAAATGTATTAGTTTTATCTGTTATGTTAAACCATGAAACTGTCATAGTAAAAGATTGCAATGCTAATTTTTTTAATTTAAGAGGTTTTGGAAATTCAACAGTGAAATCCTCTGATTTTTCATGAATTTTTGGTTTCAATTTGATCATTTATTAGACAGAAAAAATCTTTAAAGATGAAAAACAAGCTTTTCGTTATAATCGCTAGGCTGTTGAGTAAATGAATTAAGTACACATTCTGGACATTTGCCTTTATTTCTTTCCTTTATATATTTCATACAAAATAATCCACAGTTTACAGAAGTAGGTTTTTGTAAAAAACTATCATTGTGAGCTATATTGACTTTTTTATTGGAAAGTTTAAGAAATTTCATAATATTTTCAGGAATATATTTTTCTTTGAGTTTAATATTTTTATATATATATTCCCCAAAAGGATCGAAATATTCTACATAGTTATATTTCGGGTCATTATAGTAACAAACCCAGTGTGTTCCTGGGCCGGTGGAGATATCTAAATTAATAATCCCACTTTCAAACTTTCCAATCTTTTTAGGAAGTAAATCGGAAGTGAAAACATCCCTAAATCCTTTTTCATCTTTCATATTTTCTTTAATCGTTTTATCCGATATACCCAATTTTGTTATCGGAATTTTTTTTTTTTTTTAGACAGGGAAGCTGACGCTTTTAGACCAGATCCTTTGTTTTCCCAAGGCTGATAAACTCCAGATCCCGAAATTTTATCCAGGATTTTTTTAGTTCCCCAACCTGCTGCCCCACTCGCGGCACCGAGTCCTAGTGATGTTAAAATAGGAATTAAAAAGGGTAAAAATCCACCGTTTTTATCTAATTGAGTTTTGCTTATATTTATTCTTTTACCTTTACTAATCTGATTAATCTGTGTTTTAGTTAAATACATTTCATAATTAGGAGGTTTAGAATTGTCTATCTGCAGTGTCAGTTCTTCTTTTTTTCTAAGAGCAGATTTCAATTTACTAATCTGCCCGTCACTCAAATGAATCTTCTTTTTTACATAACTCATTTATTAGGCAGCAAAAAGCTGACGCTTTCAAAGAAGAAATTGGTTGTATAATCGTTCTTTATCTCCATTAGTTATTTTTTTAGCTTTAATGAGTTTGTCTATTAGCAGTTTGATTTCATTTTTTAATTTTTTCGACTTGCTACCTTGACATATTTTATCCAGCAATTCAGATAATAAACCTAATCCTTTACCGACTTTCATTACTTCGCTACCTCGAATTGTAGTTAATCTAGCCATATATTTTTGTAGCTCCCCTTCGTTATATTCAACTGCTTTATATTCAACCTTTTTCTGACTTAATTCCTCCTCCGAAAGATTTTTAGCCCTCGTAATTGTACTTTGTAAGTTGCCTTTTTTCCTCGATAATTCTTCTTTTAAATGCTTTGCCTTTGTATACATTTCATCTAATTTTTCTTGATTGTCTAGGAGTTTCGAAGGTCTGTATAATTGTACAGATTTTAAATAGCTTAGATCTAAATTTTGATCAACGTTATAAGTAAGCGGCGGTTCTTTATATAATTCTTTGACATCTTCGATCGCTTCAGGAATAATTCTAGATGATTCTGCAATAGGCTGTAAAGATATATTTAATTCGTCCAATTTATCATTGATAGCTTTAATATTTTCTTTTCTACTTTTATCCTGTTCTTCTAATTTTTTAGTGACAGGTTTATGAAATTCAGTTAAACTTTTGTCTATACCTAGCTTTCTATCACGCTGTTCTTCATTATTTTTTCTAATATCTGCTTGTAATTTGACAAGTTTTATTGCATTTTTTAATTCTTCTTTTTGTTTCTTATTTCGATTTTTTTCTAAATCGTTTATTTTATCCATTTATAGACAGTGAAAAGCTGAAGCTAATTAGAAGCGATAGCACAGACGTCTATTTTTACTGACAGCTAATATGTTTTTACTAGCAGTAATTTTATTTTTTACTAGCTGTAAACTTTCTCAGTAAATAAATGATTAAAATTAAAAATTACACAGAACCGGAAGAATTGCCGGACCCTAAACAACATCGTTTTTTACCCAGACATCCTTTTAGATTATTAATAATCGGCCCATCAGGTTGTGGAAAGACAAATTTACTAATAAATTTATTAAACGGTTTTGAGAATCCTAGTAATGTAAGATTAGATTTCGACGCGCTATATTTATGCGCAAAAGATATTTTCGAGCCAAAGTATTCTAAATTACAAGAAGATTATACACTGTTTGAAGGTGTTGAAAGAGACGATATTTTAAAATGTAAAAAAATAAATAAAAATAAAAAAACGGAAATATTAAAATTGTATGATAAATATAAAAAGAATGTATTATTTTCTTCAGATTTGAGTGAATTTATTACTGTCGACGATCTAGATTCCTCAGAAAAAAATCTTGTTGTGTTTGACGATTGTGTTACAGAGAAAGACCAGAAAGTTATAGTAGATTTGTTTATAAGAGGTCGAAAGAAAAATGCATCCATTATTTATTTAACGCAGTCTTATTACTCAACTCCTCCAGATATTAGAAAAAATTGTAATTACTTCTTATTTTTTAAGCTACAGCCTAGGGAAATCAATCAGATAATCAGAGAAATAGACGGAAATCTAACGAAAAAGGAATTTCTAGAAAAATATAATTCTTGTAAGGGTAACTTCTTTATGCTAGACTTAGTAAATTCTGAAATGAGATACAGAAGAAATTTTGAACCTATATAAATATGGAAGAATATTTAGAAAAGAGATTATATGTTTATCGGAAAAGTTACAATTTGTATCAAAAGATAAGTGTTTCCTTATCTGTTAGCAAATTTATGCTGAGTGCCTCGGGATTATCAGCATTTGTTTTCATACCACTGGCTGCATTGAGTTTGACCGTCGGAATTGTAGAAGTTATTGAGAAATCTTTAAATATTTTAGAACGAAAAGAAGAATACAAGCAATGTTATAATTTTTATAAACAACAATTAAATTTGTTGAAAGCTAAAAAAATTTCAGAAGAAGAAGTGTATGTAAGAGAACAAGATTTTATAAATAATTTAGTATACTTCCCAATCGAAAAGTATGTGAAAAAAGTACAGTTGAATGGATATAAATATTCTTCTTAGAAAGCATCAGCTTTTTGCTGCCTAATAAATGAGTTGTAAATGTAAAAAATTTGTTGTGACGTCTTTAACTAAAAAGGGTAATTTTAAAGGTGGATGTTTAAAATGCGGACAAACGGGATCGGGTTTTCTGAATAAAGTCATTAGTAATTTACCTTTCGAAATGCATTTACCAGGCCATTCTTTTACCGGCCCGGGGACACAGTTATTATGGGGAAAAACACGATTAAATCCAGATTTAACGTATAAAAATTCGTCTAAACCTGTTAACAGAGTGGATGAAATTGCATATAAACATGACAAATGTTATTTAGAAAATAAAGATACAAAAAGTAGAAATGAAGTATGCGATAAGAATATGATTGATGAACTAGATAATATTGAAAATCCAACGATTAGAGAAAGAATTGAAAGAGGAATTGTAAAACCGATTATTAAAGCTAAAAAATCTTTTGGTATGGGAAATACACAGATCTATTGTTTAAAATGTAAAAACTACACAGAAACAAAAGATATTAAAAATACAATGTCTAAAAATAACAGGCCAATGATGAAAGGTATTTGTTTAGATTGTGGTTCTAAAAAGAGTGTTTTTTTAGGAAAACCTTAGGTCCTAAAAATATCTTAGAAAAAATATATTATCATCCTGAAAGTGGTTATTGTGGGATCAATGAATTAAAACGGAAAACAGGTTTTAGTCAAAAGCAAATTACAGATTTTTTACATAGCCAAGATGTTTATACCAGACATAAGCCTTTAATTCGTAAATTTAAACGAAGACGCATTTATGTAAGTCATATCGATGATCAATGGCAAGCAGATTTATTGTTTATCAAACCTTTTAGTAAATATAATAACGGAACTAATTACTTATTGACAGTGGTAGATGTATTTAGTAAATATGCTTGGGCTATTCCGATAAAAAGAAAAACTGGACAAGAAGTAACGGAAGCATTTAAAAAGATATTTAAAGAAAGAATTCCTGAAAAACTGCAGACGGACAAAGGCACAGAATTTTTAAATAAGTTAACTTTAAAGTTGTTTAAAGATCATAATATTCAGTGGTTTACAACTGAAAATGTTGAAATAAAATGTTCTGTAGTCGAACGTTTTAACAGGACAATTAATAAAAAAATTAGAACCTATCTAGCGGCCAACAATACTAAAAGATATATAGATGTTTTGGACAAATTAGTTAAAAATTATAATAATACCAGGCATAGCTCTATCAAAATGACGCCTACCGAAGCCAGTAGGGAAGAAAATGAATCCGAAGTTTATAAAAATTTATACGAAGAAAAAATAATAAGAAAACCGAAATTCAAGGTTGGCGATAGAATAAGAATTTCGAAATACCAGACTGCTTTCACCCGCGGATACCAACCCACTTTTACGGAAGAAATTTTCATCGTTTCAGAAATATTAAAGACTGACCCCATTACTTACAGAATAAAAGATTTGAATGGAAACGAAATAAAAGGAACATATTATGAACAGGAATTATGTGAATATAATAAAAAAAATAATTTGTTTAAAATTGAAAAAATATTAAAAAAGAAAGGAAATAAATGTCTTGTAAAGTGGTTAAATTATTCCGACGAATTCAATTCTTGGGTTGACGAAAAAGATATCAAGTCAATTTAATTTTTAAACGAGTAAAAAAACTACATCGTGATCTATTTTTAAAACGAGTAAAATATATGTATCGTGATCCTTTTTTAGAACGAGAAAAAAACTTCCGTCTATGCAGGTCCCGTCTAGGCGGGGTAATCAAGTATTAAAATATAAACATGGTAAAATATCAAACCATGTTAATAAAACAAGTCCATACTTAAAACTAATTATGTAGAAATAACTTTTCTTTTATATTTTCAGAAATTATTCAATTTTAAAAAGTAAATGAATGGCTCTGCTTTAAGTGACTTTTAGCATTTTAATTAAAAAAATTTCTATGATTTTATAAATAAAGAATAGTATCTAATTTTAATAATCATAAATATCTGCTTTGTATTATGTTGAATATCAAGTTCGAACGGTCGAAAAATATGTTTCTAAATACTCCGTAAGAAAAACGTAACTTAATATCTTTATCAGGAAGGCCACTGAATGAAAGCGTTCAGTGGCCTATGATTCAGTCACCTATAAATGAAGTTCAAATTAGAGCGAGCGTCAACATTCGTACTCACCCGTTATATTTTGCACTTGGAAGGAAATGACGTCTTTGGTAGAAAAAAAGGTCTGCTTTAATCGACGTATTGCTAGAATATAAGATTAGAAAGCGTCAGCTTTTCGCTGTCTAATAAATGAATTACGACTTTTTTAAAGACATTCTAATAGATGATACCGAATCAAGCTTAACACAAACTTTTGACAAAGTAAAAAAATATGAAATGCCTGAAAACTATCTAAAGATTTATGACCAGATGAAAAAATGTGAAATAATGTACGATTCGGACGGTGAATATTTTACCTATAAAAATATAGATGTTTTTTTAAGCGAAAGACGCAAATCCCGAATAAGTCGTTTTAAAGCATTGAAGTGGAAATTGAAGTTAAATATTCCATATAAAGCTGAAGAAATGTTTATTCAGTTTTTAGATTTAGTGTACTATAAAAAGTCGATAAATTACCTATATTTCATAAAGAAAATATTAGATTATAATAATATTGATAATAATTTGAAAGTAAAATTTAATAAGAAAAACGAAGACGTTTGGAATAGCTTTCTAAAAAATATTTCTTAATAAATGGAGCTGTCTAAAAGTTGTAAGCATTGTGAGATGACAAAAAATTTAGACCAATTTTATACTCGATTTCGTTACGGCAAAATAGAACGTTACGCTAATTGCAAAAGTTGTCATTTAGCTATGAAAAATAAAAAAATTGATTGCGAATGTGGTAAAAAATATACTTTAGCTCATAAAAAGAGACATTTAAAAAGCAATTATCATATCAAACGAACATCAAAATAAATTTATGATATTGTGTTTTAAATTGAATGTATTATACAGAATGTTGTGTTTTTAGTTAAAAATATTATATTGAATGTTGCATTTTAGTTGAAAATAATATAGTCAATGTTCTGTTTTAAATTGAACGTATTTTTCAGTTGAAAATATCATATTGAATGTTTTTCTTGTTTAAAAAAAAGATCACGAAAGTTTTTTCTCGTTTCAAAAATAGAACACGATGTAGTTTTTTTACTCGTTTCAAAAATAGAACACGATGTAGTTTTTTTACGCGTTTCATAAATAGAACACGATGTAGTATTTTTACTCGTTTCAAAAATAGAACACGATGTAGTTTTTTTACTCGTTTCAAAAATAGAACACGATGTAGTTTTTTCTTGTTTAAAATATTATATTGAATGTTGCATTTTCAGAAATATTATTCAATTGGACCTTGATAGTTTCAAAATTAGAATTGTGGGGGAAAAAGTGTTCAGAACCATTTATAGAAAAGTTCCAAGACAGAGTAGATTGGCATTTTATATTCAAATCTATCAGAAAAATTTTATTTAGAATTTAAAGGTGCCTGATTATGACAGTGATTTTTAGGCTAAATAAATGGGTAATTCAAAAAGTACAAAGATTTTGACAGGTAACTGTACAACTGAAAGAATAAATGTAGATTGGAATCATACCTTTAATGTTCATCCCAATGTTCATATAACACCTGTATGTAAATACAGCGAACCATTTTTCGTTAGAATAACAGAAATAGATAAAAACGGATTTCGATTTGAATGTTTAAAATTGAATGGCGAACCTGTAGAAAAAAATTTAGATTTCTTTCAATGGACTGCAATTAGTCCTTTTGAGTAAACGATGAAATATATTTTTTAATAGTTGTTTTCAGAAATTCTTCAATTCATTTTAAATCGCTTAATCTAAAATTACCTGCTACCGAATTTGGATTTATAGATAGCTATTAAAAATGTGTAGCAAAAAGTATTCATAAAATTTCTTCTATATAAATGGAGGAAACTCTAAGATTGATATCTGTTTCAAAATTGAGACACACTGCAAAAGTTTTAAATATAAAACAACCCAAAGGTTGTAAAAAAGATGAATTAATTAGATTGATAATGAGATACATAAAAAGAACAGGCGAATATAAAAATGTTTTAGTAGATTTATTAAATTTAGACGTCACAGATTATTTAAATGAAATGAAGAGAGAATTTATCAAAAATCCTAAGAGAAGAAATAAGTTGAAAAAAAATATTAGATTCTTTTGATTTAAAATTTAACAATAACACAGCAGAATTTAATCCAAAAAATAACGAAGAAAAAAAGATAAAAACAGTGGTAAACCTTAAAAAAATATTTCCTGATTTGAATGAAAAATTGAAACAATTTATAAATGAACCGAAAAACCGTCCAAAACTTAAAAAACTCTTTGATTATTACGGCTTGAAATATAAAGATGAAAAATTGATCAAAAAGACAGAAAAAAAGTCAAATTACAAGCAAATTTGGAAAATCTGTTTAGACCCGATTATGAAATTGTTGAGAAAGATAAAAAATTTGTAAAAAAATTTAATACTTATAGATATGTTTATAAAATAAGACAAATAAACAAACTCACACCTGGCCAGTATTATAGTATCTTAAAAAATTTATTCAGAAGAGCAATTGGAAAAATCGAAGGAAAGGTAGATATAATTGTATTCAATCCCTATTTGACACAGCCCTTTCACCCTAAAATGATGTCGACGAAAGAAGCCTATGACACCTATTTAGATGTTTTAACGCATAAAATTGAATACAAAGAGTTGGATATTAAAGACTGTGAATTTATTTTTACAGTCGTTGATTTGCCTAAAGGTGGTAAACATTTGAAATTACTGAACGATAACGATGTTGTCGATAAAAGAAGTATAATTCAAATTAAAAATGACGATAATACCTGTTTGGCTAGATCCATCGTTACAGCCCTAGCTATTCAAAATCGTAAAATTTTATGCGAAAAATTGAATCTAGAAAAACTTACAGATTTAGATGTTAAATACATAAAAATGGGTAGAAAATTACAAAAAAGTTTAGCGGAAAAATTGCATGAAATGTGTGATATTCCGTTAGAAATGTGTAATTTAGAGCATGTTAAACAATTCGAAAATTTTTTAGATATTCAAATAACTATATTTTGCAGAGAAAATTTTAACGAAAGAATATACAGCGGCGCCTATAAATCTAATTGTGTTTACATTTTAAAAAATAGAAATCATTTTGATGTCATTACAACGGTTACAGGATTTTTAGGAAAAAACCATTTTTGTGATAAATGTAAAGTCAGTTATAGTAGAAGTGATCAACATAAATGTTCTTTAAAATGCAATAGATGTTTTAGGAAAGAGAGTAATTGCGAAGGCGATGATATTCAGTGTAATGATTGTTTTAGATGTTTTAAAGGAAAAAACTGCTTCGAAAATCATAAAAATCACTCAGTCTGTGAAACACTGTGGAAATGTTTAAAATGTAAGAGAAATATCCGTAGAAGTGAAAGAGAACCGGAAGATCATAAATGTGGAGAAAGACAATGTAAAAACTGCAGAAAGTGGGTTTTGGAAGATCATAAATGTTATATACGTAGGAAAGAATCTAAGGGGGGAACTTGTAAAAATAGCTGTCCCAAAAATATAAAAGACAGAGAGAAATGGTGTAAGAAATGTCAAAAGTCAGAATTTACAGAAAAATATATGTTTTTTGACGTTGAAACGAACCAAGAGACAGGAAATCACCAAGTCAATCTAGTTATAAATCATGATTTTAACGGAATAGAAAAAATATTTAAGAATGAAAATTAATATTGTGAATGGTTATTCCAAAGAAAACATTGCGGTTATACAGTATTAGCGCATTATGGAAAAGGATTCGATTTTCAATTTCTAGCTAAATACTGCTTTAAAAATAAAATTAAAGTGTTTACAATATATCAAGGAAATAAACTCATATATATGCAAGCAACCGTATATAATATAAGGTTTATCGATTCTATTAATTTTACACTGATTCCGTTAAGAAAATTTCCTAAAACGTTTGGACTAACGGAATCGGCTAAAGGTTACTTTCCTCATTTGTTTAACACTGCTGAAAATCAAAATTATGTAGGGAAATATCCTGAAAAATACTATTATGGTTATGATACTATGACTTTAGATCAAAGAAAAACTTTTGATAAATGGTATATATCGGTAAAAAACGAAACATTTGATTTTCAAAAAGAAATCTATACATATAATAAAACAGTAGGACCCGGTGTGTCTGTACATTGAAGATAATTGACAAAAATGGAGTCAGGGCGATAAAAGAAAACCAATGAAACACAAAAAAATTTTTTTTGAATTTTTTGTCTGTCTGTCTGTCTGTCTGTTTGTTCGAGGTTATCTTCGTAACTACTGAATGGATTTTTATGCGGTTTTCACTAATGAAGAATGCACACTCCCGGGCAGTGTATAGGCTTTGTTTCATCAAAATCGGACAACAGACAAAAAGTAACAAAAAGAAACAAAAGAAACTATTAGGTGCGCTGCTCACGTTTTTTAGTACATAACGTTTTTTAGTACATATAAAATCCAATAGATGTCACTGTGCGATTTTAAAACGCGCTATCGTTATGTTTTCGCCAGTCTACTTAAGTATGAGAAAGTTTCAAGCTGGCTGTCGTTCCATGTGGTTTAGTCGGTAGAACGTCAGTGCGCCATACTGATGGCTCGGGTTCGATTCCCAGCATGGAATTTTTTTTCACTATGTTGGCATTAACGCCTATAAGCAATTAAAAGAATTTGAAATATTGTATTCAAGGCGAATTTTCTCTCTGGGAAAATTTCCTTGCATTAATATGTCAGTGTAATTTTTTTTTCGATTTTTTTTTTCGAAACTTTGTTTTTCTTAAAAAATTACAGTAAATATTTGATATTTCCCAACGTTTTTTGAATGATCGACTTGCTTTTTTTTTTTAATGTATGTCTGAACCTTATCTAACTACTTCTTCAAGATTTCTTTAGATAAACCGACCAGCGTAGCGGGCGAAGGCCGCTAGTATTCATATATACATATTTTTAATATATACATATCTATACATATAATAAAACAGTAGGACCCGGTGTGTCTGTACATTGAAGATAATTGACAAAAATGGAGTCAGGGCGATAAAAGAAAACCAATGAAACACAAAAAAAAATTTTTTGAATTTTTTGTCTGTCTGTCTGTCTGTCTGTTTGTTCGAGGTTATCTTCGTAACTACTGAATGGATTTTTATGCGGTTTTCACTAATGAAGAATGCACACTCCCGGGCAGTGTATAGGCTTTGTTTCATCAAAATCGGACAACAGACAAAAAAGTAACAAAAAGAAACAAAAGAAACTATTAGGTGCGCTGCTCACGTTTTTTAGTACATAACGTTTTTTAGTACATATAAAATCCAATAGATGTCACTGTGCGATTTTAAAACGCGCTATCGTTATGTTTTCGCCAGTCTACTTAAGTATGAGAAAGTTTCAAGCTGGCTGTCGTTCCATGTGGTTTAGTCGGTAGAACGTCAGTGCGCCATACTGATGGCCCGGGTTCGATTCCCAGCATGGAATTTTTTTTCACTATGTTGGCATTAACGCCTATAAGCAATTAAAAGAATTTGAAATATTGTATTCAAGGCGAATTTTCTCTCTGGGAAAATTTCCTTGCATTAATATGTCAGTGTAATTTTTTTTTCGATTTAATTTTTTTTTCGAAACTTTGTTTTTCTTAAAAAATTACAGTAAATATTTGATATTTCCCAACGTTTTTTGAATGATCGACTTGCTTTTTTTTTTTTAATGTATGTCTGAACCTTATCTAACTACTTCTTCAAGATTTCTTTAGATAAACCGACCAGCGTAGCGGGCGAAGGCCGCTAGTTATAAAATATTGTAGATCTGATGTTGATATTTTAAGAAAAGGATGTTTAGAATTGCGAAGATTATTTCGAAACATTGCTAATATTGATCCTTTTAAATATGTCACTTTAGCTGGCGTTTGTATGGCTATATACAGAGATAAATTCATACCAGTGAATACAATAGCAATTGATGAGGAGTGTATTTCAAAAGATCAATACAGTAAGAAATCGATCATTTGGTTAGACTATCTGTCTGAAAAACACAATATCAAAATACAGCATGCTTTAAACGGTGGTGAGAAAAAACTGAAATTAGGTGATAAAACTTATAAAGTAGATGGTTTTTATAAGAATACCGTTTATCAGTTTCAAGGATGTCATTGGCACGGTTGTCCTCGCTGTTTTACAGAATCCACTGTCAATCTTCAAAATCAGATATGTATGAAAGATTTGTATGAAAGAACTCAAAAAATAAATAATAAAATAAAAGATAACGGATTTGAATTGATTGAAATATGGGAATGTGATTTTGATAATCACAAAGAAATTAAAAAATATATGAAAAATGAATGGAAAAGAGATTTTGTAGAACCTTTAAATCCTAGAAACGCATTCAGCGGAGGTAGGTGTGAACCTACCAAATTAATATACGAAATGAAAGAAAACGAAAAGGGTAGATATATCGATGTTTGTTCACTTTATCCAACAGTGAATTACTTTGATTACTATCCTGTTGGTCATCCAGTAAAGATTTATAATCCGGAAAAATATGATAAGAATTGGTATGGTTTGATACAATGCAAAGTACTTCCACCTAGAAAGCTCTATCATCCTGTTTTACCTTATAAAGGAGAAAAATTAATATTTAGTTTGTGTAAATTATGTTCAAAACCTATAAAATGCGAAAAGAAACAATGTAGAAAATGTTATGAAATACGGAATAAAGAATGTAATCATACGGATGAGGAGAGAAGTTTTACTGGTACATGGGCAACTACCGAAGTTGAACTGGCTATTGAAAAAGGTTATAAGATTTTAAATATCTATGAAGTTTGGCATTTTGAAAAAAAATCTAATACATTATTTAAGGATTATGTTAAAATGTTTTTGAAAATCAAATTAGAAACAGATGATAAATGGTCTGAAAATTTCAAAACCGAAAAAGAATATAAAAGGTGCGTAGAAAAGAAATTGGGTATAAAGTTAGGAGAAATCAAAGAAAACCCAGGAATGAGATTTATATCCAAAATTTGTTTAAACTCTTTATGGGGAAAGTTCGGACAGAGAAAAAACTTGAAACAGACAGAGAATGTTATGGAATTATCCGATTTTTATAGAATTATACTGAACGACCGCATTAAAGACTTGAATATGATATTTTTGAATGATGAGTGTGTGCAAATGGATTATAAGATGAAAGATGAATATGTCAAGAATAACTTTAATACGAATATTTATATAGCGGCTTTTACTACCAGTTCGGCTAGAATAAGATTATATGAAATGCTTGATAAATTAGGAGATAATGTAATGTATTACGATACAGATAGTATTGTGTATATCGATGATGGCTCCAATAAAGTAAAAACGGGCTGTATGTTAGGAGAGTGGACCGATGAATTAGGAGAAGATAAATATATGAAATCGTGGATATCTGGAGCAAGTAAAGATTATGGTTATATTCTGAACGACGGTTCTTTAAAAGGAAAAGTAAAAGGTTTTAAAATGAGTTATGAGAGCGAAACTAAGCTGAATTTTGACGAGAGAATGAAAATAATAACTGGGGAAATTAACCATATAGATGTAGAAATAAATCAATTTCAGATACAAAAAGATAGAAATATTAAAGTGAATAAAATGAATAAAAGATATATGTTTGGATATGATAAAAGAAGAATTTTAGATAACTTTGATACTGTACCATTTGGATTTTAAGCCGATTTTTTTTAATTTATAAAAATTGTTTTCTAATAAAATGGACGATGTCACCCTTATCGTAAATGTTCAAGGTTTTATACTTCCTTTTAAGTCTATAGCGAGGGAAATAAGCTGGGTTCATTTAAAACAGGGAATAGGTGAAACTATTTCTGTGTTTACACCTAACTATGAATTAGGTTATCAAGACCATGGAATAGTTCGTAGATGTACTAACGATATCCATGGTTTAAGATTTAAAAGATATTCAGATAATACAGGCTTATGGATTAGTAGTGACAATGTAAAAGATTATCTCATACAATTGCATCAGATATACGGCGGCACATTTGCTTTTAAAGGAGGAGTTTTTCCGAAAAGTACCTTTGAAGAATGGGGAATTCCTATAAAAATATTAGAAGTACCGAGATGTGTTCGAATACTAGGACCTGGCTGCTCTATGTACAGATGTCTGTACTATAAAAATTGTCTTTCAAAAATTGTTTCTGAATAAATGGAAGAATTCAACAGTCTCAGATCGTTCCCTGTTACTCATAAGCTAAAAGATTTAGAGACAGGGAAATACAAGCTGATTTCGTTGAAGAAAATTCAAACAAAATTTGGAAATACGACTATTGCAAGATTAGAAGTTAATGATGTAGAAAAGGATTATTTTCTTAAAAAGAGTCATGGAAAAATTTCTGAAAATGCAATAACAAAACTGAATGAAGGTGGTTATATCTTTCATTTTAAAGGAAAAAATAATGATGGCTATTATGATTATGAATTAGAAAAAGCTTAATCCTACAATTTGTTTTAAATCTTACAATGATCGGATGGACCATTTATCGAACTATGAAAATTTCAAACCCCCTAAATAATATTTACGAAAATACAAAATATATCTGTTTTAACTACAAATTTCTTTACTGACATACATGTGTTCATTTCGACACAGACTATTTTTTTATCGAACTATGAAAATATCCAGAATAGTATTTATAATTGTAAGTAAAAAAATTGGTTATCTATTAAAAATTTAAAACATACGATAAAAATCATTTAAATTTTATTTCAGACTTCAATATAATGCAATTGATATTAATATTATCCTAGAGGTAGGTTGTTTATTTATTTAATCTGTCTAAACTTTGTTCGAATGGGTTTTATTTGACGTCCAAATTTTTTTTCTAAATAAATGTTACAATATTTTGTCATAAGTACTCTTTAATTGTCTTTCGCCCACCTCTCATTATTTTAAATTTGACCCCATTATCACAAACCATAGCATCGATAACTCTAATATTCTCAACCTGGTTTATTATTAAGAAAATGCGTCAGTCAAACTTTTTGATCACAGTAATCGTTATATATTAGCATTTAGTGGGTCCATTCAAATACTATTTTATAATCATCATTTGCTCCAATAATATTAACATAAATCAGAACTGTCATCTTTCGACACACACTAGCTCTACATATATGCTGAAAGTTTGTTCCGACAGTAAGCCCGCGCTCCCGCTCAGCCGGTTGCACTCCGTCATACGAGACTGGCGCGGGAACTTCCCCGAAGCGAAGAACGAAAATCTCAAATCTGAGACTCTTCCTAGGCGGACCTGCACTAAACAACCGGATAGATGGGAATATACAAATTATGGTTATATTCATCATTTCTTCGATATTTAGACAGTCAAACTTTTTCATCTCATTAAATATTAATATTGTATGGATTATTTCGAATTATGAAACATTGTTCGATAGTCAAACTTTTCGATGAAAATCTTACAATTAGAGGTACAATATTCGATATTTACACAGACAAACTTTTTGATGAAAATCTTACAAAAATCGTTAAATATTTGCGTTTAGTGGAATATAAAAAGTGTTCCATAGTCGGTACCATATACTACTTATAAGATTGAATACTAGTTTTTGTCAATACTCAATGTTAATGTTAATTTTTAGAAATTAATCATCTTTAATTCAAGCCGGTTTTATTTTAAGCAATTTATAGGGTCACCAAATTTCACAATATCATGAAGTGTATACCATTTTAAAACAATGTGATGGATAAAACAAACCAATGAGCTATGTCGAAATCTTTATTCATGTGCACATGCACACTCACATCGAAATTGATGAATATATACGAGTGCTGTCGTGCGCAAATTGATTTTTTAAAAAATTTCACCCACATTAGAAATTCAAACTACCGTATCTCAGGTGTTTTAGGTAGCTTTCATTACAAAAAGTAAAAAGCTACCTATTGCAGCCGCCCGGAGGAAAGCACTTCGGGAAAATTTTGGTATATTTTCACCGATCATGACCCCCAGACCCCAAAACCACCCTCCGTTCAAATGTTGACATATATATATATATATATATATATATATATATATAACCATATATATATATATATATATATATCTGATTTATGTCATGCGATAACTAGCGTATTTATGAACCGATTTGAATGAAACTTGGTATGTAGATAGTACATACAAATTTCTCGACCGAGTTCGTTGGTCAGCATCATCCGCCATTTTGTTTCAAAATGGCGGCCATTTTAAATTTTTAAAAAAATTTAAAATTTAAAATTAAATGCAAAAAAATTAAAAGTTAAAAAATATTTTTCTTTTAAGTATTAGAACTTAAAACAAAGATTCCAGAACACTTTTTATTTTGTCTATATCTTAAAAAATGATTGAGTTATAGCACTTTGAATTTTTCTTATGGCTGACATTTTGAAACGATCTGATTTTCGTCACGTGATAACACGCGTATTTATGAACCGATTTCATGAAACTTGGTATGTACACAGTACATACAAATGTCTCGACCGAGTTCATTGGCCAGCATCATCCGCCATTTTGTTTCAAAATGGTGGCCATTTTGAATTTTTAAAAAAATTTAAAATTTAAAATTAAATGCGAAAAAATTAAAAGTTGAAAAATATTTTTCTTTTACGTCTTAGAACTTAAAACAACGATTCCAGAACAATTTTTATTTTGTCTATATCTTACAAAATGATTGAGTTATAGCACTGAATTTTTCTTATGGCTGACATTTTGAAACGATCTGATTTTTGTCACGTGATAACACGCGTATTTATGAACCAATTTCAATGAAACTTGGTATGTACATAGTACATACAAATGTCTCGACCGAGTTCATTGGCCAGCATCAACCGCCATTTTGTTTCAAAATGGTGGCCATTTTAAATTTTTAAAAAAATTTAAAATTAAATGCGAAAAAATTAAAAGTTGAAAAATATTTTTCTTTTACGTGTTAGAACTTAAAACAACGATTCCAGAACAATTTTTATTTTGTCTATATCTTACAAAATGATTGAGTTATAGCACTTTGAATTTTGCTTATGGCTGACATTTTGAAACGGTCTGATCAGAACAATCCACAATGTTGCTTTAAAATGGCATACACTTTATGATATCGTGGAATTTGGTGACTCTCTAAATCGCTTAAAATAAAACCAAGTTGAATAAAAGATGACTAATTTCTGAAAATTCCTATTAATATTCAGTCTTGACAAAAACTAGTATTCAATCTTATAAAATCACTAATTTTATAAATTATTTCCACTAATTTGAGCTTAGTATTTTTGAACAATGTAACTTACTTTAAAATAAATAAATAAATATATAAGTATATGAAAGCTACCTCTTCCTCCCGGCATTGCCGGAAGGACTTTTTTAAGATAAAGACAAAGCAAGCAATACTCCGGAATTCATTATTAAGATGAAACACTTTAGAAAGAACGTTTTTTCCAATTTCTAATTTTTTGTTTTTACATCTATATACATTTAAAAGATTTTTGACAAACTTAAATAACCGCCATTTTGAAAGAAAATGGCGGATAAAGTTGGCCAGTGAACTCGATCAAGACATTGATATGTACTATGTACACAAGGAGTTGTATCCAAATCAGTTTATAAAAATAGTATTATCGTGTGAAAAATATCAGACCGTTTCAAAATGTCCACCACACTGAAAATTGAAGGTGCTATAACTCAGCCATTTTTCAAAATACAGATGAAATAAAAAATGTTCTGGAATCTTTGCATTTAGGTCAAACACACAAAAGAATAAATTTTTTCCATTTCTTACTTTTTTGCACCTAATTTTAAAGTTTAATTTTAAAAAAATTTAATATTCCGCAATTTTGAAACAAGATGTCGGATGGAACTGGTCACTGAACTCGTTCCAGGCCGCATTATGTGTTATGTACAAACAAAGTTACTTCCAAATCGGTCTATAAATAGGCGTGTTATCACATGACGAAAATCAGATCATATCAAAATGTGAGCAACGCTACACATGCTATAAGTGCTATAACTCAGCCACTTTATAAGATACAGACGAAACGAAAAATTCTCTGGAATATTTGAATCGAGGTCAAATACATAAAAGAAAAATCTTTTTCAATTTCACACTTTTTTGTATCTAATTTTAAATTTTAAATTAAAAAAATTTAAATGGCCGCCATTTTGAAACAAGACGGCGGATGGAACTGGCTAACGAACTCGGTCTAGACTGCATTATGTACTATGTACAAACAAAGTTGCATCCAAATCGATTCATAAATACGCGTGTTATCACTTGACAGATATCAGATCGTTTCAAAATGTCAGCCATGCTAAAAATTCAAAGTGCTATAACTCAGCCAATTTTTAAGATATAGACAAAATAAAAAGTGTTCTGGAATCTTTGTTTTAAATTCTAACACATAAGAGAAAAATATTTTTCAATTTTTAATTTTTTCGCATTTAATTTTAAATTTTAAATAAAAAAATTTAAATGGCTGCCACAAGATGGCGGATGATACTGACCAACGAATTCGGTCGAGACATTTGTATGTACTATGTACACACCAAGTTACATCCAAATCGATTTATAAATACGAGTGTTATCACGTGACAAAAATCAGATTGTTTCAAAACGTCAGCCATAAGAAAAATTCAAAATGCTATAACTCAATCATTTTTTAAGATATAGACAAAGTAAAAAGTGTTCTAGAATCGGTGTTTTAGGATATAACACATAAAATAAAAATATTTTTGAACTTTTAATTTTTTCACATTTAATTTTAAATTTTAAATAAAAAAAATTTAAATGGCTGCCACAAGATGGCGGATGATACTGGCCAACGAATTCGATCGAGACATTTGTATGTACTATGTACATACCAAGTTTCATTCAAATCGGTTGATAAATACGATAGTTACAGCATGACAAAAATCATATATATATATATATATATATATATATATATATATATACTAATAAAAGAACAAAACGATCTGTCTGTCTGTGTGTGTGTCTGCTATGGCTAGCAAAATCTACAGCACGTACGAAGCTCAAAATTTTTTTGAGAGTAGCCCCAAATCTCTCCTGATTCCCCTGAGCTTCAGAATTTCGAAACTTCAATTATTAACTGAGTAATTACTTAAAATCGAGAGGTCACTCTAATAAAAAATCATCTTTTTCCCATTTTTTACTCTTTCGTTTGTTTACGGTTGGTTGGTTGTGTAAAAATTTTGGCTGAAGTAATAAGAAAGCTGAGACAGAATTAAAGAAACCCATGGAGGAATGAGATAAGTGGAGATGAAGTAAGCCCCAAAAAAGGTTTGCAATATGAAACCATTTATCGCTTAAATTTTAATGTGCCAAATAAAAGGACGTGGAAGGGATTTTGTATTATAAGACGAATTGAAAGAAATGAATTACAATAGAAGCATATTTTAAGAGGAAATATCAAATTTTAAAAATGGTCTTTGTTCTATTATTATTTATTAAAATAAATGTTCGTTTTTAAAATGAAGGAAATTGGAAAATTAGCAATAATTAAATATCAAATTAAAATTAAATAAGACTAGCAGACTAAACCCGCTCCGCTGGTCTATTTTTCAAAAGAAAACATGAATCAAATAAAATATTGAATATGATTGTGTTTTTTAAAGAACTTCACCTCGAATGCTCTTTCACATTTCTGAAAATCATACAAAACGCCATTGTATTTAAAGATAGAAAACAAACGATTATAAATGCACCAAAAATGCATTAAAAGTTAGCAAACAACTGTTTCGAATCTACTGTCGAGATTCTTCATCAGTGCAAAACTGAGCGAGCTAGGAAAAACAAAACTGAGCCAAAAATAAAAACAACAACAATGGAATCAAGGCCCGTTGACGCCAAAATTTATTAAAATAATAATAAAATATTATGTTGTTGTATCAGCTTATGCATTCGATAAAACTCGGGATTTTAAGAAAAAAAATATTTCAGTTGACCATTTATTGTAGAGTTTGATAGAAAAATGATGCAATTAGGAAAAGAGCAATTTAAATATTGTCTATTCACCATACTTCTAAAATAGCGAGCATTATGATAGCAGAGATTGACCATTGAATTTAAACAATTTTCAAGTGATTCATTTTCATTTGATAGTTTTTTAACTCTAAACCTCTCAACTTTAGGATATGGGTATCTGTGGAAACCTTTATACATCCTATCAATATTACATTATATTTCGCAACGTACATCTGCTCTTGACAAATCTATTACAGTGGTCCGTTTTTGGAAAGCAGCAGAATAAATAAAGTTAAATAAAGTTTTCCTTAGAAAAATAAGGTGAATGTTTTTTGAATGTGTGAAATTCATTTTTTGATACAGATGTCTTATACGCATCACGTTGGCGTGATTGAAACAAAATGAACATTTTATGCCTCTTATGGTAATCCAGTTTTGTTTTTAATTTATTAATGAACTATTTATTTACTTTCATTTGCATTTTAAAATGATACAAAATGTTATGCTCTATACGTAGAAAAGTAAAACAGAAAATAGAAATATATCTGTCATTTGAAAACGAAGTTTCCGTTAAAGTGGCGCCCGAAATGTATCACCCCAACGTGGTGCATATATGACATTTGTGCCTGTTTCTGACAACATGGGTGTGTGCATTTGCACCTAAATTTAGCTATTTAGCTCTATTTTTGTAATATTAACTGGAGTACAATGTACGGTACTACTTGATTATTCTGTCGAAAAAAAAATAATAGCAGATTATAGGAATAAATGTCAATAATCGATGATCGTAAATATGATAGCAATTGATATTACACGTGATACACGTATTTTTTTACGTCATAAGTGCTTTTTAATTCGACTTTTAATTTGTATTTTTTATTTATGTTTGTTGTTCTTTCGTTATTTAAAATGAATTTATGTAAATTTGAATAGTTTGGCGAAACTGGCCGACGTGTTAATCAAGTAGCACTTAATTTACATTTGAAAATATCATATTTCACAAAAAACTCCGGCACAAACCCGGATTTGCAAGATTTCCTTCCAATACCATTGCGGCAAAATCCTCGTTTTAAATAGCGAAGAAATGTGCATTTAAAAAAATTATTTTCGTAAATTTAAAATGAAAATATTAATAAATAAAAAAAAGTTACTATAGCACAAAAAAATTATAGAATTTCTAAAAAGAAATTGAAAGTAAATAAACAATTTATTAATAGAAAAACAACTATTGCTGGGTTACCATATCATGCAAAATAACACCGTTTTGGCGATAGTCAGATACCTCAGTCTGTATATAATATCTGTGCCAAACATGTTTGGAAAAAAACAATAATCGTTATTTATACAGCATGTTTAAATACCGTAGTATTGTGAAAAAAAAAATGTATATATAACATATACGCACCACATTGGCGCGTTTTTTTTTTCTTCTCATGCTGATTCGAAGAAAATTTTGTTTTCAAATACCAGTTACATACATAGTTTAAAATTATTTTCTGTTATTTAAAACAGAAAATAACAATAAATTTTAAAAAGTTTGGTTAATAAATATAAAACAAAACTATTTATATCCTTCAAAAAAAAAAAAAAAAATAAAATAAATTAAAAAATTATTAATAAATAAACAACAGGCAGGTTACCAAGCGAAACATAAAAACGCCATTTTATTGCAGTCGCGCAAATGTGGCGCATGTATGACAAATGTGCCTAGATTAAAATAGCTTATATAATTGGAAAAAAAGAAAAAAAATTGTAAATAGACAATTTATTAATAAATAGACAATAACATCCGGGTTGCCATATCAAGCAAAATAATGACACTTTGGCGTCAGTTAATTACCCAGATCTATATATGGTATTGGCGTAAGAGACAAATCGCACCAACGTAGTGCGTATGAGATATCTGTGCCAAAAAATTTTTTTAAAGTTGCAGTTAAATTATTTTACAATATCTATGTATGTGGAAAAACATTTACCCCAAAATTTAAATATTATTCATTTTTGTGCTATTAACTGCTATATATGTATTTAAGTTAAATGTAAAAATTTTTCCTAAAAATGTTCTCATTCATTAAAAGAGAGAGAGAGAGAGAAAATAGTTCTTGCGAACATCGCTCCGTCTTTTTTTTTTTTTTTTTTTTTTTTTTTTTTTTGTTGTTGTTGTTGTTGTTTGTTTAGAATTGCATTGATTGGCGACAAAAGTAGATTGAAACACCCAATTGAACAAACAACATACAAATAACAATTAGAGCTCTTTAAAAAAAAAAAAATAATAATAATTCTGCGAGTTTTTTCTGTAAAACACATAACGGGAAAATTAGATTTAAAAATATTTTTAAAAAAAGAAAGAAAAAAATACTTATGTTTTACTTAATGAAATTTGGAGATGTTGTTTTCTTTTAATCTGGCTCGAAATAAATAAATAGCCAAACATTGCGTCACTTCAAAACTTTCTTTCACACTGAGTTACTTTTTAAATATTATAAATATTATTTATTTTTTTCGTTAAAGATAAATATTTTTCTTTCATAATACTATTTTGCATTAAACGGATTTTTTTTCTTTTTATCATTATTTATTTTAAATCAATGAATTAACAAGTTTTTTTTTTCCGAAATATTTATATTATTTTCCAGTAGAGAAAGCATTTCATTTCTTTTATGAAATATAATTATCGCCAAAAAATTAGTTGTTGCAACCCTTCCGTCAAAAATAACCGAAAAATACGAAATTTAGCACGAAAAATCAGAGTTATCCCTGAATATTCGTATCATAAACCTCCGCAAAAATATTTCCTATCGAATGATATAATCTGCAAAAAGATCCATCGGGTAGTTTTTGAAAACACCCGTTTGGAAGTTTCAGAACTTCTGCTTTATAATATATATGATATTGAAATCATTTGATACGAACTAAAAATTGTATAACTAAAAGTTTCCTTCATTAATGTAATTTTAAATACTTTATAACGTAGATGAAAAATGTTTATGACTTAATAATTGCATGTAAATAAATATTTAAAATATAATGATGAAAACATTCTTTAAAAATCATGTATTAAAACTTAAGTAATAAATATTAATCTAAAATATAGATTTCTGACTGCAGACGATTTTTATGTATTAACAAAAGAATGTTATATTTTCAAGCAAAACGTTAAAATAATTCTCTATATTGATATTTAAAACACATATGATAAAAAAAATTAATAATTTTTTACCGGTGAAGCGATAGATTAGTTCTTTTTAAGAAATAAGAGCAAAAAAATACGGATTTAAACCTGTTTCAATTGATAGGCGTGTCAAATCACGTGCTTTTGTTGGTACTTAATTGGACTTAATGTAGGGTTACATTTTTAGCACCTCCAAAGATAATACTTCCACTCTATTAATTTCTTTTTACTCTATGAAAGAAACTAATTTGAGATTTTGACATTTCAAAAGTGACTGTTTTTTCTCCCAAAGACCTTTAAAATTCATAGACTGGTAAAATGTCAATTTAACTTAGGATTTTTGAATACAGCTGTTACGTCAGATCGTTATTACTTCGTACATTAGAATCTATGCGTCGTTAGCTATGTTGCAGTAAATATATGTATATGTATATATGAGACTTTTTTAGTAGTTTTTTTAAATCATTGATTAAATATGAATGCATTTTATTTAAGTTAATATTTTATTAAGACTTTGTTTTTAAAACAAAACTGAAATGGCTGTTTGACGTATAATTGTTCGAATCGGCAGACGATTCATATACAGTAATAAATTATCAAATAGCAAAATAAATTATATATCAAAAATAGTCACTAAAAGCATAGTAGCAAAACATAATTTTTAGGCGTATTAACACATAACCAGATCCCAACCAGAAAAAAAAACAGACCATACTCCGATCCAAGCAAGACAAAAATTTCATGAACATAAACCCGACCCGAATCTAAAAATTCCATTTGAAAAAAAAAAAAAAAAAAAAAAAAACTATGGATTTGATATCTGACCCGAATCAAATCTGAATCCTACAAAAATATTCAAATGAAGCATACCCCAATCCGATCAAGGAAAAATAATGTTCGTGTACATGCAACCCGACCCGAACCTATTTTCTTTGAAAAAACCCGAAAAATGACCAGAACGAAAACTGAAATCGATAAAAAATATTCCAAAGAACTATAACCCGATAAGAGCAAGACAAAATAATTTCCGTGAACATAAACCTGACTCGAACCTAAAAAATTCCATTTGAAAAAAGATCTGAAATTTTATGCAAACTACATCTGAATCCTAGCAAAATATTCGAAAGAACCGTAACCGGATTCGAATAATTTCCGTGGACATGAACCCGATCCGAACCTGAAATTCCATTTGAAAAAAATACCTGAAATTTGAATCGAACCAAATATGAACCTGACAAAAATATTCCACAGAACCATACCCGGCTCTGAACAAGACAAAAAATTTCCATGAACATGAACCTAATCCGAACCTAAAAAACTGAACTAAATCTGAATCTGACAAAAATATTCCAGGGAAGCATATCCTTATTCGAACAATGCAGAATAATTTCCGTTGATGCGCACCTGAACCTAAAAATTCCATTAAAAAAACCGAAATTTGAATTGAACGACATCTGAACCCGAAAAAATATTCCAAAGACCCAAAACCGGATACGAGCAAAACAAAATAATTTCCCTGGACATGAATCCGACCAGAACCTTAAAAATCAATTTGAAAAAATACCTGAAATCTGAATCGAACCAAATCTGAATCCGAAGAAAATATTCCAAATAACTATAACCAGATACCAATAAGACAAAATAATTTCCATGGACATAAAGTTAATGCGAACCAAAAAATTTCTAAAAAAAAAAAAAAAAAAAAAATTCCGAAATTTGAACCAAACCTAATCTGAACCTAACAAAAATATTTCAGTTTAGTATAACCTCAATGGAACTAGGTAAAATAATTTCCATGGAAGTACAACCCGACCCGAACTTAAAAATCCCACTTGAAGGGAAAAAAAAACCCCACGAAATCTGAATCGAACCGAATCTAAACTGAACAAAAATATTCCAAACAACCATAACCGTATCCGAAGAAGACAAAATAATTTCCATGAACATGAATCCAATCGGAACCTAAAATTCGGATGTTCTATAAAACATAATGCGCTCCGTAGCGGAGGAATGTGAAACTAGATGGATGATAGCGAGAGATGGTTAAGATATTTCGTTTATAGTTAGAGCTAAATTATAACTTGGTTACGGTTAGGTAACAGTTAGGTTGCAATTACGTTCCGGTTATATTTAATTTCCAGTTATGTTACAGTTAGGTCATGGTTAAGTTACAGTTAGGTTAAGGTTAAGTTGCGGTTAGGTTGTGGTTAGATTATGGGTAGGTTATGATAAGGTGACGGCCAGGTTACATTTATGGTTTATTTAAGTTACAGTTAGGCTACTGTTAAGATACAGCTAGGTTACAGACAAGTTATGATTACAATACAATTAGATTGCGATTAGGATTTTGTTCACAGAATGAACATTACGCATGTTTGATAAAAAATATACACCTATTTTTGTAAAATGGCTCTGAAATTATAATACTATATATTAACCTTTTAGCTAATCATCGAGAAACAATTTCATTCACGGTATAGTCGGATTTAAGAGTGATATAATTAGTTTGAAATTCAAAATATTTCACTTGGGACATCTATGTGAAAAAAGTATTTAGTTAAGTCACTTAACAGTAATTTTAAGGATAAATATCAACACTTTAACACGAAAAACACGCAATCGTTGCACACATATTCCCTCCTGCGTTTCCCATTGCAGTCATTTTGGGTATTTTTGGAGCTAAATATTAATTTTTTTAAAACCAATTTTCGACACAGTCAGGGGGTACGTATTTAATATAATGTACACTGTAAAAAATGTGATCCTTTTGCTGCATCGTCACTCCCCCGCTTTTATAGAATATCTCTCTTTTGACCTATGAGAATGCTCCATAATAAGCTGAAGTAACCATTTTCTATAAAAGCGGTGGAGTGACGATGCAGCAAAAGGGTCAAATTTTTAACAGTGTATTTACACGTATTTCGAGTTAAAGATAAAATCATAAAATTTTCAAGTTCGTTTAACATTATTATTACAGACCCGGGCAACGCCGGGCGGGTCAGCTAGTATATATATATATATATATATATATATATATATACATATATATATATATATATAAATGGATATGTATATATATACTTATATAAATACTTTTATAAATACATCCAGAGTTATTCAGACAATACCGTTAAATAAACCAATGAAACCAGTATTTTTACAATCATATTATTGAAACATAGTTGAAGTTTGAAGTGAAATTGAAGGCAGATTACCAAATTACTAAAAAATATATGGATAAATGGACATTATATAACCAGAGTAATTCATATATTACCATACAATAAACCAATGAAACCAGTATTTTTACAGTCATCTTATTGAAAACAGTTGAAGTTTGAAGTGAAATAGAAGGCAGATTACCAAAATAATGAAAGGTAAATGGATAAAAGGAGAGTAGAAGGCTTTTTTTTTATTAAACTACTCATCAGGGGTGCATAGTTTAACAAAAAGCAAAAACATCCAACCAGTTCTGTTATGAGTCGTGCTAAAAGCTAAGAATTCGACTCACAATGCACCCGACTGGCTGGAAGCTATTTACTATTACAAATTAGTAAAAAGATACTCATTGAAGAAAATAAAAATAATATGACAAAATAACAATAATATAATATTCTTTAAAAAAAGCATATATATACTAAAATATCTACCATACCCAAATCCTAGCATGATTTGTAGTTCAAGTGAATCTACAGTAGATATAAATTACATGTGACTTTGTAACAGTTAAAGTTATGGTCAAGGTATAAGCCATATAGATAATAAAATTAAAATTGTAACAATAATTATAAAAATTAGTAGAACATATATTATACTATAAAATTCATAATACATTTAGAAAAAAATAAATACTACTGTTAGAAGTATTATATTTTTAAACAATTATTAATATTATTATATTAATTATTTAACTAGAATATATTACTTCTACTTCTAGTACAAAAAATGTTTTAGTGCTGCCATCTATATGATTAATATATTAATTAAATTATATAATTATGGTGCTGTCATCTATTATTGAAAAATATTATTGGAATAAAAATAAATTATTTAATAGCTAAGAATTTCCAAGAATAATTTATATTCTAATATTTTACAAATAATTTCTTTATGACAAATACAATAGACAACCATATCTTATCTCAATAACTTGATCATTTTTAAGTTATGCATATTAGTTTTTAGCTAAACATAAACTTTAATACTATGTGTAAAATTAACTTATTTTTTTGTTTAAATATATAATAATTAATCATTGCGTATTATCCAGACAACACCGCCCTCATCCGTAATCTAACATCTAACCCACCCATCCATCCTATTATATATATTTTTTAATTTTTTGTATATTTTATTTTTTTTGTATTATTTTTATTTTTTATAATTTTTTTTTTAAACATTTTCTTTACGCAATGTGTTAATTATTTTTAAGATCATGTAATAGTTTATTATATATTAAAGATTATAGGAGTTCTTATCAATAACATCATATGGTACTGCATAAATTAGCAATTTAATGTTTGCAATATTTGGTTGAGGAGAAAATAGACAGTTAATACTAAATAAATGTTTATACAGATAATATTTTTTTTAACCAAATGTAAAGGATAACCATATCTTATAGCAGTTTCTTGAACAGTTTTTAAAATTAAGCATTTTAAAATTAGGTGAACGAATACTTTTAATTCTATGGGCAAAATTAAGTAATATATTGATATATACAGATTTATGTAGGCAAGAATTATAATGAATAAAGAGGTTTACTTTAAAAGGAAAATCATTACGTTTATCATAAATATCAAATAGAATTTTTTTTTATCAGAAAGAGTAATATTAAGATCGAGAAAGTTAATTTTATTATTACGCATATCATTATAACTGTATTTTAAATTTTTATGGTATTTGATTGGTAAAGAATAGATTACATCATCAAGATACCTGTATAAAAAACAATTAACAATAGAAGTATTACGTTCATAATAATGTAAGTAAAGATCAGCACAGATTGATGATACAATCCCACCTTGTGGAAGACCGACTATTTGTTTAAATATTGTATTATTAAATAATATATAATTATGATAAAGAAAAATTTGGTTAAAGATTTGAAGTAAGATAAAGAGACATGTATGTTAAGAGAATTCCTCTATTCCTTGAATAATAAATTAATGATTCTGAACATATCTGCGATATCAATTGTATTAAATAAATCATTAAAGTCAAATGTTTTGATGTACTTAAAGTTTTGTAAATTTTTGATATTATTTACAAGATGTAAACTATTTTTTATACTATAGAATTTATTATTAGTTTTATAAATATCTAGCATTTTAGTAAGTATTGTTAATAATTCTTTACCTGCATTTTTACGATATATAATTGAGTTATTCATGTACATGTTCCGATTGAAAAGCGCTCGTTCCGCTATTTTCTTCTCTTTATTTCACATTTCTGTTATACTTGAACTCAAAACAATATCTGTAAAAAAAAAAAAAAAAAAAAAAAAAAAAAAAAAAAAAGTCATCTATTAAAGAAGAATACTATAGTTTTTGGAGCAGCTAAAAAGCAGTTACATCCACCAGGTTGAACATGGCAAATGTTCATTACAAAGAGTAAACAAAGTCTTAACATAAATCAAAATCAAAATAATAATTTATATTGGCTTTTTACCCCCTTTCCTTCTTTACACCCAAACTCGTTCTTTTTGCAGCGAGAAATTAATTTTTTGCTACTGTCTTCTGTATTTTTCTTTCATACTATTTAAATAGATAAATTAAATTTTTTTATGCAGACTCAGGTTGATATTTTTTTGTAAAAAAAGAAAAAAAAGAATCTTATAACAATACTGTAAAACTTCCATGTAAAAATGTGGCTTGTATCAATAGTTACTAATATAATCTTCTATCTACTTATTAATGTTTACAGTAAAATCTTGCAACAACAAATAACCGGAGAGTACTGATTAATTTATCTACACTGAAAAATCGTTAATGTGAATATTTTTATAAGGAAATACCTAACTATCTGCAATAGATTTTTTTTTTTAATAATCCAAATATTATTCTGGAAAAAAATTATAAACTGGAAAATTTGTTAAAGTGACATTTGTTATAAAGAAATTCTACTATACTATTAATTTTAACGTCTCATCATTGCCTATATATAAAATCGTACAGAGTTTTAAAAGTTAACCCCTAAATTTCACTAGATATTAGGACATTTTAGTAAATTTTATTTTCAGATACCAATTAGTAAGTTATTTGGAGAAGTTGTATTTTAAGGAATTATGCATGTTTAAAGTTTTAAACGACAAATATTTAAAAATAAATATATAATCAGCATTTTTGTCGCAAATTTAATGGGTTTTTTTTTCAGTGTGGTAACAAAAACATACAGTAATCTACTATTTTTTCTTTACTTTCAATAGAAATGGAGTATTTCCATTGGAGTATTGGTTGTCACGATTGCAAAAAGAAATTTAAAACTATAAAAAAATTGATATCTCAAAAATAAATTGAAATACGTCTTTCACACAAAGTACATTTCCCCCCGATACGATGATATAAAAATTAAAAATATGCGATATTCAGAAATTTAAAAATTTGCAGTAGTAAAAATATTAAAACCAAAATTTCGTTTCTATTTTGAAAATGCTACCATTTTCAAAATGACGCTAGTAGCATAACTGCTCACAGTTATGTTTGTCCTTTATAATATGGGTAGATATAATCTGTTTAATAATGAACATTTTCATATTCATTTCACAAGAAATTTTTTTCATAAATTTCTTATTATTCAATAAAGTAAATCTACACTGTAAAAAATGAGAGATGTTTCTTACTCGACGAAAATGTACAACAAGCATGGCCGTAAATATTTAATAACTTGTTCCCAGTCATCCAAGATTCCAAAAAGTGTTCCTTTATCTTCTGAAGCCCCAGAAAATAATTTATTTCCAAAATTTAAAGAATAATTTATAAAAACTGCTCACAATTTTCAAAAACTTTTCTTAGAAGACTTTACAATGAATTAACCCATTTTCTGTACCCGAAAAATCAGTTTTTCGGATTTTATCAGTTATTAAGAAATTATTTCCAACTGCATAACTGAATTTGTGCATAGAACTGCAATAATGTAATGATAATTTCCATATTAATGTTAATACTATTAATATTGTATGTTTGTTTCTTAAACTTGTTTTCTGAATATCGAAGCATTTACCTGAGAATTGATAGCATCCGAAAAAGTAATATTCCGATTTCAGAAAACTGATTATTGCACTGTAAATGCAATGCAGAAACTTTTTCGAAATTGAAGAACAGCGATAAAAATTTATGTTTATAAATTCTTCTTTAAATTTTGATTATAAATAGTTTTCAGAGGATTCTAAAAATAAATAAATACTTTTTGGAATCTTCGGAGATTTGGAACAGGTTTTTGAATGTTTTCATTTTTGATTATAGTACATTTTTGTAGATTAAGAAACATCTGTCATTTTTTGCTACATTTACTTTTTTATTGAATAATGAGCATTTTATGCAAAAAATTTCTTGTGAACAACATGAAAATGTTTATTACTAAGCAAATTACATCTGTCTATATTATAACGGACAAACATATCTGTGCGTAACGCTGACGTCATTTTGCAAATGGCAACACTTTCAAATTTCTAATGAAAGTTTGGATTTACAAATTTTCATAGTGTACAATTTTCTTAGGAAATTAGTTTTTAGATTAAAAAATAAAAATACTGAGTTTCTTTGAAATTGGTATTTCAGCAGTTATAATAAAATGTTATTTATTTATTAACAGAATTTATTTTATTAATACTCCAGAATCAACCTCAAAATTGTTTAATTTAATTCGTAATTTATTTATATTTTTGAATATGGAAATGTTATTTTAAATCTGTTATTTATTTGCTTTTTCTATATAAATGTTCATGATCTGCATACTTCTATTTTAGATATGTAGATGTTCATTTTATTACACAGTTTTCTTTTACATTAATATTAATTTGAAAATGTTTATGTAAATCCCTAAAGAAAATTATAATTATTTATTAAAAATCAGTTGAAAATTACCTGTATAAGCATTTATTTTGATAAAATTTTAGTTTTAAAAATAATCAGATATTTTGACATACAATTCATTTTCCCTTTCTATATTTATATATAATTTATTTATTGTTTAGTTACAGTTATATATAACAAACTTTTTATAAAGAGATCAAATTTAACAAAAATTTGCTTAATAAATAAATCAAAATTTTGACAAAAATACACTCTGTTGTAATAATTTTTTTAATAAATTGTTTTATAGACATGTATTTATAAGTTAATTTATTATTTTAATGAATGGAGTAAATATCTTAGCAAATATTATTTAGTTATAAAATCTAATTAATTAAAGGAAAAACTATTTCTGTTTATTAAAATTAATTTAAAAAAAAATAGAAAGTCGATAAGAAATAATATTTAATAAGAATAAGAAATCATTTGATAACTTAGTATATAATATATTTTTAATGATTATATTAATGTATTATATTAATTCCTTACTTACGAGCATTTTTTTTTAAAGTAAAAAAAAAGAAAAAAAAATTACTATTTTTTAGATAATTTTTACGGAAATTTTGAATCTTTCTTTTAATTTTTAATACCAAAAAGATTAATAGATTTTTCAATATTTTTATACATTATAAAATGATTTTTAATGTTTTCAATAATTATTAACGTTTAAATAAAATAAAATAAAAACTTTGTTGTTGCATATAAAATGAATATAAATGAATATAAAAACCAAAACTAAAAAATACTACTATTGTCTGACTATTGTCTCTTCGAATTATAATAGAAAACATGATTTAAACGTCATTATAAGCATAAGAAAAAAATAAAGAAATTTTTAATGCAGTTTTTTTTAAGAATGTGTTTGTAATTACAGAAGTTTGTAATTTTGAAGTTTGTAATTACAAATTTATTTAATCGCTGTTAGAATTTTATAGGTAATATGTCATCAAATATATATTTTTGTTAAATCGTTTTATTTCTCCCATTGGATTTTTTATTTATAACGCATAGACTCTGCTCACATATATGAAATACATAAGAACAAAATAATAACACTATTATTTCATATATTATCATAATTCGAGGTCGATAAAAATATTGGTAGATTTTTTGATATTTTTATAGATTGTAAAATAATTTTTGATCTTTTTAATAATTTTTAACTTTTAAATAAAATAAAAATCCTTGTTGTTCCATATAAAAAGACTTTAAAATTATAAAATAACTTGAATTAATTATGAACCTTTTTTTTTGTACTAATAAGTTTATTAATATTTAATTAATATATTATAATGTACTATATTAATATATATGTATTAATATTTTTTGTTAATATTTTTAAAAGATATTTCAAAAATTCTTTTGGTGATTCAAATATTTGTAGGTCCTTTTTAAAATAAGTTCAAAAAGATTTTCTTTAAATAATTATAGGCTATTTTTGACAATTTGTTTATTTTGAGGGAGTCCGGGACACATTAAAAAAAAATCTTTTATTGAATTAAAATTTCGCAATTTTTTGTGATATTAAACATACTATTTTAAAACAAAATCACACGATAAAACTTCTCTCTCTATATTTTTTTAATTTAAAATTTATTTTAAAAAATGGAGGGAAATTAAAAATTATTGTAACTCAATGTAATAATTGTAGATTTTTACTTTTTTAGCAATTAAATGAACAGAAACACCTACATTTTAATTTTGATTCAGCCTTTTTAAAAATATTAATAAAAAATTTATTTAAAGTAAAAGTTTGAAAAAAATAATACTTTCAAAAATAAATATTTTTTTCAAATTTACTGAATCAAAATTAAAGTAAAGCAATTAAAAAAAGGCATGTTCTAATTTTAAAGCATTTATGTTTAACGGTTCTTGAGTTATAACAATTTAAATGTGAGAAATTGTGAAAACCCATCATGAAGAAAAGCGCATACAAGAAGTCTTATCCGTGACAATCAAAGCTTAAAAGCTAGATGCTGAAAACGAAAAAAAAAAAAAAAAAAAAAAAAAAAAAAACAAAAAAAAAAAAAACACATAATATTTCCTTTTCTAAATATGATTTTTAAAAATGTCATTATAAGCATAAAAAAACAGATAAATTTTTAATACAGTATTTTTTATGTGTGTCCCTGACTCCTTTAATCGCTGTTAGAATTTTATAGGAAATATGTCAATTATATATTTTTATTGAATAATTTATTTTTCTCAAGATTTTTTTTTTATTTTTAACGCATTTACACACTCAAATATATGAATTATATAAGAATAAAATAATATGTTATTTTATGTTATATTAATTTGAGATCAAGGGATTTTCATTAGACTGGTTATAAGTTAACATAAGTTGTATCTAAATAGATTTTGGTTTAAACTATCTAACCAATGGCGTTGCTATGATTCTATTTTTTAGAAGTTCAAAAGACATACATAAAGATTGTAGAAAGTTTTGAGATGATCATAACCGAGTAATTTTATATTATAGTTTTACAAAATCTAATATATTATAAACTTTGAAAAGGCATTAAGATTTTTCCATACACCATGCTTTGAAATACTATACAATTTATGGTGCAAACAATTATGTATTATTTTACTATACATCACGCTATGGAACACCATTGAATTTATGATAAATTTCATTTCCCTATAGTTTTACCATACACATGGTTATGGAATACCATATCATGTATGGTGTATATCATTATCCTATAACTTTACCATACACATTTCTCTGGATATCATAAAATGTATGGTATATATCATTATCCTATAACTTTACCATAGACATTGCTTTGCAATACCATAGAGCGATGAATGTTTACCATATGAATACAATATGTTTACATATAATGACATAATTTTTTTATGATTTTCCATACAAAACCATGTTTTTCCATAAAAAATCCTATGCCATTTTTTGCTAAGGGTCTGCCTCCAAAACTGCTGGATGGTAGGTGCTAGGTAATAAACCAATCACAGACGTCGGCCTAACCGTTCGGAGTTTTCCGTTGCTTTCTTTGAACCTTGAATTCCCTTGTGTAAATACGGGTTAGATTTCCTTAGACCCCCCCCCCCCCCCATGGAAGGCATCTCTTCTTTAGGACCAAAATCCCAAGTATAGATAATCGCCCGTCATAAACATAAACAAACCTTCTACAATTTTGAATACTTGTTTTCCACTTTTATTTATTTTCTTGTGTTTAATCATACATATTTATGCAAAAATCTACAACTTGGTTAATGCGAGAACCTAGTTATAACAAGCAAATGTTGTGGTAAATTCGTTTTTGTTAGAACCAGATTGAACTGCATATTAATATACTTTTTTAATGTTAAAACTAAAATAGGAAGGTGATAGCATCAGCTATTATGAAAATGAGGAAATAAAACAACGTAAAATTTACGACATATTTATTTTCAAAAATAGAAAGCAGCACTTACTTTACTTTACAGATTTAAAATATCACTTGATTAGTGATAAAGTTATATATATATAAATATATATATATATATATATATATATATATATATATATATATATATGTGTGTGTGTGTGTGTGTGTGTGTGTGTGTATTAGAGAAGATAAATGTAAAAGTTGTATCTAAAAAGTTTTAGTATTCAAATATAAATATAAACTAAGAAATGAATGATTATTATTTTTTAAATACTACGATTTTAGCAATCTAATTAATGTAATTTTAACTAGGAATTTTTATGAAAATAAATTAATTGAAATACGTACATTATTATTATTTTTTTTTGACATAGGGTATAAAATATTTAATAATCGAACTTTTATAAATGTATTTCAGCAAAAATTATTTTCTGATTTCAATTAATTTAAAATTTTATTTTCATTAGGCCCTTATTAATCAGAATCAAAGACTTCTAAAGTAAAATCCCCACATTACCAAATCGCATAATTTTTACTTTCTATCAGAAATATTTAAAAATTCTTCTTTATCAGTTGTAGAAATTCTTACCATTCCGCCCAATTTTACGAAGTCATAAAGGACATCGATTTTTTATCAGGTTGTTGATCGAATTTGGGTGGATCAACTAAACGTAGTTCGACATAAAAAAAAAGAAAAAAATCAAGTTTCAAATTAACATGCAATTTGAAATCCTGTTTTTTCTATTGCCAAATCAAGATAATTGAGAATGGAAAGAAAATATCTTTTTAAGAAGTGGTATAAACCACAAGAATATAGCTTAATAAATCAGAATGAAGGTTATTCACAATAACTTTCAAAGTAAATCACGAAAACATTGAAAACAAATTGAAATCATAAACAAGGAAATGTTTTATTCTAAGAAAACAACGTTACTGAATTATCGCCCCTTCGCTGCAATGAAATAGATAACTTAATAGTTTGCAAAGTGAACATGTAAAGGGCATATAAAAATAGTTAAATCTAATACATTTAAAAAAATAAATTATTTTTTATGCATATATGTGACAAAAAGGAAAAATTTCAAAAATTGTAAGAAACAACAAAAAGATTTAAAAATTTACTTCCAGATTTTCCTTCTTAAATATTCAAATTAACTTAAATTTAAGAAAAACAAGCCTAAAACAATTTCAACCCTTCACTGCACGTTTTTTTTCTATTTTTATGAAAAAAATATTTGAAATCCATGTATGTATCTAAAAAGGGGAAAAATAGCAAAGCAGTTAAAATTTGATATTTTATGGTGTGTACCCTATATATACAATCAGAATTTTTAAATATTGTACTGCTATATTTTACAATTAACTGCGCTTAAATTAATTAATTTTATCAGTTTAAAATTATACAAATTACTTTATATTAGTATTTTTAAGTATTCAGTAAAAATAATAAAAGTAAACAAGATAATGCCCGTCAAGATTTGACGGTAAATAACTTGAATGTTTCATCAGAAAAATTCTTGAATTTTTAATTAGTTGCTTTTAAATTTGTTTATTCAAATTGTGATGAATTACTGTATTACATAAGTTATTTCTATATGTATATATTTTTTTAATCGTTAGATGGTCTAATCCAGTGGTTCCCAAAGTGGGGCCCACATCCCATGGCAATTTGAGAATTCTATGAAATTCTGTCATCCTTTTATGATCCTAAAAAATAACTAAATACTGTTGCTTTACTAACATGACGCAACAAATAATTTTAAAAATTATTTTACAATATAAATTTTCCGGTTTAAAACTTAAAAAAAAAAAAAAAAAAAAAAAAAAAAAAAAAAAAAAAATAGATTTTTGATAGAATAAAAAATCAAGCCACTATCACCAGACACTGGACGTTTGATCAACCAATTAAAACGCATCTTATTAGAGATTTTGATTTTAGGATCCTAAAATGAATATCTTAATCTGGCTGATAGTTAATGATAGAAAATTTTAACCGTTCTAGGAAAGAATTACTATAATAATTCAGAGGGAACGTCCCTCCATTCCGGGCGTTTACGTCTTCTGATTATATGTTCGATGACTTCTTTGGCTGTTTTCTGTTCTTAAATGATTTAGATCCCGTTCTTGTTTTTATGTATAATTATTGTTTAAATAATTTAATCAGTGGAATTAGAAAGATTTGAAAAATGTATTTATCATTTCTCTTTTTAAATAGCAATATAAATATAAAAGTTACTTAAATTAAGGTTTGCAATCTGTATAATAGCATTTTACATCCGTTAATTATTAAACATCCAATTAAAGTTATTTTTGTGTATCGAAGTTCACTTTTAAATATTTAAAGACCTAATTTTTTTTTTTTTTTTTTTTTTTAATTGCTGCATATTATTATTACTATCGGAAAGCGGCTGCACAAACCATCACTTTATCAAGTTGATGAGTGAAATTCATGAACTAGTTAAAACTCGATACGCATATCAAAATGCAACTGGTCTACTATGTCATATCTTAGTGGAAAACACCTGAAAACCCTATTTTAGTGGCTGACTAGTAGATTTACCATTTGTTTTCTTGCTAGCAGTCCTCTACATTTTCATACTTTTGACTGCAGCAAAGCACATTGATAAACTTACTGATCAATCACTAAAATCGGGTCTTCAGTGGTTTCTACCGAGATATGATTTGGCAGACCAGTTGCATTTTAATATTCAAATCGAGTTTTGTCTAATGCTGAAACTTCAACAATCAACTCTATGAGGTGATGGTTCGTGCAGCCGCTTCCTGGTCTATATTATAAATGATTGCTTCCTGAATGCATTTCTTTCGTTTATGTTCATTTTTTCATGACTTTCTTTTACATGTTTACGTTTTCTTTTCCACTCCATTTTTAAATGGCTGTTTTTTTACTTCTTTAAATGGAATAACAGCTCAATTTTTATATAATAAGAATTATTTTTCAGAGAGAGGGGAGGGGGGGTCATCAGGGTTTTTGATATGATTTGGTGGGGCATGGCTTGAAAAAGGTTGGGAAACACTGGTCTAATCTATTCGATAAAGTAAAATAGTTTTAAGTTTATAATTTACAACTAATTATGTTTGTATTTTATCAGAAATTTAACTAAAATACTGTGTAAGGTATTTATTTTTGCTTACTACGGCCTATTTTCTTTTTGCCACCCCTAATAAATAACAATATTTACGCGACCATTCAAAGCTGCCATGACTTTTATATTTATCTGTCTCATTCTCTAAAATCCCAAATTTGAAATTTAAAGCAGCTAACTATTTATAATATAATTTTTTTATTACTTGAATTTTCTTATACATTTTTATACATCTTTTCAAATATTAAATCATGGGTATCAATGTAATTTATTTTATAGAAGTTATATTAATATTTTTATTTATTTCCTTTTTTTAATGAACGACAAACTTTTCTTTCTTACAGACATTTATATTCTTCATAAGGGTAGAAAAAATGTAACGAAAGTTGTAGATCAGCTCAATTTACGTAATAGATGATTACATGAAAAATATTTTAGGTTAAGTATTTTAAATATAAAATAATTATTTTTTCAAGATATTGTTCAGTTTTAAATTTTGTTCAATTATAAAGCATTCAAATAATAATAATAATAAAAATCCCAAGACTTTTCTTACTAATAAAATATGTTATTATTGAAATGAATTATCGACAAAAATTTTGCACAAATAATTTTGCCAGGTTTGGATTCGAACCTGCATCTCTACAAAAACTCAAAGCTTAAAACAGCTGCGTTACCCCACTACGCTACCAGGAAGCATATTTCAGATGTATATATTGCTGGGACGATTACTGTTTCTAAACCAATAGGAGACCGTCATTATCACGGTCAAGTACACGCCCACACAGTTTGATTGACAGGAACTCGTGGACAATTGATCGTGTGTGTTTATTATTTATTTGTACTCGGATTGTTTGAATTTGTACTCGGTAATTAAAAATTAAAGGTACGAAAGATTTTTTTTTTTTTTTTCAAAATGACTGAATTTTATTTACTTCAATTAGAAATTATATTTCCTCTGATCCTTAAATAAATAAATAAATAAATAAATAAATAAAAATTAAAGTAAGAATTTTGCTTATACGGATATTTTCGCAGAATACTTTTTTTCCCATTTGTTTAATATATATATAAATCATTTTGGAACGATATTTAGAATATTAAAAGGGTTTGAAATATTTTTTTTAAATGTCTTATTTATTAATAAAAGACAGCCTCCAATAATTAAAAAAAAAAAATCACCAACGGACTCTCGGCCCGCGATGGACTCGAACCCATATCCTCCGGTTTCAAGCTTGACGCTCTAACCATTCAGCCAGTCAGCTCACTTTCATCCGCAACAGATTATCGTTATAATTAGCACCGTCAATTGTCCACGAGTTCCTGTCAATCAAACTGTGTGGGCGTGTACTTGACCGTGATAATGACGCTCTCCTATTGGTTTAGAAACAGTAATCGTCCCAGCAATATACACATCTGAAATATGCTACCAGGAACACGCAAAAAGTCTTCTATAATGGAGAAGTTCTAGAATCAGTTGACGCATGCGCTATTGTCGGGAATTTCGATTTTGATTTTACAGAAAATGTTTTTGTTTTAATGTTTATGATAACTTATTTTTTTTTATATATTGATATCAGCTACAACTTAAAATGCTAATATTTCCAATCTTCGTGTGTAACGGCAATTTATAAGAAGGATTACCAGTCGTAATTTTTAGCCTCAGATCATTCAGTTTATCTTCCATGTGTAATACGACACCTTACAAAATAAACCATATTTTTGAATTGTTAATAACACTGGAAGAGACAAATAATAATTTTGTGATAAAAAGAAGAGCATGTTTACAACAAGATCGAATAAATTATATTTGAGATTCAAACGCATTTAAAACTAAACTTCTAGCTCTGAAGTGATAGTTACTGAGCGAGGATCTCTACGCATGTGCAAGCGCGTCACTCCAAAGGCAGACTTGCACTTATGTACTACGCATGCGCATACGTGAAATTTTATTTGAAAATTGTGGCTAATTAATAAAATTTTTGAACAAACAAATGTACGATAACAAATCTGTGACCAAATACCTTTCATTTAAAAAAGAATGGTGTGATTTGATGCAGTAGTTTGCTCTCAGGACTGTCGAAAGGAAATGCTTAGCATTTTAAATATACAGATTTTGCCTTAATTACTTAATCGGATATTTTTTTGATTCTGACGAACAAATTCGATTTTTTTTTCATCAATTGCAGTCATCTGATATGGACAAAATAAGTGTTATTCCATTCTTTGGACTGTTTCTGATCGGTTACAGTGATCATATTCTGGCACATCATCAGAAGTATAGTACCAGGTGTGGCACATGGTGCAATGAAGGGTTAAATTTTTTTTTTTAGCAGAACAGGTGGTTCAGGAATACTCGAAGCTTTACTATCTGACTATCTTATCACTATCAGCCATAGACAAAATAAGTGTTATTCCATTCTTTGGACTGCCTTTGATCAGTTACAGCGATCGTATTGGCCAAATTCATGACTCATAATGAGGATTATGTAGTGTTTAAGTAAGTGCCAGATGTGGCATACGGAGCAGTGAAGAATTAAAAGGTTTTTTTTTTCAGCAAAAACAGATGTCAGGAGTACTTATATCATTATCTGTGATAATTATCTCAGCGGACAGTCAACCACATTGCCTAGGAGAAATGTAGTGAAAACAACCGAAAAATTTATATAGAGAAAACGCATTTGTTTAGTCCAGAGACATAAGGTAAAGAACAAAAGAAGCGGAGGGATGCTATAAATGTAATTTCATATCGGTAGTTTTGAAATCACATAACTATTTTAATATTAGACTAATTAGTTAATTGTGAATTTTATTTCCCAAATTATTAAGCAGATGATAGAAAATGAAGAGATGGCAGATATATAATCGTTTAAGTGAAATATGTCTATCAGGATAAATTGTAATTAAATAAAAAATATTTTTAGTATTTCTATCTTAGATTAAGAAATTATGCAATTTTTTATGCTTTTCAAAATCCATAATTTTTTACCGTGCATATAATACGAGTGTTGCAGTACATAATTAAAATTTTGTGGCAATTGCATTTGTAACAATTTGTAGTAAATTTTATAGAAAAAATGGTTCAATCAACTAATTATCCGGCAAATTTTTCAGCCATGGTAAATTTAATTATGACAGAAATTAAAAAAGTAATTATTCATTAAATTTTTTTCATAATAAATTCTATCATTATTAATTTAATAATTAATATAACTCATTAAAAAGAAAATAAATATGACTGACCCCAAAATTTTTCTTGAATTTTATTTCATTATTACAATATTTAGATACTAAAGGTCAATATAGCATTTCTTTCAATAAGAATTATACGTGTAAAACTTATAATTTTTTACAGGGTCACACAAAAAAAGTTTGATGAATCACGATTTAAGCTTGGATATTATTTTTTAGCACTGACTCTTCCATAAAGTTATGCATCACGCCAGTATCTTGACACGGTATACTGACTTTTTTCAGCAATATTATTTTTCAGTAAATCGTTGGATAATGCAACGGCATTTTTATGCGGGACATCAACTGTTTGTCTCCTGATAATTTCCTCATAACAAGAATAGTCATTTTCCGGGATTTCCTGGACCTGAGAAAGTCCTGAATTCCATGGCCATCTTTATGTAATTTTTATATATCATTCACAGTCGGTTCACCGATCGATAACTTTTTCCGCAAAATCTCGAGAAGATTGGCCGTTTAATGTCAAACTAATCACTAATTTACGAACAATAATTGTTGAACTTTTAATTTTGAATTTAAACTATGCTATTCACTTTGATTCATTCACATATACGGCTAAAAATCACTTTACTGATAGAAAAAAATAAGGATTGATGAGTGGCCGGAAACTTTTGCACACGCGAATTTCGATTTCAGCCTCCTTGCATAAAGTGTCTTCAGTATCCAACCAAAATAATCACTTGGTCAGGGGTCACTCACATATTTCTAACTTTTGAAGCATTTCTCCTTCTTCTTCGCTGAAACCTTCTATTAAATAAATTAAAGAAACTATCTGGCCGGAAACATTTGATCACGACTGCATATATTAATGAATCTGTTTATATGTAAATGTTTCACTTATCATTTAATCCATATTTGGAGATTTTGAAAAATGCTACACAGTAAAATCTTCTAAGGCGGAATCACATATACACTGTAAAAAATATGACTATTTTGCTGCATCTTCACTCCACCGCTATTATAGAATATGACTACTTCAGGCTATCATGGAGCATTCTCATTGGCCAAAAGTGTAATATTCTATAAAAGCGGGAGAGTGACGATGCAGCAAAATAGTCATATTTTTTACAGTGTAGGAAAGAAAAAAAAAAAAGGTTATAGACAAGATTCCCTTTTTAGAAGGTGTAAATATAGTCCATTCTTTTCTCAGGCATTATTATATTCATTTTGCATGGATCAACACATTTTTTTTTTATCTTGAGACAAAATTCCACCATAAGCAGGTTCCTTTCATTGGTTTTACTGCATTTTAATCATTTTGCCTTTAAATGTACAATCCTTAAAAAATGACTTTAAAAATTTAATTGTAAAATAATGGCGATTTAAAAATACATGTATGTTTAGTAAAAATTTTTGGACTGAGCAAAGTTTTACTGTTTTTTGCAAGGGTCAGGTCAGTCGAGACAATGATTTTAATACAGGTTGAATCAAGACAGGGACTGCAAATTTTGGTCCGTGCAGACAGTTAGACCCGACCAGGCCAAGCCTTTTTAAAAAGGTAAATTTCTAGCTTGGCCCCAAAATACAGACTTTTTTAACGGGCTCGCTGGGACAATATGAAACCTGAAGTTCTGAGGGCTAAAATTATGAAAAAGCACTTAAGGCCCCACACTAGATACAGAAAAAGACCCGGATGATAATGTAAAGTCTATGGGGGCGTTCTTTTCAAATATCTCGCTCAAATTTTAATATTTTTGCATGATTTTTTTTGAAAAGATAGATAAGGACAGTTCACAACCGGCCTAGTTTTTACGTTTTCAATTTTGGTTTCATATATATTTTTTTATTACTTTAAATTTCAAAACCGGTTTAAACCAGCTCTGAAATCGAAACTATCATAATATAAGAAATATGTAAGCAAAATCGAAAAAATAAAAACAAGGCCGGTTGCAGATCATCCTCAGCTATCCTATGCAAAAAAAAAAAAAAAAAAAAAAAAAAAAAAAAAAAAAAATCAAGTTAAAATATTAAAATATGAGCGAGATATTTGAAAAGAACGCCCCCATAGACTTTACATTATCGTCTGGGTTTTTTTTCTGCGCCTAGTGTGGGGCCTTATTTGGCCAGTTAGGAAAAGCCTTGATTTAAATAATTGACGGTTTATTAAATGCTACAAAAAGAAGGTCTCAATCTTCAAAAGTTAAACTAAATCAGAAATTTAAACTAATGAAAGGAGTTACTTACTCACTTCAGTTTTTTAAAAAAGCATTTAAATTACATTTTATTACGAACCAATCTTTGTTTAAAAATTTAAATGCGTGTTCCTTCATGATGGGTTCCCTTTTCCGTTTCTCGTCTTTAAATTATTGTAATTCAAGAATCGCCAAAGAAAAAAGTGCGAATTTGGAATATATGTCTTTTTTGAATTATTTTACATAAATTTTATTTCGGTTAATTAAAAAAAAAAGAACAAACATTTACTTTTAAAAACATGATTTAAAAAAAAATAAGTTACATCATTTTTTTTATTTATATTTTAAAAATTAATATAAAAAATCCTAAAGCAAAATTAAAATTATATTTTTCGCTTTAATAGAATGTAAAAAAAAAAAAAAAAAAAAAAAAAAAAATAGTTGCTCCAAACTTTTTTGAATCACCCTGTATATATGAGAGATTTTTATAGTTATGAAATATTGCGCAAATTGTACTTTAACGGTAAACTAAAATAAATTCAATTACATCCTTAATAGCACAAAATTTCTGGTTAAATCCCCAATTACTTTCAATAAAATGTAAAATATTTGTTTCTTTTCTGTGTTTCTATAAGAAATTTTCAACATTAAAAAAAAAAAAAATTCAAAATACAATATAAAATTTCATTTTCTAAAAATTTCTTTTTTATTTCTTTTTTCCTTTTTTCTTTTTTCTTTTTATTATTATTTTTTTTAAGTACGTGTTATATTGAGATAAATTGCTAAAGCATAAAAAGTTAATAAAGTAAACGACATTAGATGACGTGATTTGATTTCCTGTTTGAGTGGGAGACAAAACGAAACTGATTTTCTATGGATACTTTCCATAATTTTCCAAAACAATTTGTAAAGAATTTTAATAAAATTATAAGTTGTTTTACGAATTTCCAGAATTTTAATTTTTCCGAAGATTGTTTAAAAAGAAACGGCCCAAATGTATCTCTTAATATTTATAATTACACCAGCCTCAGCCCAGTAAGACCAATACTAATTAAATTACCAGTAAGCCTAATTAATGGTAGTTATATAGAAAAATCTTTTCTCTGATCATTAATCAGTAAAATCACCTTTCACATTTTCATCTTCCTCTTAACGCTCGAGAGAAACTAGTTGCAACATCCAGTAGCAAAACGGAAGGATAACTTCCCGATAGTAAACTCCCAGGTAAGTGATGTTTGGCGATAAAATGCAGTGTCGCCAAAACCCGGATTGACTAGAGTGCTTAAGGTGTGCTAAGGATCAGTCAGTGTCCAGCGAGCTATCGAACATTTGTCCGAACAGGTGGTTATTAGCCTCAAATTACAAACAATGAACGGGATGATCAATGGTGAAACAAATGGGGTGTCAAGTAAGTACTTGCATTTTTTAAAAATATTTATTTTAAAGTTCACTTTTCTTTAATTTATATAATTTATAAAGCTGAAATGTTAATTTGATTATAAAAGCATAAAGAATTTATTTAAATTTTTATTAAGGGAGCGGTGGACTTGAAATGAGCAAATATTGAGCAAAAATAAGATTTCGTTAGATTAAAAAAATTATCTGCATATTTCATAACATTTAGCAGAAAGGGCTATCATATTTTTTTAAGATACGAAATAAAACTAATGTATTATGATGCACATCAAATGTATTTTTTTTATACAAATATTTCTCAATTTATATGCATCTTTAAAATGTTCCATGTATTTTAATACTTCTTAAAAAATTCTTATATCTCTTACGAGAATGTTTGATGTACATTGTTATAAATCTCTGCATTCATTTTGAATGTTTGTTAATAAGATCCTCAATGTTGTAATAGTGTTGAGACATGTATTTTTAATAAATTTTCAATTTTGTGGCATTTTAAAAATTACTGACTGTCAACTGAAAAATCGGATGCACAATTTTTTAAAATAAATACTTCTCCTCCCCCTCCAAACATAAAAAAAATTAAAACGCGGAGCGTTGAAAAAAAATCCTCGATGAATAATTTTTACCTTTTTAATAAATGGATTTTTTTTTTTTTTTTTTTTTTTTTTTTTTTTTTTCAAATTTCGAGTTTATAGTATAAAATACTTTGAAGAATTTCCTCTTGAATTAACACTGATAGTGAACAATAAATTTTAAAGTTCACCGTTCCCTTAAATATTAATAATAAAAAAAAATAAAGATGTGTTGTGCTCATTGAAAAAATTCTTGAACATATCCATGAAAATCTGCGATTTCCCCCTGTTTCATGTATTGTAGTATATATATTTTTAAGAATGGTATTTGGATGCCCATTAAGTAGTTTTTTTGTATTTTTTTTATTTTACGATATTATCAAGGAGATTAATAAGCAATCATTTAAGATTTTATAAAATAATTATAAAAAAAATTAAACACTTGATTTAAAAACTTTATTTTAAACGAACGACGAAAGCAACTCGTTTGTGCAAAACCATAGGATTATTCTTCCATGTTTCCAATTAAATGTAAACTTTTTCTGTTTGATTTGCCTATTGCATTCAAAATTGGACCTGGAATTTATGAAAGACTAAATTCTTTTACAAAATTTGGCTAGAAAATTATGAAAAAGCTTGCTTTCACCAGGTATATTCCATATAAAATGTGATAGTGTACATATTCCAAATATTCTTTCTTCACCTATTCTTTTATTTTTTAATGTGCTTAAGATAAGTCTTCGATTTAAAGTTCCATAATAAAGAAAAAAAAAGTTATGTATGAATTTAATTTTTTTTCTCGTGTTTAATATTGCTAACAGACTAATGTGCAAAATACAAATTTTAACAACTGACTATAGAGCGAAAAATCTATCTGCTGATTTGTAAAATAGTCGCAATATTTTATGCTTATTGTAACTATATATTATGCATGCAATTTTACCCACATTTATAACAAAAATATAAAATAACAATCTATTCTCTTTATAAAGTAAATTGTATTTAAATACAACAAATACTACAATGTGTAAAATGCACCCCTCCCCCTTTTTTGCCTGTTCTTTTTAAACTTTTATTTAACTCTGTTATTGGTAAAGTAGGTTATGATTTTAATTATTTCTGTGAAATATCTGCAAAAGTGTTGGATTTTTTTTTAAATGAATAATTTATGAATTACGTTTACTTAAATTCTTGCTTCTAAATGTCAGGAGTTTATTGCAATACATTATAAATGTAATTTAATAAGAATTGCTTTCTGTTTCTAATCATTTTTAAAATCCTGTCCATTTAAAATAGAAATAGATTAGTAAACAATTTATGCACATTGAATTTGAGAAGACTAGCGGATAGGGGAAGAGATTTTTTTTTTCTTTTGAGATTTCATGTTTTTAAGTTTTTGTGAACATTAAGATATGAGTTAATTTATTCGATTCATTTTATGTTTTAGACAAAATATTTTCAAAAACATTTATAAAATTTTTCTTTATTGCCCCCCCCCCCAAAAATATATATATATATATATATATATATATATATATATATATATATATATATACACATTTAATAAAACACTTGCATCTGGATAAATAATACTTATGAATAGCTTTTATCATTTATTTTCGGCATTAAAAATTTCTGCAACTTGACTGATAAGAGAAATCAATAGCTTGTAATTTTTCTTTGTTTTGTCTCAATTTCTAAACTATTTTACAAACCTTGTTTTGATGCAACATAGGTTTATCAATAAAAAAAAGTTGACGCTGACGGGGGGAAAGAATATCCAACACAATCATTTTAAGAACCTGGAGCAATGATTTCAAAACTGGTTTCACTAATTATTGCTGAAAGCTTTTTGACATTTTACTCATGATAATTGAAAGCTCTTTATTGCACTTCGAATTTTAATATAATAAAATAATCTATCAAACTATACTTTATAATTGTTTGAGCATAACTGCGTGCAGTTTAGAAAGGAAATAAACAATTTTTTCCTGATCTCTTGCTTTAATATATTTTACTATATTTTGATATTTACTCTAATATTGTTGCTTTGTTTCGAAACAATATTAGACTTTAGTTTTGAATAACGTATTTTGTAACCTTTCAAGGGTCATACAATTTCGAAACTTGTGTAATTAAAGGCAAAAGAAAAACAAATTAATACGTCTACCATTACAAAACTTCAAAAAATTTGAGCACGAAATATCAAAGATTAACTTATATTTGCTTTAAAATGCGAATGTCTTGATAAACTGGTCTTACTTTTCAACACTTACTCAAATCACTTGAACTCAATTTTATGTTATGTCCAAAGTCAATTTGAGATTTGTTTAACTAATGAATTACAGTTGCAAGTGTCGTTATGTTAAAATATGCAACACAAAACACTTAAAATTAAATTATTCATAAGGCAAGTTAAAGTAAATGTTTGGAGAAATGAGGCTCATTTTTAAAAGAAAATGTTCGGCATTGTACGAGTATTTGACGGTTCAAGATTTCGAAGCAAGAACATAAGATTTTAGTTTTCTTGCTAATTTCGAAGATTTAACAGCTTCTGTTTTTTTTCTGTATAAAAATAAATGGCTCCTTACATTGTCTTCTCGAGAATTAAATGATACCAGAAAAACAATTGTCAGTCAGTTAAAAGGCTTTGAATACAACGCGTTGAAATAAAAAATGATTTTATATTTGCAGGGGTCTGTCCAGAATTTTCAGTGTCCTGCGTTTGTGAAATTTTGAACAAAATTTTCCGATTTGTAAAAATTCAATTCATAATTTTGTGAATTTAAAATAATTATATTCAGGTTCTTGTTTATACATCTTCAAGAAGATATATGCATGTAAAATACACATTTTCCTTATATATAAGTGACAGGTCAGATTTTATTTTTTAATGATTAAATTTGTAAAAAGTTTAAAGATAGAAAATCAACGATTATAAATGCACAAATTAAGTATGAGAAGGTAGCAAATAGCTATTTCGAATCTACTATCGAGATTTTTCATCAGTGCAAAACTCAGCGAGCTAAAAAATAGCAAAACTGAGCAAAGAGACAGAGTGACGCAGGCTTATGTACCCGGGTATATAAGCCTGCGTCACTCTCTCTTTTCTCAGTTTTGCTATTTTTTAGCTCGCTGAGTTTTGCACTGATGAAGAATCTCGATAGTAGATTCGAAATAGCTATTTGCTACCTTCTCATACTTAATTTGTGCATTTATAATCGTTGGTTTTCTATCTTTAAACATTTGTGCACAAAGGCTTTATTTGCTATTTTATTGTAAAAAGTTGTTTGGATAAGAAAAAGTTTTGAGATAGGTGTATTTTTAAGACAAAGAATTTTGTGACGAGTTCTTTTTAAAAGTGAAAATTTTTGTGAAGAGTTCTGTTTTAAAATGAAAAAAAAATGTGAAAAGTCCTTTAAAAAATCTAATTTCTTTCTAAACAGTATTGTATTTTAGTCACAAAATTAAATTATAATATAATTATTTATAAATTACTACCCCCTTTTTGAATACAGCTTTTGAAGCTTGAGTATGCGCAATCTTTGAGGTGTGTGAGAAAAGGTGACTGCTTAAATTCCTCAATGTTTATTTTCGACATGACTTTCACAACCACATCCGTATATTTTAAAATGTTTTAAGGGACATTGCTTATAGTATCTCTACTACGCAGAGTAAAGAGTCGAAAGACATGGATGTACCCAATATTTTATGAGTACCTGGCAAATGTATTTCATCGTTGATTTCAGAAAAGTTTTCATAATTTTAATAAAATAAAAGGTAAAAATTTCTTGTTACTTGTTTCATAGTTGCTAACTAGTTTTAAGATTTTATTTGCTGTTTTTTACTTTGCTGATTCTTTATCTTAGCGCAGTTTTTAACTTGTCTGTTACTTATTTTTTGAAACTCTTTTGAAAAAAAAAAGATTTTTTTCCTGCCTGAATAAATATTTTTGGGGTTTTCTGTAAGCTGGAGCTGATTCGGGTGATAAATAGAAAATAAGATTTTACTTCAAACAAGCATGAAAAGATGAAAAATAATTTGTCTGACGTGAGATCTTAAAAGCTTCCGCTGATCATGCGAAGACACTCGCATAAGCTAAATGTTAAACAAGTAGCATCGTAAAAGAAAAAAAAATCGTTTGCGTTTCGATACTTTTAAGTGGATTTTACTCTTGCAGAAGATACCCGAAAGTTGATCTCTAAGCGGGGATTTTTGTACGTTTAAAATTTTTAGTTTTGAAACCAGCTCAGTTTTATAAAAGGAGTTTGGGGGGGGGGGGAGAGAAGTGAAATACTACCAAAATATGAAGATATTTGATTGCTTATTCCTGTAACCTCAACATCTAAAACGTAATCGACTAGAACCTATGCGGTGAAGTACTTTGACCAAAAAGACTTCGGAGGGAATGCTGCATTTTAGTACTGTAATTCGAAGTTTGCACGTGCAAATAAGTATTCGTATTATTAGTTTGTCCTAAACTATGTCCACAGTAATCTCCCTCCTCTAAGAGTTTTATTTCAGCTTTCAAATGTTATTGAAAATAAAAGCTAGAACATAATATCAAAAAGAAATGTTTGCAAAGAAAGAAAAATAAGATACAATAATTCTATCTTTTTTAACTAATATGAAGTTTTTAAAGTGTCCAAAAACATAAAAATGAAGTATTTAATGTTTTGTAAAATAAATTGCTTTCAACTTTTAAGATCAGACATAAATGATGTATTTACATTATAACATTTGTAATACTTTTGTCTTTACCATTTTATTTTGGATTAAAAATGATTTATTTTACTATATTTAATCGGATTTTAATTTTATTTTTCTCAAATATTTTTTTTGTATAGTTTCGACAATGTTTACGCACATACATCGTACACAATGTTTAAACATTGTCGTGTATGATGTACATTTTAAAGGATAAACAATGAAGGAGTCTAGAATTAAAAATTCAACAATAAAAGAACTCTCATGTTTAGGCTTAAATTCTCGTTTGTCCTAATTGCCTTAATTTTTTTTTTTTTTAAATAGATTATACGAAGAACTAGATTAAACCCCAGAGAAAGTCATTTCAGTATGTACATTTTTATACAATATCCCCGCCTTAAAAAAATGTATTTCTGAAATATTTAAATTTTGAAAATGGCAAATTTTCATTTATTTCGGAAAGTAGTATATTTTGTTGCACGTATGAATTCTGAAATGTCATGGAAGGAAAATAACAGAAAGGGAGGTGGTGTGAGGCGCAGTATTTGGATTATTTTAAAAATTCCTATCTCATTATGGATAAAAAACTATAATTCTATATCACTATTCCATACTTGCCAACCTCCCGGTTTTTTATAAATCAAGAAAACTTGCTTCGAACCGGAAGACTTTACATTTCATATGTTTATAATATCTTATAAATTTTAGGCGTTTTTAGGCCTAAAAATAAATTTAGAAATTTAAGATTGTAATCAGTATGAATTTGAGATCCTGCTAATAGCATAATTGCGATGATGATTCAGGTATTGTATGAGCAGAGATAATCGGTAGATGATTGCCAGCTTTACATAAAATTGTTACAGGCCTCAAATTTCGGGAAAATCTTGTATTTGGAATCGGACACGATGTATCCCTATTAAAATTTTTGAATTATAAATTTAAAGGTAATAGAAGAAATAATACAGTAATGAAAGAAATCAAGGCTTTTTTCATGCTTATCATTTATTAGTTTAAGGGTCTCACCAGTGGCCGAGATTCTGCTCTCGAAACTAGTAGACGGCAGATGCTGGGTTCGAACCCAGTCGCGGCCGTCAGCCTGATCGTTCGCAGTTTTCCATGGTTTTCTTCGAACCTTGGATTTTTTGCGCAAATACGGATTAGGTTCCCTTAGAAAGGCACCCCACCGAAGGCACTCCCCACCTCATAGTACTTATATCCTGCGTGCTGATATTTGGTCGTCAAAAACAATTTATTAGTTTAAAGAAATTAAGTTTTGTCAATTACATTTAATGCAATTTTCTTTCTATTAAATTTAATAAACTCTGTGAAAATTCATTTACTTATTTAAATGGAATAGTAAAATAATTTGTTTCGGATTTCTGAAAAAATGTAATAATAAAAGTACAGATGGAAGCTTATTTTGTTCACCCCCAATGTAAGGAAAATAAAATTTTAGTTACTTTATGGAACTTTTAATCTTAAAATCATAGTTATTAAAATAACTTTTCTCGGTAGATATACTAGATCAATCTTTTAATTTTTTTTTCGATAAAAATGGTAGAAAACTTTGCATCTGTTCTCGCTATAAATCAGCTTCAGTAGATCTGGGATGCTTGAAATTAAATAGTAATGAATTATTTTAATATTTTGTCACTCTTTGATTTATTTTACTTTATTGTTCATTTTAACATCAATACCGTCATCGGAAAGCTTTGACAAACATATATATTTTTAGTATTAACAAGGCATAAAATTCTGATATACATGAATGCAAAATTACGCTCTCTCACTAAACATTGCAACTTTTTTGAAGCAGTTTATTTTACTTAATGGAATGATAACTTATTAATATGGATGATGAGCTGTCAGGAACGATATCTGAGCAAATCAAAAGTAACCTGTAAGACGTCTAGAGGCAATATATTTGACCTGAGAAAACAACTTTCTTGTTACTTCACCATTTGGCAGCACCTTAGATTCCTGTAAATTTACAGTTGCCTATGGGTGATCGTTACGTCTAACCTTGAGATGAATCCCTCGAGCAAAAGAACCGGAATTTTCTTCCGTGTTAAGAACTTTAATGATAGAACTCTTTGGTTTTTGAAAGTGAAAATGTTGTGTTAACATGGACAAAAAAAAGGGTTTCATTTTCAAAATCCAGACATTTTTTTTTTCTATAAATTCTTAAGTTTACTGGATGTTGCTATCGTTTTAGTGGCATCAATAGTGTATCATTATCGTGACTTCTGAAGAACAGAAATCAACATCAAATTATTGTCAGAAATGTTAAAATTGTTTCTAGTAGATTTGCTGGCTGAAGATAGTCAATTTTTTCAATAATTTTTCTATAGTAAGGGGCTGTTCACAAATGTCACGCTTGGAGGAAGAGGGGCTTAGTAAAATTGCGATAATTTTTGACAAAAGGATGGAAGGGGATCATCTCATATTTTGGTTAAAATAAAACATTTAAAAACAGTAGATCTATGAAGTTACTTTGAAACTACTAGAATTTGAGGGTATTTTTTATTCTGGTATAAAACAACTTTCATGTTATCTTTTTTTCCCTTTCCTTTTCAAATTCCTATTTCGCATTCAAGATGTATTTCTTCATTCTAAAAACCCCTGTTACAAGTGTTAATTCTTTGACAGTGATGCGTGTTTTATTAAAATTTTATTTTTTATCACTTGTACGGAATGCTCCTTTCGAAGTGCAAATTATTCCTCAATTTTTTTTTCCGACACTTATTTAATATTCAAAAGTTAGCTTGCATTTATTTTCAGCTTTGCTTTTTAGAAATAGAAAACGTAATATTCCATGTTCTCTTTAAATATTCTAAAATAAATCAAGACAAATATTTTAAATTTAAGTGGTAATAGTTTTGGGTATTTTACAAAAAAGTTTACTTCGAATCTGTAGATTGCATATATTTTCAGTCCTGAGACAAATTTTACGTGGAAGTACAAAAACCAGTTTAAAATTATAATAAAGCATCTCCAAAGATGCATCAGTCTATCGATGCTTCTAATATGCACACATTTATTAAAGCCCAGATGCAGTTTTAACAATTTTAGAATCGTTTAAATTAATTTAAAGAGTGTTTTTTTAGTGTAGCTTCTTGGCAACATCCGGACTGAGGATGATAAATGTAGTTAAAAGAATATTCAAATTACCAGCTCTCAGTTTAAATACTGCTTTATGTAGCAGGAACATAATCAAATGTTCATAAATTTTCGTATTTTCCATTGTTTTTGAAATCTAAATAAGTTGTTCACAGTTAGGAAAAGTTTTATCCATTAAAGATTTTGGAACATTTCAAGTGTTAATAAAGATAAGAGAAAAAAGGCCTTGATTTCTGTGTTGAGGAAGAAAAAAAACTGACATTGAAAGGTAGGGGAAAAGTACGGTCAGTAAAAGTGATGTCTGAATTTAATTCATACCTGCTCAAAAGCAGTTTCGTTATATTGAGAAACATGAAAAATCACAATTGAGGTCAATGACTGTAAATTGTTTTATTAATCTTTTCGGCCCGAATTTTTTTTCAGCTTTTAGAAAAGATTAATTCTATGTTAAAAGCATCAACACTAGCTATCCAAATAGATTAATTGGTGTTTAACGAATATTTCATTATGTGAATCATAACGAATGCTGCTTTGCGTACTATTAAATTTATATGACAATAAGCTAAGAAAGAGTTTGAGATGTTTAAATAATATTGTATTATATGTTTATGCCTCATGCAAAAACTTTTTCTAGTACTTTTATTTTAATCTTCTTTCTTCCCGCAATAGTCTAATGCATTTTGTTTCTTCTCTCTATATTTTTTTAAAGCTATAATTGGTTTAAAAGAAGCATTTCATGAGATCTTTCTCGAACATCAAATGATGCAACTATTGTAGTTTCGCATCATTGCTCTAAGAGGGATGAAGGGATAGAAAAAAACTTACTACAAAAATGTTTCGTCTTTCACTTTTAAAGTGAAACTAAATTTTTCCTTTAGTGCCAGAAGTTATAATCTGAAAATCAATGTACTCTAGATGAATCGAAATAATGTAGTTTCATTGTATGTCAGTATTTCGAAATTAAATTTCGCCAAATTAAAAATAAATAAAAAATAAAAATGAAGAATGAAACAATGAATTGCACTATCAATATATCAAGTTCCAGTATCATTGTGCAGTGACTAAGGATTGCGGCAAATTTTGTATGGTTTAAAAATCTTTCGAATGGAAAAATAATTTTCTTGACGATTATACCACGTGTTCTAAACTTAGTCTAAAAAACAATCAGTATAATGTTTAAAAATTAAGTCCAAATTTTTTGAAAAGAATTTACTTTTTCAACGTTTCTCTTATTTGTTTATTGGCCAATATGAAGACAGTTAAGTATTACATGTCTAAAAATACATTTAAAAGCTTGAATATTTGAATTATCCAAAAAGCAACAATCCACAATAAATATGTAACGTTTTAACATAAACAGGAACACTGCTTACACGTGGCAATGAATTCAAATACTGTTTTTGATATATAATACATGAAAATAGCTGTTAAATTTCATTAAGGAATATGCTGTAAAATCAAAATATGAAGTATTTCTTTAAATTGACCCCCCCCCCTCTTCTCCCCAACAAAATCTGGATTAAAAGAAACTAAAGTAGTGAACATAAATTACAAAACACTATTTTAATTTTAACCGCAATGTTTGTTTTGTTTGCATAATCAATATATCACCTATACAATTCAAATACTACTTTAAAAGTTATGAGAACATTAAAGCGTTCGCAAACGTATGGAAGTCATAAAATATGCAAATTATTAAAGTATGCACTGATTTACAGATGATTAACAGATAAACACAGAAAAATCTTTCTACAACGTAGAAAAGAAAAATAGGATACGTAAAAATGTTTTTAAGGCTATAAACGTATCTGCTGCTGTTTTTGAAAATTAAATTTTTGACGAGACTTATACATTAATAAGGTCAAAGTTTACTGAATGAATTTTTAATGCTATTTATTGAAGAACTAATTTAATCTAAATATCATTTCGAAATATTAGTCCCTGGCATTCATATATTTACTTCAATGTTCTTGCAGGCCCTTATTACCGCATGGGCAAATCGAGACTTTGCCCATAGGTCCCGGACCTTAAGGGGCCCCAAAATCTATATGTTGACTTAAAATATTTCCCCTTTTTTTTCAATTCTTCCGTATGTTGAAGTTATTAAATTCGTCTTAAAGTAACATAATAAGCTGCTAAATTTATATAAAAGAGTTTTATTCTGTATTAAAGGAAATAATAGGTGTATTTTTATTAATTACAATATTTAATTTAGAATTGATGTGGTTAAGAATTTTCTTCTACTAATATCCAAGGTGCGAAAATATGTTTAAGCATTACACATAAACATATGATCACCATCAATTCTGTTTGAATAATGTTGCAATGATTCGAAAAGGGTCCTCTAATTTATCTTTGCCCAGGGCCCCAATTAGTCATAATCGGGGCCTGTGTTCTTGTAGCTATTGAAAATATCCTGAAACAACACAAAATCAGTGTTGCATTATTGAATAGCCACAGTGTTTACTTAACATTCGTTCCACCAGACGATATTACCTATTAATGAGACAAAAATTGAAACGCAGATAACGTATCTCTAATTTTGAGGATATCATTTAAGATGCGTCAAGGTGACTGATGTAATTTTTCAGATATTGGATTCAAAGAATATTTTTAACAAGAATATGGATATGATCAGGGTCGAAATGGGGAAAAATTCGCGAACGTTAACGCTATTTCAAAATTACCGTAATTTCGGGTGTATAAGCCGCGGATAAAACAATTCTTTTTGGACCCAGAAATCTTATTTAGTGATTGAAGACAAATATTTACGTCGATCTAAGAAGTAACATTTGTTTCTTAAAAAATTCTGGGTCGAAAAAGAATTGTTTGATCCGCGGCTTATACACCCGAAATTACGGTATTGTAGAGAAAAAACATTTTTCAATTATGAAATAAATTATCTGACAATACAAAAACAGTTTAAACTATAGTTGGATGTGCTAACACCAAAACTTTCTTCTATCTCATGCATCTTAATGTTTCAAAAAATAGTTACAAATATTAATATTTCAATATTAGTTCAATATTATAAAAACTTTAATTTTCATTCTAAATTTCTGCTTGTCAATTAATCTAAATAAAAAGTTCATGTCGTTTATGATAGCTATTAAAATCAATTATTTTTCCTTGTTCTATTGTTCATCAACAGGAATAAAAAAAAAAACTATACATATAAAAGTGTAATGTTTTAAATTTCGCGAACCTGAATATTTCTTTAATTTTACGAACCAGAACAACATTTCGTTTTTTCCCGGTACATTTCGAGCTCTGAATATGATCTGTAATTTTTCCGTCTGGGCAAAAAATGTCTGGGCCAAAATTCAAATCAGGAATGTCTTGGTTGAATTTGCCGTTTTTCTGACATCTAAGCTATCGAAGACAAATCTGGAGGATCTAATTTGCGTAGTAAACCTTATTGATCTGGTCTGACATATGGATCAGCTCAAAAGAATAAATCGTAGGTTATAGAATTTCGGTGAACGCTGGATACTTACTTACACTAGTTTAATTTTAACGCAATAATTCGAATTGGTAAATAATTAAAGCGAGTTGTAATTTTCAAACGGGGCGAAAAATGTCAGAATTTTTCAAGAAAATTTCAGGAGTTTCACGGAAGTTGCACAACACATACCACACATAGCATACCACTCCTATCAAAAAGGGTTAAACTCATTTACCTTCAATAGTTAAAAATTCATTCGGGAGATGTTTACATTCTAGTTTAAGGTTTTGGTCAAAAGTTTGGGTTGTTAATTAACAAAATATTAGTTATTGACATTTCCATTAGTAAAAATTTTACTTTAGATTGTTTACAAATTGAGGAAATAATTTTCTATAAATAATTTTTTGATTTTTAATCTGTTTCAACTCTGTTCTCTTTTGAAATCGTCACACTAGATAAATATTTATCAACTGCAATTTATCTTTATTAAAATGATTCAATAAGTTGGGTGTCAATAAAATTTTCTCTACATCAAAATTCAGTGGCTGACATTTTATGTTGCAACATTATAATAAAATAACGTCACTTTCCCTGGAGAAACATAAAAAAATGAAGGTTTATACAAAGATTCGTTTGATTAATATATAGTCTGGAACGTTTAATTTTCTGTCCTTGTTAATGATAGTCAAAATCTTTTTCTTTTTATATTAAAGAATGTGACACACCCAAAAAAAATCTGAATATTGCATGGTGTATAAACACTTTTGCTTAAAAAAAGGAAATATAGAAATCAATGTTATTCAAAGAACTGAAATTACTGCTTTTCAACCTTGATCTCAAGACCATGAAATGACGTTTATAGAAATTAGAGGAAGTTAAAATTCTATTTTCATTATTGGCCAACCAATGAATAATTAATAAAATTGTCAGAAATTATATACTTGTTAGAAATTATTCCATTGTTACTGAATTTTTAAATTGCAAGGTATTTTTTAAAACTATTAATGGCATTTTCTTTATCTTATTTCTCAGTGAAATAAGTTATTCAAAATATAAACTAAGTAATTTTTCCAACATGAATCCAAATAAAGCTTTGAAAATGTAAATTTTTTATAGATTTATAAATAAAACAATGTAAATGAAGTACAGTGTAACAAACAACTAAAGTACAGTGTAAAATACTGTAAATTTCAACATAATTGATTATATTTAAGTGAAAAAACAGCTTTTTTCAATCTCGTATTTCGCTAGTGCTAATATAATTTTTATGAGAATTTTGAGATGGAATAAGTCATAATAAACCATACCTCGCTTTATTAGTTAAAATTCTCACAAGATCAAAGAAAATTTTGATTATAATCTAAATTTATGCATGGATGAAAACATAGAATGAAAAACTGTTTAAAAAAAATCATTTTCTAAGCTTGCTAAAAATTGCATTCTTCATAAAATCGTCAAATAAAATTACAGTTTTGATACTTTTCAAATGATTGTTTTTTGTATACACACTTAAGGAATCTTATTTAATCATTTTCTCGCTTTCCAACAAATTTTTTCATTTCTTTAATTCAAGAAAACTTACGCTAAAGTTTAAAAGGTTAACCTATTCTAACTATCTAAAATAGCATATTTCTTCAAAGCTGGAATGTCAGATAATTTCAAGTTAAATACACTTTTATTTTAGTGATCATTCTGTGTTTATTTGCTTAAAAGGCTCTGTTTTGCAGTACAATGAGTTTCTTTAGACATTCTCAAATTTCATTTTTTATAAATTCCGCTTGCTAAAATTTTGCTATATATTCCGAAATATGCACACGAATTCTTTAAAAATGCTAAATTGTGTAATCATTTATGAAAATGGTGAACAAAAAGTGTGGTGAACGAAAAGTAAGGACGAACTTTAAAAACGAATAATTCGAAAATGAATCAAGATACAAATACGGTTTGCACCAAACGGATGGAGAAGAAACCGGATTTTGTGTGGCTAAGAAAAAGAATAGTTCTATTGGCAACAAACTGATGGCGGTGTCAGATTTCTGAATTGCAAGTACGACAGGCACTCCAAACGGTCACCTTTATGCAAGATGGAGCACCTCCTCATATTGTTCTGCCTGTGTAACGCCTGCTACGCTCAATATTCAAGGAAGGATTGCATTATTAGTCGCTACTTTAATCACGCATATCCTCCACGATCTCCCGATCTGACACCCTCTGACTTTTGGCTTATTGAAGTTAAGTGTACCGCGACCCACTAGCAGCACTGAAAGATGCCATCTGCCAAAATGTGTCTCCCATAACGCAAGAAATGCTACTCTATGCTGTAAACGACGCGGTACCTCGTCTCACAGCTGTACTTTTGAATGATGGACAGCACATTGAACATTTACTGTAGTACTAATTAACTGTAATTAAGCTGAACTGCAAGTTGTCAACATTTTTTTTCATTTGTAAATCATCTTTTGGTGCATTAAATTACTATAGCGCCATCTGTTGGTCGCCGACAGAACTTTTTTTTCGTTGCCCCACAAAACACTGTTTCTTTTACATCTCTTTGGGGCAAACCGTATCTTTGTATCTTGCTTCGTTTTCGAATTATTCATTTTTTAAGTTCGTCCTGACTTTTGAATCCCTCTGTATTTTAGTCACTTTACATATACGCTTTCTAATTTTAGAATCGTTGTTCTAGTTGGGGAATCGGTACCAAAAAAATTATTTTGTAATTATAACCTGTACATTTTTAGGTTTATGTCTGAATAGAGCAAAGTCATCATTGATAAGAAAAAGTGTTAAATTCTCAAGATAATAATAGCTTTTTAAGACTACATTTTTAACCCTTTGAGCTCTGGTGGGTAAATTTCTTCGAAGTTCCAAATGTCACATTGGCACCAGTATTTTGAAAAGAAAAAAACCGGTTAACGATATGCACGAGAAAATGCATTAAATCATTTAAAAAAAAAATTGGTCGTATTTTCTGGTGCCGTTGTGACATTTCAGAAAAATTATGTGGAAGAAATTTCTACCATCAGAACTCAAATTAAACACCCTTTTCATGTTTGAAAATTCATCCTTTATTCAGAATTTTTTTTCTATGAATATACGCATCGAATTTTTATTTAGTCCATTAGATAAGAAAAACAAAGTAGTAAACGTAAGGACTGTTTCCTAAATATCCACACAAACTTTGCAGTTATGCAGAAATAGCAAATGAATATGAATATTATGAAATCTGCAGAAGGAGTACTACGTTACTGTGCATAATGGGTGCGCCTTTTACCCGAAAGTTCATTAAGTAACTTGTGTTTTCCAAGAAAGGAGTCTAAAGACGTGTGTCTGCGTATGCGTGCGCACAAGTTTTACGAAGGCAATATTCATCATTGGAACAAGTTCATCGTAAAAATGTTTTTGCAGGAAATATCTCTCAAACGAACTATATACGATGTTCAACATTATAAACAAGTTGGAAATTGCACGTGAAGCGTAGCAAATGAGGTGCGTTCGTACGATAACAAAGTTTTAAATGTATTCAGATCTTGCTGTTATAATATAGTATTTCGGATAGAGTATAGTGGTAGAAATTTTTGTGTTACTGTATATATACAGGAAGTAACTTTTATACCTCAGCAACGTATATCATATGCATATCATATCATATCATACATCTTATATCATATCATATGCAACGTATATCATATCAATAAGTGTAACACCATTAAAATGCATTTGAAGCTTTTTTCCCCATTGACCGTAATGTAACGGAATCCTTTTGATTGTCCCTGTAATTGACTTATTTCAAATTTTATGAAAATTGGATGAATAACTCGACAAAATTATACAATAATATATTCTAAATTTCAAACGATTCGGTTGGGTAGTTTTTGCGTTGTTATATGCGGACGGACGGACTGAGCGACAACAATTAGGTGCTACGTATTTACAGAATTACGAACGCACCTAAAAAGGGACTCGCGGCCAAAAGACAACCCGTGTTGGGTATCCCAAAAACTTACCAAGTCAAAGTTACAGCAGTTGAAACAGTCTATATGACAAAACGACAGAGTATTAATCCATTCCTTAGCTGCCAAATTCACTTTTACATTACCCACACGAGACAGTCACCAAGGAGCTTAACATCCAAATATCAGAAGAAGGGGATCATATTAAAACTAACAGAAAAGCAAAATATTGCCGCGAGCTTAAAGTGTAGTCACTTGTTGATAAAATTCTCTGTTCGAGGATTCGGATCTTGGATGATGAGTCATAGTTCAAGCTCACTAATTCCACATTTAACGATAATGGTAGCCAATATACATCGGATGTCTGTACGACACAATAGAAAAACATCGTTTAACAGCGATGGGTCCGAAAGTCTTCAGTCGTCTTGATCCGAAAGTCTGGGTTCGCTGTCAAGGGGTAATGCATTTGAACGCAAGTGTATTGGACGCTATCTTACCTCCTACATCAGGAGCAATTACAACAGCCGGGATTACGTCTGTCCAGACTTGACCTACAGTTGTTATTAAAAATTCGTTCTCAGCTACTTTCACCAATAAAAATCACTTACGCATAGAAATCCAACAATCTGGCTAACGTTCTCAAGATTTTAAAAATGGAGCATTTTCGAGTGTATCTTATTTCCAACTTGTATCTTAAAAACTGGAAAATAAATTTCAGAAAATGATCAATAGAATCAAATACGGTTTCAAAATTATTGAACAAAACTTAATTAAAATCCGATAGTGGTTTTACGGAGCAATGTGGTTAATTTACCTAATAGTACACATTAGTATTGTTTCGTTTTTCCATAGCTTTCAAGACAAGAAAGTTGTGCAAATTTCTAGGAGAAGGTTCTTATATAGGTTAAAACGCGAGTAAATAGCATATTTTTCAGTCCATAATTTATATTTTAAAAATTGTATAGCTATACTTCGTTATCATGCACAGGATCTAAAGATACTTAAAAATTACTTTGCTTAGTTATTGTAGCTCTTAGCATTTGGATTAAAATGAAAAAAAAAGTAGAAGTAAATATGTATAGATATTCAAAAGCTTCTTTTTTTTAACACTTTCATTAAAATTCGCAAAAATGTAGGAAAAAATATTTTTAAATGTACTAAAAAGTAGAATTGAGAATTTAACCGAATTATCTAGTATAACTATTGACAAGTAGGTTTCATGTAAGGCAACTTATTGTTGTTACCAAATTTGGCAAAATACCGTCAGTTTTGCCAGTATTTCGCCAAGATGATCAAAATTTGACACTACTGGGGTAATCTAGATATTAATACTTTTCAGCACTTATTCATTATTGAAGCGGATATTGATTTTTTTCATGGGAAATCAACCGCTGGTTCTTTTTAGGAATCGAATTAAAAATACAAATAAAAAATAAAAAATTGTAATTTAAGAAATTACACCAACCATTTGAAAAATGTTTCACTCGAAACATTCATCTATCATTTTAAGCTAAATACCAGTTGTTTTATTGTGTATTATACGTGTCACTGCTATAAATGACTTTATATATGCTGCAATTTGAAGGTACGGTCGTTTAAGTTACATCACTCCATTGTCGCCAAGCATAAAAGTTGGCGACGAAAGAAACATTTCAAATTATGTAACATTGTTGGTGATAAAGTAATCATTATTAAAATACAGCTTTGGCATATACTGTTATAATTGTAAGACTTTGGCATATACTGTTTGATTTTACAGAGCAGAATTTTGGTGATGAGGTTTTAAACCAAAGTCGATCGCAGCACATGCATCTGTGAATGGGTCCATCAGACATTGAATCAAAAGTTTTTTTCCAGTTTTTCCCAAGCCGATTGCTTTTTAGTTTTCTTTTTAGGTGGTGGATAATCAAGAGTAATAGCTATAACATTTTCCGGCTTGTTAGAATCCCTATTGGCACTCAAATTTTCCTGGTTAGAACCGACCGATTGTAAAACGCCATTGCTAGTGGATTGGTCGCCCTCGAGACATGATGTTTTACAATTAATCGGTTCGGCATTAAATTGCTTCCTTTTTCGTGATCGCCTTTCAACACGTAATTGGTTTTCAGCGGCTCGATAATCTTTTGATTTTCTAGTTTTCTGCATTGAAAGACGTTTTTGCGCCAAACCAAATACAGTACTACTTGGTTATCTCGTCGACCAATTTCGCCAAATGATACGAATCGCCAAACTAATAAGCAACTTATACATGTTGACTAAATTTTTATTTTAAATAACAAAAGAACAAATAAATTAGTAAAACATTAATAAAAAGTCGAAATAAAAATCACTTTGATTGTTTAAGTACAAGTTTGTCATTGAATGCGACATTCACGGTCATTCATTTCTTTGGCTTCGGCTTTTTCCGTATCTGTTCATTTCCGTCTACCCATTTTTAAATTTGTTTGTTTTCTCCTTTATTACAATGATTTTACACATTTTAATTTCCTATTCAAATAAATTCTTCTAAAAGTAAAGAATTTAATTTAAATTCAAAAGTGACCACGTCATTTTGTCAATCCTTCACCGAAAACAACCATTTTTTAATGGTTAAAAAAAAAAAAAAATGCGAACTAAAAAAATGAGTTAAAATATTTCACTTACAGGGATGTTGAACGGAGGAAGACTTGGGAAAATTATCGCTTTTATTATTTATCAAATCGTTCCGAAATTTTGAACATAATTTAAAAAAAATACTAAGGCACATTTTAAAATAAAATTCTGAAATTCGTTACTTTTGAATTTTTTAAAATCAAAATGAGGTACAGAGTCCCTTAAATGGGGGACAAACATAAATTAAAAATGAATTCGAAGCATTCTTCCACGAAAATTTAACTGTCTTGTATGTCCATTTAGAAAGAATAATCCCTCCGCCCCTGAAAAAGAGGTTTATCGAGTTGAATATAATTATTAAAACAGATTACATTTTAAAAGAAATATTTCTATTTTTCCATTAATATTGAAATAAAAATTAAATAAGTCGTGGGAAACAATTCAGAATTTTTTATTTTATCTAAACAGCATAAAGATATTGCTGATTTTCTTTCGAAAACCAATATTCAATCAACAATTATTTAAATTCCAATAAACAACTTTTATTTTAAAATAAAACTCTACGTTTCTTGATAATTCATAAAAGTAAAAGCGAAAAATGTCTGCAAAACATCGACGAGTAGAAGTGTTTGTATTGCTCTACTTAATTTTACAATCGCTAAGATCACTTTCTTTTGTCGAATCATAAATTATAAGGGATTGTTTTTTCGGAGGTAGTTTATTAACATCAGATAAAGAGATTAAATCTATCAAGGTGACACAATGAGTGCTATATTTTCGATTAGAAGCTTTTTATCCAATTTATCTGAAATTTGTTGAATTAAATTGACACTAATTCTACTATATAGATATTTCAATGGACGTTATCCATAAAGTTTAGCAAGTTGGAAAAAGAGTTACAACATCTCGAATTTTTCTCGTTTAAAATTTTACGATAAGCTTATAATAAACGTAGTATATTCTTACTACCATTATCCAACTGGTACTACTGTTATCCCGTCGAACAATTTCGCCAAATTATACAAATCGCCAAACTCATAAACCAAATTAAACATATTGACATAATTTTCGTTTTAAATAAAGAAAAAACAAATAATTAGTGGAATATTAATAAAAATACAAAGTCGAAATAAAATTTCTTAATTGCGTTTTAAACTCGTGTACCCTATTTAATGACACTGAATGCGACATACACGATCATCCATGATTGGCATTTAATCTTATAATTTGGCGATGAATTTTTGGTCAACGGGATAACCTAGTAGTAACTTCTTTTTAAGCCAATACTTTAAAAATTGCCAAAGCTTGTAAATTATAGGGTCCGATGGGGGTAATTATACGACCAGAAGGTAATTGTGACCACCGACATAATAGAGAAAACTGTCTATGGTAAAATTTTGTTACTCTCAAATGTCAATCTCATAATGCATTTTTCATTTTAGATATTTTTATCACTAGTCTGCAATTTGGATCTTAAAAATGCTTCAATTTGTACTAAGTTCTATCAAAATTTTTGATAAACGGATTTTGACACTTTGTAGTTCTACTAGTTTTTAAGGGTGTTCTTAAATCAAAAAGGGCAACTTTGACATATACTTTATTTTTGTTCGGAAATGCATGAGAATAGCAGGTGTTGTTATTCCGAAACTAATTGAACTCAATTTTCTATATTTTAAAAAACACAATAGATTTTTCATAACAAGCCTTCAAAGTTGATGTTTTTGAGCACATTTCCCGACGAAAGCAAAAAAACCGGTCGAAAAGCAGGAGAAAAAGGGTAATCATGTGATCGTAATAGCTTAGAGCTCGATAGGTAATTTATTGATCAAAAAATGGAAAACTAAGTTCGATTCGAAATTGATTCCATTGTCAGGCATTCCAATTTTATATATTTCTGTTAAAAAATTAATTTGTAAATGTGGCAAAATGTTTTGCGCTTGTTTAGCGGAGCAGTTGAGAACACCCTTAATTACCCTAAATAAATGTAAGTAAGTATAAGGAAAAAAATATAGTGGTCATAATTTCCGTACTAGTGGACTTAATTATCCCAAACTTTTGTGATTATGAGTTTTTGATGGGGTAATTATAACCATCCTTTTAACTTAATAAGAAGCGGGGCTATGATAATTAAAATTTTAAAGAAGTGTTCTTAAAAGGTCAACTTATTTCTTATGTACTGAAAACACCACTTTTTAAACAGGAAAGAAGTAAATAACAATGTTGAAAATATATAAAGTGGTCATAATTGCACCTCCCGAGCTTGCACTATAAAATGACTTCCCATACATTCATTTGAATTTAACCATCAAACTTATAACGGTTGGCAACAACTAAATTTAAGTAACGTTTTGATAATGGATTTAAATATTTTTTATTTTTTTTTTCACATGCGGATACGTATTAAGTCTTGTGATATTAAATCCCTTTTTTAGATATCCCTTCTTTGAGTTTTCGTGGATAATTACAAAAGAATTTTTTCATTGTTAATACTTTATTTCTGTAAAAATGTATTTAACCCTTTATGTTTCAAATTATGAATAAAAATAATGCTCCACCTGAATAATTATCTTCATTTATATCTGAAGATATCTAAAAAAACTTGTATATAAAATTTGTTTTTTATTTTAAATTGAAACAGATTTGGTAAAATGGTAGTTAGAACTTTTTTTGTAAAGTATTTACAAGAATAATTAGATCAACAAAAAATACTTACATGGACATCCCTCAATTCTCATAAGAATAATGTAAATAAATGTATTATGATCCTATCTGTAACTGAGAAGAGTTTTATAATAACATATTTTAGTATAACATTTTTCAGTAGTAGAAAAGCTACATGTATATAAAGGTTCGAGGGAAATAAACACATATATATATAATATATACAGGGTGTCCCAGAAGTAATGGGACAAACTTTAAGGGGCGATAGGGGACATCACAAGGATTCAGTTTTACATAGCAACCCATGGTCAGAAACGTTTTCCTGGCACGGAAGGAACGACACAAAACACAAGAAAGACTAGACAGGAATAAGGGGAGAAAATATATCTATTATCCTTAATAGAGCAAAAAACTAAGAAAAACATTAGAGACAATGATGGTCATCAAAACTGGTGTTCAAAATTGCGATCTCGGGCCGTGGTGCACGGAGCACATCTAGATGCGCATGATCTAATGATCTTGAAAACACCTAGAATGTTCCGAACTTCCCCAACAACTGCTACGATGCGTGTAACAAGTTCCACAGCACTTTCCAGCATTGTCTCAGTATTTTTGCAGCAATAAGAATAATAAATGTTTTCTTTCCCTGTTCTTGTCCTTTCTTGTGTTTTGTATCGTCACTACCGCGCCAGGAAAGCTTTCCGACCATGGGTTTCTATGCAATTCTGAATCCTTGTGATGTCCCTTACCTCCCCTTAAAGTTTGTCCCATTACTTCTGGGACACCCTGTATAAGATAATGTATTAAGATGTTTAGCTTCGATTGTTTAGCTGTGCTTTCTAATTGTGATCAAAGTATTTTTTACAAAATGTTGCAATCTACTTTTATGAGTACACAAATTGTATATTGCATTTCTTTAATGGTACTTAGAAATACGGTCGGAGCATAAAGGGTTAAAGGTCTGTATTTAGTGGAAATGTTTGGAGCCTCTTTGCTGTTCAAAGGAAGTCTGAAATTGCACGTCAAGTGTAGCAAATGAGATGCTTTAACGAAGTACTATAACGAAGTTTTGAAGATATTCAGTACTTAGCGTAATAGTATACAGTACTTCGGATACAGTATAGCAGCCGAAATTTTTTGTGTGTTCCTGTAAATATTATCTACTTTCTGTTACGGATGAAGTAAATTATACTAAACCTCAGCAACGTATATAAATTTCATAAAATGCGAGATATTTTACTATAAATAAAACGCGCGCCAAACAATCTTTCCCCATATTCTATTATACTATTATGTAACGGAATACTTTTGTCTGACCCTGTAAATTAATAAATATTCTTTGCACCGTAGAATGTGCAGAATGTATATTTTAGTATGTACTTCATAAATTCATATCTATTATTCAAAAGAGCGTAACGTTAAAATGCACTTGAAATTGTTTTTTCCCATTGGCCGTAATGTAACGAAATACTTTTGTCCCTCGATTTTCATAAAATTTGAAATGACTCGACAAAATTATGCAAAAATTGCATATTTAAAATTTCAAACAATTCAGTTGGGTAATTTTTGCTCTGTTATATAGGCAGACAGACTGAACGCCTGGACTGAACGACGACTGTAGGTGCTATGTATTAACATAATTGCTAAAGCACTTGGAAAAAATAATTTTTTAAACTAGGGAAAATAGATTGCTTCTAAATTTTTGATTCACGTTGAAAGACAAAATGTCAATGTTGTAGAATTCTAGTGGATATTAGAAATAAGAAATAGTGTTTTGACCTTTATAAATAAAAACAAGTTGGAAATTGCACGTGAAGCGTCGCAAATGAGGTGCGTTCGTACGATAACGAAGTTTAAAAAATATTCAGATCTTGCTGTTATAGCAGACAGTGCTTGGGATACAGTATAGTGATCGAAATCTTTGTGTTCCTGTAAATATACAGGAAGTAATTTTTATTATGTTTCAGCAACGTATATCATATTCATAAAATGTGAAATAGTTTAATGTAATTAAAACACGACCCATCAATATTTCCCCGTATAGCATTATGTAGTGGAATACTTTTGTGTGGCCCTGTAATTTAATAATAAACATTCTTTGCATCACATGTTGTGTAGAATGTCTATTTTAGTATATATATACGTCATAGGTTCATGTCAATTTTATTATATTCGAATTAGTGTAACACCATTAAAATGCATTGGAAACTTTTTCCCCCATTGACTGTAATGTAACGTAATACTTTTGATTGTCCCTGTAATTGATCTATGTATCTGATTTTCATAAAATTTTAAATGACTCGATAAAATTATGTAATAATTGTATATTTTAAATTTCAAACGATTAAAAATGCATTTGGAACTTTTCCCCATTGACCGTTATGTAACGGAATACTTTTGATTGTCCCTGTAATTGATCTATGCATCAGATTTTCATAAAATTTGAAATGAACCGACAAAATTATGTAAAAATCATGTATTTTAAATTTCAAACGATTCAGTTGGGTAGTTTTTGCGTTGTTATATGCGGACGGACGGACGGACTGAACGACAAGTGCTACGTATTTACAAAATTACGAACGCACCTAATTACGAAGTTTCAAAAAGAAATCCCTTGAATATCGCTATCCATAATAGAATGTAATGATACTTCATTTTACTCACAATATTCATTCATATATTAAATTTTTGAAGTATTTATTGTTGATGATAAACTAATTTATTAAATTTATCAAATAACTGTACAGAAAAAGGTTGAACAAGACTAGGCATCCCGTAAAAAATCTTTTATTTGAATTTAAGAAAAACATTCTTCAGACACAAGTTGAATTTTTTAATAGTATGTGCCTGTATGTAAAAGGTGGTGTGAAATTAACCATTGCCTTGTTTGCGACATGCATGCATTGCAAAGTCTAAGAAAAAACGAAATTGAGCAACACCTGTCATATCACTTTGAACTTGTCACCAATCTTGTTAACTCGATTTGCTAAATATATGATCCAAAATTTTAATTGCTTTGTAGGATTGTTCAAGGATACACCCCGCCCATTTCTCTAAAAATAGACAGAAAAAAGAAACATCCTCATATAAAAAACCTTTTGATATCTTCCAACTAATTGATCATTTTAGGTTAATGTTCAGAAATTTGAAATTAATCCTCAACGTATTTGATTGCGATATTCTCAAGGTATTGTCAAAATATTTTGTAGATTCTTGAACTCTCATTCTTCAGACACATCAGAAACTATATTTTCAGTTTCTTGTTTTACTATGGATTAACCTTTTTAATTATGTTAAGAAATCAGTAACTATCCTGTGATCTTTAACTTTGCATAAGCCTTTCAATGCCCCCCCCCCCCCCCAAAAAAAAAAAAAAAAAAACACCCCGAAGGACAAGAGCTTTGTTTTGAGTCTTCTCTCAGCAAAGCTGAATCTTGTAAATAAAGGTTTATTAATGAAGTGATCTGTGCAATACTGAATTCGTGCTGCTCTAGCACCATTCATTCTCAGCTTATGAGCGAATTACCGCTAAGCAAAGTAACTAAAACTTGAATTCAGGTTTATGCTGAATAGTAGATTCAACCTTCTGACTGCCGCGAACTGATATCTGTTCATTAAGCTCAGGTTTTACTGCAATAGAAGCATTATTTAAATTAATGTAATTATACAAAAATAATCCAGTTCTAAGAAATCAACTTATTATTTCTCTCAAGGCTCATATGCTTATGTCATAAAAGAAAATCATATGTAGGAAAAAACTTACTTTTTTAGCATTAATTGAGAAAACATTAAAATTTCACCCTTTCTTTCGCTAGTCAGGGGGTTAATAATCATTCAGTGGTGAAAGATCCAAATAGGGATGAATTATACTTCGTTTTGGAAGTTTCTATTGTTGCAATTGAATTTTTGGGACAAATTTGGTTACCAAATGATATTCATCATGTACCATTAATTTTATAGTAAAGGAGCTCCAAATATAGTCACTTTTATTATGATAATCTTAATGCGATTGCTTTATTAGATTAATTCAAATTCTATTATGAAGAAGGTAAGAAATAATAAAAAATTCAGAGTTAAATATTCTGATTAACTATTCAAAAATTTTTTTTTAATTCCAAAGTTACAATTTTCTTTGGACCTTTTCAAAGATAAGTCATATATTTTTGAAATTCTACTTAATTTTAATACTAGCGTATTTTTTTAAAGAAAAAAATTAATATGAAGATATCACCATAACTTTCCTAGAATTAAAATATTTATGTCAATACGCAATTAATGTAATTTTTTTGCTTTAGACAATTACTCGTATTAGAGCAATTTTCTTTCTTTTTTTTAAAATTTTCATTTAGAATTAAACATTTAATTCTTTTTTCATAGAATTAAAATAATGCTGTTCTTTCATTCCCAATGAAGATTAAAATATTTCGATGTCCAAAAGTTTTGTCAAAATGATGAAAAAAAATTACTCTGAGAAATATTAAGTCTAATTAAAGTCAAAGTCGGTGTCCTTTTCAAAATCTTTCTTAAAGTATTTCTGTTAATGCTTAAAATTATCTTTTTTAATGCTGATTTAAATGTTTTATATTAATGAAAAGCATGCTTATTTACAACAATAAAATACATTAACTTACTTATATCTAATTTAATCTTGCTTTGCTTCTATTTCATGCTTCATTTAACCCTTTCCGGCGCGGAGTAAGTTTAATTGAAATAATTATCTGCCACCAGAATTTATAAACGAATTTATTAGAGAATATGAACTTGCTTATTTTCAGGCATTTTAACAAAGGAAAATTTTAATTAAATATTCTTGGTGCCAGTAAAATTAAAATTAGGTGTCCTTTTTAAGGGACACCGCGCCGGAAAGGGTTAATCGTAGTTTCTTTAGCTTGCATCTCATTCAGTCTGCTTTTCTTTGTATACAGGTATGTATCTATGTACTTGTATATGATATGCTTTGTATGAAAATATAATTTTATGTCTATAATTATGCATGCTAATGATAAAGGAATTCATGTATTCTGTAGGTTCCACTTCACATACGGCAAAGAGCAATTTCTTAGGGGAACTTAGTAAATCCCTAAGAAAATTCTTTGGTTGTTACTTTCGACCGGGTAAGTGTGAACGTGCGATTGTCTGAGTGTGTGTATGACAGAAGATTAAGTAAAAATATACTTTATCCTTTGGATGATCATCGGAAGGGTAAATTTATACACTCTAAATAAATAGGCTATTAAGTCTTTTTTACTTGATTAATGATACCATATTTCATAAGCGGCTATATTTGTGTAATTTTCGATTCACTAAACTGACAATGATTTAAGATTGGGATATTATTGTTATAGAAGGAAATTATAAATTTAACAGTAAACTTTTTGAGTGTCGTATCATATCTAAGTCTATTGAAGTTTAATTCCTTTTCGAAAATTGCTTAATTCTCCAAAATAATTGAAATCACGAATATTTATGCTTTTCTATCATATATATTTAAATATTACACATTGATACTCTTTGGTCAAACGTAAACTGAATAATTATGATCCAAAGATTTTAAAAGTGAAATAATTTTTTTTTAATTAAAAATAATTGCTCTTAGTATTGCTAATATTTGCTTAGAGAATCATTTCAATGGAAAATGGAAATAGTATTGTTTAGCTTTACTTTGATAGCAGCTTATATGGCATTGTGCAAATTTCTATACTATTGAGTTAAAAATCAAGGCTAAACTTATTTCTTTTTAACAATAATTCCACTCAAAACAGTTTCTTTTTTATATAACTCCTATTTAATGATATAACTATTAATGACTTGCGTAGTTGACTGCCATTTTGCAGTTTTAAATCTGCGTGAGGTTATTCTTAATTTTTGAAAGGTAATAAGCATAATTTTTATAAATAATGCAAATGCACAAATTCCTTTCAAGAATAAAGTCATTAAAAGTTTTATCCTTGAGATATCTCATGTTTTCTTCTTGCTATTTTTGTTATAAATATCTAAAAAAAAATCTTATATTTCAGCTCGAAAGAAGGGTTTAGTCGATGTCATTGCATCAGATACAAGATGCGTCTGGAACAAAATAGTCGAAAATACGGAAATGGACAAATTCCGAGCAATTATCAACAAAAAATACCAACTAAAATTAGGTAAGAAAATATTTTTTTTATTAGGCGATGTTTAAACAATTTAACAAATGTTGAATGAAACCGATAAATCATTTTGAGTATAGGCTGTTTTAAGAGATATCGAAACTTAAAAAAATCTTTCCATTCAAAAGTTATTCAATATTTTAAAGGGTTTATAATGAGAATAAACGAAATTTAAAGATGTTTTCAAAATGTCTCTGCTCGTAATTCGTTACAACCTGCCTGAGTTGTTCTATTGTGCTAATTTCAGCTCTAAAACCATTTTTGGTCGATCTTTGTAGACTTTATTACTAACATAATTTTATAAAAAGAACTCTAGTGGTGATAAATCAGGACTATAAGGCGGCAAAAAAAGGATTGTATCCAAATATAGTAGAACGTGTTATATTATGTATTCGACATTGACACTAATGATTGGATATATGAATACAATCCCTCATCTTTTTGCATCATTTTGGGAATAACGGATTTTGAGCTTATTCTATAGACGATTACTTTCAGAATTTTCAAGCTATGTTTTTGAGAATTTTGCAAAAGTTGCTTTGTTTTTAGCTAACACAATATGCAAATGAAATTTTGATGTCGTTGACGCATGCCCAATAAAAAATTCAGTAAACCTGCTCATTTTTCATAAAATTTTTATTTTTTAATTCTGATTACAGGGTATTGTATATAATGTTTGTCATACTTTTAGAAAAGAACATTATTTTATATTAAGAACTCTGCAAATTATAAGCAAAAACATGGAAAATTTTGAACCATTTTTATAAAAATCTTAATTTCTCTACGACTATAAATGCTATCCACATAAAAATAAACGCAGTTTATTACAATAAGCCACTTATTCATAATATACTGTTTGATAGCTTTTGTTACATTTGTTAGAACATTGTTACCCAAAAGATTTTCGTTCTTTTTCAATTTGCTGACGATCTCCCTGTAGTGTTTCGGGAGAAAAATCTTCTCAGAAATGTATGACCTGTAAATTATATTTACACACTTAGTTTCAAGATAATTCCTCATGTATTTTTCTAGATATTTAAGAAAACGTCTAAAATCGCAAGTGGCCGGTCACCTTTGGCCGTATATTGTATTAGCTCTTCGAATACAGCTTTTTGAAGACTGAATATGTAATATTGCAGGTACGAGAGAATGGCGACTATCAACACGTTGAATGCCACATCAATCACCGGTGACTAACACTAACTTTCCGTCAATCATCAATCTAAAATAAGATATAAAACTAAAAAAAAAAGTTTCTAGTAATTACAAAAAAATTAATGATATAATCCTGTAATAAATTCTGAAAGCAACCTAAATAATCCAAGAGCCGGCAGCACAAAACCTTAAGGTATCAAGCATAAGGAAAAAACCCCTTCATTTAATGGAAGAGTAGAAATAGGGAAATCTAATGGATCCATATCTGCCGGAAATGAAGTGGTGCAGTAGCCAAAAATTAATACCACCAGTAGTTGCATTTTAGCTTTATCAATGTGTTTGTCTTACAATCAAAGGTATGAAAACATAGAGGATTGAGAGCAGGAAAACACAATAATAAACCTATGAGGGAACCACTGGTTGTATAAAATTTTTCCTCATGTACCACTTCACTTCCTGCAGACATTAACCGTTAGATTGACCAATTTCTACACTTCCATAAAATAAAGGTTTTTGTCTGATTTTGATACCTTAGGGTATTGTGCTGTCGGCTCTTGGACTAAAACGTAAAATTCAGTGTCAGTCACAGACTAACGTGACATTCAACATGTTAAAATACATTCCTTATAATGGTTTCCAGTGTGCTACTTTGCGATTTAGAAACCTCGTGTTAATTCAGTCTTAAAACGAAAAAGCGGATTTGGTTTCCCAGAAAAGTGTTGTAATTTATTGGATCGTGAATGAGTTGTTTTTTAAATATTTTACACATTGATTTAAATTGTTTATTTAAACCACCCATCTTGATTTAAATTTCTTAAACAAATCGTTCACTCGAGTTGCTTCAACTCTTAACGAGAGGCTGACTTTCAAATCGTGATATGAGTGAATTTCGGCTCAACTTGAGTTATTTTGCGGCTGAGGATTGAATAAGATTTTTAAACGAAAGAGGATTTTACCTGATAGTGCCAATATTTTCCCCATGTGTAGCAGAGAAAACCGATAATGGGATCTATGAATTCAATTTATGAATCTACTAATCTTGTAAAAAAAGCTGCAAAGTCCTCCAACTTACGTATGAATTATACCTCTGGAGGTGCCTTGGCAGGTGAAGGTCTCATCATCTGACTAAGATTCTAAATTACGAGACTAACTTGAGTAGACCTTTGTAGCACAAAAAAACAAGATGCAACACTAAGCAACTGACAAAACAAAGTGTACTCAAATGAGAAGCAAGTACTGCAAATATGATGACGAGAGAAGCGAAGTTATCAGGCTTATTGCTGCTAAGCGGCGATTAGGCTGTCACTCGCTCCAACACCAAGCATCTAACCCGTTGTGACAACTCCGACTGCCTAAATTAGATAATCACAGCCAGAGCTGCCACAAAAAGAATTATCAACGTTACACGTTGATTCTAAGAAAAATCATATCATGAAAATTAGGTAAGACATAAAAATTCTTACCTCCAAAATTCCAATTCTTCAAGAAAGTCGGGGTATCGGGTGCCCAAATGCGCTAGGCCTTTTTCTGAAGCATAAATATTGAAGACTCTTTTAACTCAAAAAACACTAAGTCCATCTTCATTTTTATATTTTAATAAGGACGAACACGATTCACAAAAAGGCACACACAACATTAATATTTACAAATGGCCGTGACAATTTCAATGTTACATCTTGGCTCTAAAACTTCTAACCGAACTACAAAACAGAAAAAAAGAGAAATAAAAATTAATAAACAAAAAATGTTCTTAGTCTAAATGTTCTTAGCACCTTTACGTAAAAGAGTAAAAAAACTGAGTTTCTTGTTTCACATTTCGCAATAGTTTTTTCCCTGACAGGTAGTGGATGGAAGGAATTTGAAATAAGTTCCAAATCCCGACATCCTCCCACCTTTGAGTTTCAGGGGTTCAGCTGGAACTCGAAATTTCCAATCAATTATCGGTTTGATGATGCGTCCATATCTTGAACGATGAACTAAAGAGTCAGAATTTCGGTTCATGACCGAACCACTGGGAGATCATTGGAATGTTCGTTGTTTTCGTCCGAAGAACGTGAATTTTTCATTTCGTTGAAATGGCTTCTCATGAGATCATCATTTTGTGATAACTCTAAAGGTATTAGTCTACTTGTTGTTCTGATGAATTCACCACTTTTCATCTTTACCTTGACAAGTCGTACTTGTCCATCCTTAGATGGGATAATTTCAGTTATTTTGGCCAGAGGCCAATCGATTCTTTTGTTTTTGTCACTAGTTACAATTACAATTTTACACTTCACCTATTGCAAAAGGTTTCTCTTTTTTGTTATTTTTATTTGGTTGACGCAGTTGACCTAAATATTCAGATCGAAATCTTTTACGAAGGTCTTCTCTTAGTTTTTGTTGGTGGGCATGCCTTTTATTCAACGATTCAGCATCCAAAATATCCATATCAGGTGTTCCACTATCTTTTACTTCTTGCAGAAACATTGATGGAGTGAGGGGTACAAGATCATTGTTGTCTTCGGAAACGTAAGAAAGTGGACGGCTGTTGATTATACTTTCGATGTCACACATTACGGTTTGCATCTCTTCATAATTTAGCGAACTTTTTCCTAAAACCTTTCTGAGTATTCTTTTTGTCATTCATATTAGTCGCTCCCACCATCCTCCCCACCATGGAGCTGAAGGTGGGATAAATTTCCAAGAAATTTTTCTGGATATACTATGATTTTGTATTGAATTCCAATCTATTTCTTTCAGCAAATTTTCGGCCCCTACGAAATTTGACCCATTGTCGGTGTAGATAATAGAAGGCCTACCCCTACGGGCGATAAATCTTCTCAAAGTTAATAGAAAGTTTTTGGTTGATAAAGAGGTGGCTAACTCAAAATGAACTGCTCTGAAAATTGCACATGTGTAAATTACTAGCCATATTTTCCTATTTTCTTTAAGAATAAGCGGGCCGGCATAATCCAGACCAACGATTTCAAAAATGGCACCTTCTCGAACTCTATCTACAGGTAAGGGAGGAGTGGATATTTCTTGTGGCTTAAAATCGTATCTTCTGCATATTACAGTTTCTAATAATTTTTCTTACAGTTTTTCGAAATTTTAATATCCAATAATCTTCTCTCAAATTAGACATCAAAGTTTGTACCCCGGCATGTCCTAGTTTTATGTGTCTAGATCTAATTATTTTTTCAACTACGGGATGGTCATGGGGAAGTATGACAGGGTATCGAAAATTCATCGTATCTTCTCTCAATATTATACGTGATTTTAGCCTTAGAACTCCAGCGGAATCCGTGATAATCTGGAACGATTTTAATAGATTACCTAGGGGGCCATTAAACGATTGTTCTTGAACTAATTTCAATAATTTATTTTCAGCTTCATTCTTCTCTTTTACAGTTAAAATACTATATTCTCTATCTTTTTAGCTTTCTTGCAGTTTTTAAAATCTGTATATCCAACTAACTATGTTAACTAATTTTTCATATGATGAAAATTTTGTAAAAAATTGTTCATTGGGAATATCTAAATTATTCGCGCTAATTATTGTTTTTCTTCTTTCGGCATCTATAATTTCAAAATCTGGAAATATTTCTGATTTTGGCCATTCGTTAATTGGTTTCTTTAGCCACTGTGGTCCCTCCCACCATTTGTCTCGGGCTAAAACCTCAGCGGTACAACCCCTTGAAGGCAGGTCCGCAGGATTTAAATGGCCAGGAATAAAATGCCATTTTGAAGAATCAGTTAAAGACCGGATTTCTGATACACGGTTATAAACAAAAGGCGCCCAATTTTCATTTCTTTTTATCCAATAAAGTGCATTGGCCGAATCAGTCCAATAAAAAAATGTCAATATCATCTAATTTTAAATCCGTTTTGACACTATTTGCTAATCTAGCCCCAATATTGCAAGCCAACAATTCCAACCTCGGAATGGAAATTGTTTTCATACGAGCAACTCGGCTTCTTGCTTGAACCAATTGAAGGAAATTGTCATTCTCGCCTTCAAACCGTATAAATATACACGTAGCATACGCTATTTTGCTAGCGTCACAAAAAACGTGCAAAGAATGCAGTTTTTCTGCATCCCGAGAAAAACACCTAGGTATTTTAATAGTCCCTAATTTTTCTAATTGTTTTTTCCATTTTTCAAATTTTCTCTTAATAGAAATAGGTAATTCCGTATCCCATGTCACCTTAGCTTTCCAACACTCTTGTAATAATATTTTAGGTTCTAATGTTACAGGACACGTGTATCCAATAGGGTCAAATATTTTGTGTACAGCCGGTAAAATGTTTCTTTTGGTTACTTTGCACTCATCCTCGGAAATTTCTTTTAAATCAACTGCTAAGGTGTCCCTACTAAAATCCCACATTAGACCCAAAACAGGGACTTTTTCCCCTGTCAAAACTTCCCGAAAACTATGCTCCCACCCGCGAAGCTCGAATTTTGCATCGCTAAGAAGGGTTTTTGACTCTTCGATAAATCTGTTCAGTTGTTCCTTACTATTAACACTCGTAACACAGTTGTCTACATAAAATGATTCTAACAATTTAAGCGCAGTGTTTTTAAATTGTTCCGGTGCGTTTTTTAAATGATATTCTAACGTGGCACCTAAAAGATAGGGGCTACAAGAAATGCCAAATACTACTCTTCTATGTTGAAGCGTTATCATTTTTTGAGGGTCCCCTTCTTCATACCACAGGAATTTCAAGAATGAGCGATCTTTTTCTGTAATGCCAATTTGCAAAAAAGCCTTTTTTATGTCAGCAATTACCCCAATTTTTCCTAATCTAAATCTATTTAATATAGAAGGAATCAGTTCTACGAGGTTAGGCCCCTTTTCAATACAGTCATTTATAGACGGCGAATCCTTTTCTCGAGCTGAACCATCGAAAACTGGCCGTACCTTTTGTAGTGGAGTTTTCTTTAAACACCGCTCTATGAGGAAGGAAATGCTCACTACCTAATGATTTTCTCTGATCAACTTTTTCTATTATTTTCTCATCTAACCAGTCATCGAATACTTGATTATAATCACTTAATTTTCCTACCCTTTTTAACGAATCGACGCATGTTTTTAATCTACGCCGAGCGATATTTTCGTAGCTGGGTAAACGAGGGTGGCCCTGTATCCATGGAAGACTAACCTCATACCTACCCTCGTCATCTACTCTAATGTTACTGAGAAAATGTTCTTTAGTGGCTAATTCTATTTCCTCTCTACTCTTTTTCTGCCCAGGATCGCAAATTCCTAAAGTGTCAAGTTGCCATAGCTCGGTAATTTTTGCCTCTTTGACATGCAGCGAAAAAGTTAAATTGTTCATATTCTTATTTTCATAACCTTCAGTTTTCCCAAGAATTGTCCAACCTAAACGAGTGTCCATGCAAGCCAATCCGCCCTGTAATTGTTTTAAATGTCCGGTAAATAAGTTGCCAGCGACATCTGCGCCAATTAATACATGTATCTCATCAGGAGAAAATTCATATAATAAATCATTAACTTTAGTGACTCTATCAGTCAAAACTATTCTGTACCACTTTATTTCCTTAATAAAGGGTCCTTCCGGTATAGGTGAAATTTCAGAGCAAATTTTTTGTTGGTCTAATACCTCAAATTTACATCGGAAACTATTATCCATATTTCCTAAATTAATCAAATATCTATCGTGTAGTTCTTCACATTGTCGCCCCCCAAATAAGCTATGCACTATTCTTTTTACTTATTCTACTATATCCTAACATTTTGGCAGCAAATTTCGATATGTACGATCGCTGCGAACCCGTATCATATAAAATTCTAACATTTCGTACGATATTCCCATTGTATATACGTACAACCAATGTTTGGAGCAAAACTCGTTTTCTAGAAGTTGTATTCGAAGCATACAATCTTTATTAGCAGTTGAATCCTGTTTAGAATTTTCGCCTAAATTAATTTTACTCTTTTCTATGCACATGAACTGGTGGTGATTTTTTCCGCAATGAGAACAGTTAATTTTAGTTTTACAAACTTTTGCTAAGTGGTTGACAATGAAGCAACGAAACCATGCTCCTTTTCTTAATAAAGCATCTTTTCTTTTCGCTAGTGTCATTTTCCATACCGCTCTACAATTTTGACTACGGTGTTTGTTTTCGCAAAAAACGCACTGTTCTTCCGATTTTTTATCATCCGCATTATACAGTTCGGCCACCGTAGGAAGAGAAAAATTTTATCTTTTCGATCGAGTTTTGTTTCTCTGTTTACTGAAACATCTTTATCGAAAGAAAACCCTCTCTTAGCTAATTTAACCTTTTGCTCCATCTCAACTTCAATCTGTAAAAATTGCATTAAAACATCTAATTTATTAATTCCCTGATTTTTATCTTTATCCTTAACAGTTAAAGTACCAAGATGTCTTTCCCATAATTTAAGAATATCTGAAGGCAATGCCGATTCGACCAATGGATATAAAATCGACGAATAATTTTCGCTCGATACTCCTAACATTTTCAATGACCGAAGATAACTTTCGATTTTATCGTATAATTTAACAAAAGACAGTTTTTGCCCTTGTCCTAAAGAATTATTAATAACTAATCCTAAGACTTTGCGTATATATACTTCAATTAAAACATCTGTCCTACCAAACCGAGCCTTCAACGATTGCACCGCTTCTGGATAGCTCTCGGCTGTGGGGGGAAAAGAATCCATTATTTCTCTGGCTCGCGATCCTTTCTGTGTAGCCATTATAAGATACTGAATTTTATCTTCATTTGCTATATTATTATCTTCATGAATTTTCTCAAATTGCCCTCAAAAAGTTAACCAGTTTTTAATTTCACCGTTGAAAGGCTGGAGCTCTAATTTAGGTAACTTAAATTTTCTTCTTGTTGCCATGTTATCTAATGTTACGGAATTATCTAGATTAAGACCTTTTTCTAATTTTTGTACATAACGCGATAATTTGTTTTTTAGTTTCGTAAAAAATCTTATATTTATCGATAGAATCATATTCAGTATCAAAAGCATCTTGCTTACAGGTTGGGTCTTCAAATTATCAAGAATTTGTTTATCTAAATTTTCAAGTTCCTTTTGTTTTGCTTCTAGTCTAATTAGAATTGAAGACAAGCTATCTAAATCATCACAATTAGCCTGTATAAGGTCTTCAATTTCTTTAGTTAATTTCGTGAAATTTGAACGCACTGGCGTTCTTAACTTTCGTAATTTTTCCATAATTCTAAATCAAAATTTTTTCTAATTTCTTATTCACTAAACTACGGAGCACCCGATCCCAGCAGGGGATGCCACTTTTATGTGACAACTCCGACTGCCTAAATTAGATAATCACAACCAGAGCTGCCACAAAAAGAATTATCAACGTTACACGTTGATTCTAAGAAAAATCATAACATGAAAATTAGGTAAGACATAAAAATTCTTACCTCCAAAATTCCAATTCTTCGATAAAGTCGGGGTATCGGGTGTCCAAATGCTCTAGGCCGTCTTCTGAAGCATAAATATTGAAGACTCTTTTAACTCAAAAAACACTAAGTCCATCTTCATTTTTATATTTTAATAAGGACGAACACGATTCACAAAAAGGCACATACAACATTAATATTTACAAATGGCCGTGACAATTTCAATGTTACATCTTGGTTCTAAAACTTCTAACCGAACTACAAAACAGAAAAAAGAGAATTAAATTAATAAACAAAAAATGTTCTTAGTCTAATAAAAAAGTTCGGCGCATGCGCCGCACCTTTACGCAAGAGAGTAAAAAAACTGAGTTTCTTGTTTCGCGCAATAGTTTTTTCCCTGACAGGTGGTGGATGAAAGGAATATGAAATAAGTTCCAAATCCGACACCCGTTAAGCTGAGGTAACTCGGAAGGTAGGGGCCTGGCCATCGGATAGAAAGTAAGAAAAGATTAAAATTTATATAAAAATATTTCATAGATGCATACCATTTAAAATTTTATTGCTTTTAATTTTGTTGATCTATCGCGACCTACTTTCGCGACCTAGTTTCAACCATTCACCATCAAGGGAAAAAGTTTTTTGAATAAATTTAACTTTTTTAAAAGAATGTATAACCGACTCCAAAAAAAGCGCTAAAAAAATTAAATAATTCTATAAAATTCTCTTATGACAAATCGTTATCCAATAACCACACATCGAATATCATGTACAGTATAAAACGGTTAAATTTAATATATATAATTTAATATCCACCAAACATAGGTTTTCCAGAGAATATTTTTTACAAGAGATTAATTTACATATTTTTGATTTAATTTTTGAATATATACATATAAAAAGTAATGAATTACTTTTTGAAGTTGGTGCCAAACTATCTTAAGTATAATAAGAATTGTGGATATATTATGCCTAGTACCATAAATAAAATGGGGAAATCATTATCGATTATAATTGTTTGGCACCAACTTCAAAAAGTAATTCATTACTTTTTATATGTATATATTCAAAAATTAAATCAAAATTATGTAAATTAATCTCTTGTAAAAAATATTCTCTGGAAAACCTATGTTTGGTGGATATTAAATTCTATATATTTAACCGTTTTATACCGGTACATGATATTCGATGTGTGGTTATTGGATAACGATTTGTCATAAGAGAATTTTATAGAATTATTTAATTTTTTTAGCGCTTTTTTTGGAGTCGGTTATACATTTTTTTGAAAAAGTTAAATTTATTTGATACAAGCAATGTAAGAATACTGCAAACAAATAAAATACTGTTAACTATAATTGTTGTAACTAGCGTTTTGAATAGAATTTCCGGAAGCCATAGCAAGGGAAATGAGAAAAACCTGCAATCATTTGAGAAACTATTATACCTCAACAAGGTTATACAAGTATTTTATTTACCAAAAATGAAAAACGCTATTCGATTCCAAATTCCTTCAATAGTCAGGCTTATCACTTTTATACTTTTACAATTTAAAATTAATCGGAAAATGTGTCAAACTTTCGCATTATTGAGAAATTAATTTAAAAATCAAGAAGTATATATCCGAAGACTAAGCTAACATAAATCCTTTATCGCTGTTAATAATTTTACAAATCATGTTTTCTGCCAATAATTAAGTCTAGTACCGGTCCGGCCAGTCTATATGTAGAAAAATAATGCAAGCGTGATCTCGGACCGGCATGAGTCAGCTAAAAAAATATTAAAACGGGTTACACATAACGTAATTCTCCGATGCCGATACACTATGCATTTTTATATTGATGCTGTCAAACTAGTATGGCCACATTTATACTTATTCTCGTTAAAACCATTTTCGTTGAAAATAGCTCATATTTTATCGTTTCTGCTTAAATCTTCCGAACGGGCCGGCAGGCCCAAAATTTTTTTTATCGGCCCGGCCCGTCTGGCCCGTTCAATTTTTTGCCGGCCCGGCCCGTTTATGTTGTTTGTTGGCCCGGCCCGGCCCGTTGAAAAAACTATTCGAAATCTGCCGGCCCGGGTACGGGCCGCGGGCCCGTGCAGACCTCTACCCCCGAGTAAAGAAACAGCAACAGAAATTTCCCCGATTTTGCTTCTCTCGGTCAGTAAATGGGGCACCCATATATTGAGCTTCAAATCGAATCCTATGTTTTTTAAACGCCGAAAAGTGATTGATCGGTCAACGTTAAGTGCTGTAGCAACTTTCTCTGTTGAAATTCGCGGAATTACCTGAATTTATGTACGTCCAACATCGTCATCAATGTGTAAAGGTCGACCTGAGCGATGCTCGTCTTCAAGGTTAAACTATCGGCGACGAAATTTCGCAAACCATTTTTTCCACAGTTCGTTTAGCTGGTGCTTAATCTTGATAAACCCTTTGAATGTTTTTTACGGCTGCTGCAACATTTATTCCCTCCTGAAACTCGTAAAGCATAACATGCCATAAATGCACCTTATCGACAGTCATTTTGAAAGTAAATTTTCTCGAAGCAGTTTGTATCTAGACAAACTATTTTGTTGGAAATGAAAGATGCTAACGCTACCTTTCCAACAATCTGTCTTATGTAGATAGCAATAATAATGACAACACTTTACGCCGCTTCTGACACCATCTATTGCACCTCCGCACGAACTTTTGCACTCATCCAATACAAAACTTTAAATTCAGTTAGATCTTGATATAAATATTAGTTGGTTAGTTTTTGGTGTATATTGCGCTGGTATGCTGCTATGCAGATGACAGTGCTATGATACCTTTTTCACAATTTTCGTAAGTTATATCTCAAGAACTAATGGGTGGATTTTCATAAAACTTCAGCGTTAGTTCTTGATATAACATGGAGCTGATTATCTTTTGGTGTTAAACGCCCAACAAGGGGCGCTGCTATGCAGCATTACACATGATTGTCTCAATAGCTCTATCTCAATAACTAAATCACGAATTTTCGTCAAACTTCAGATTCTGGAAATTCATGATATAGAATAGTGTTGCTCAGTTTTTGATGTAAATCGCCTTATAAGTGGCGCTTCTAGGCTTAATATTTCACGATTTCTCAATAACTACATCTCAAGACTATGAATGGATTTTCATCAAACTTCAGATTTTCCGAGTTTCCAGAAAGTCACGATAAACGTGTTCACAGTTGTCCGCCAGAGGTTTCAATTATATACTTCTGGTATTTCATTCTGAAATTTAGTGTTTAATTTCATCCTTACATATGTTTCTGTCCCATTTATATTATTATGTCATTGCAATTCCGAATCAATAGTTAGTTTAAAACCAGTTTTTTTGTCTTCTACTTGACTAATACCAGACGATGGAGGAGTGACCAGCGACATATAAGAGCAGTTTGACTTTTAGAACGTCATACAGTGTGGATCATCTTTACACGATGATTGTTTTGTGCCATGGGGATATGGAGATTGAAGGAGACGACATAAATGACATCACTTGAAGCTGTTTCTATCCCTCCTTCCACCATATTTGATCGCGGTGAGCTGCGCTGTGAACCAATTTCCTCTCGCTGCTCAAAGCAACTACGGTAAAAATTAAAAATCAAGCATGGTGGACGCCGAGAAGAAGTAAAGAATGCATCTTTCGTCTTCAGCGTTCTTCATGGTGCTATAGTCGCAGCAATAAGAATTGACTTTTCAAGGACAAAATGTCCCCCTTTTGTTGCTCATTTCTCGTCCCTTATCATAGGCAAAGAAAATAGGATACATTTCGATATCTTTGTCATAAGTTAGTAACTATGGAAATAACCACGTGATCGGTTGACCGCTCTTCTATTTTCCAGACCGTTTGAGGGATCCCGTTGGTCGAATACAGCAGTAACTCGTACTCTTGCATGTGTAAATTTGTTTTGCCGACGTGCCGAGGAGAAAACGGGACGAGGGACTAGCGTCTTCTAATACCATGGCAACGAAGGGAAAATTAAGAGGACATTTGTTCTTAAAAGGCCGATTTTTCCTGTCGGGTCTATAGATTAGCATGTCATCTACCTTCAATCTTCATACCTCCATATTTCATGTTAGTCGCTGTGTAAAGATGATCACTCCGTGTGATTTTTCAAAAGTCATGAACTGACCTTGTATGCCGTCAGTCGCGTCCTGAGTTGAAAACCTTTTATAATGAGTTTGTAATTTTTAGTTTAACTATAGGTACTAGTCAAATTTTATTTAGCTTGGAGCCCTATTACTATTTCTAGATATTTTGAATGGCTGAATTTTATTTATAATAGGACGGATGACTTCGATAATAACGACGGACGGATGACTTCTTTTTTTCTTTTTCTAAATGTTTTTCGCATTGTCCGATGTTTAAATCCGTCAATAAATAAATAAATAAAAATTGAAAGAATTGCCTTATTACGTATGATGGATAAGTAATAGCAGATAGAAATTTCTGTTTTAAGTGATCAAAATAAATGAACAAATCGATGCTATTGAATGCTTAACCTCTTATCATTACATTAACTAGTAGTTGTGTGCTGTTGCATAATCTCATATTTCAATATTTATTTTCTTTAGAAAATTATTGGGAATTACATGAATGGTCTGTGAAGAACTACGAACACTTCTGGGAAGAAATTTGGAATTATTATGGAGTCACCTGTTCTAAGCCATACCAGGAAGTAAGTAAAAGTAATCTTTTCAGATCGCACAATTTTCTATTAAATTTCAATTAAAATTAAATGCTTTCTATAATAATAGAAAGAGATTGATTTTTGAGAGATAGATTAACTTTTAATAATATAAAAGAATTATTTCCTTTTCATGCATTTTAAATATGTAGATTATTATACTTCGATACATGTGTAAATGCATGGTAATTGGGCATTTATCTCAGATTAAATTAAAAACAATTCATCAAACTTTTAATAAATCTGAAGTACATAATACGAACACGTTATGCTTAAGCATGGCATTAAAAATTTCATTTTAAAAGCAACAGGGAGAACCAAATTTAGTTTGTACTAAAAAAGATATGACAAATTTTTGTCAAACATAAATTATCAAACTGAACTCTTACCAATTGAGTGACGTTACTAGCACTACACAATAATCTTAATTTTGCCTTACAACAAACTCATCTGTTGTACAAAAATTTTAACTAGTAATATGTTGCTATTTTTTGTTGTTGTTGTTACGATTCATGTCATTTAATTGAAGACCGAACTTCAGTCTGTTCATCTCGTATTTTGATTATTTTGAGGGGACATTCAATTTGAAGACTAAGATTAAAGACATTGATCTGAAGAGAAATATTTCCTGAAATTAGTTAATAGTTATCAAAATTCTTTGCTGAAAAATGTTTTTTTTAACTTAGTTTTGGTAAAAATGTATTAATTTAGGAAAAAAGTTGCATTTTCAAACTTATTTCTTTAATGATCTTTATAAAATATTACAGTAAAATGTTTTCCAAAATACTTTATTAACACAATATAAAGCTTTTATGAGTCACGTTTGTTTCACTTTTCCAGAGATTTTATTCAGACTTGGTTTAAGAAAGAATTTAATTTACCAGTTTTAAACAGCATACATTATTTGATTCGATAGTTTATTTTCAGTATGAATTTTTACTTTTATCAGATTGCCAAGAATGGAAAAGGTTTCATTGATATTGATTGGTTTAGTGGATCCCGTCTGAATTTTGCAGAGAATATGCTTGAAATAAGAGACAACTCCATTGCTCTTGTATGTGCCGGTATGTATTTTTTTGTTTATCAATTGAAGCTTTGTCGACTGCCTGTCATAGCTTGAATAATAAAATTACAAAAACCAGACTGTTATATTGTTTTTTCCATCATAATTGATATTTGATGACAAATATAAATTCAGAATATGCATCGTTATGTAGTACCGTTACAGCCTTTTACTTTTTCAATTTATCAATTTAAGCTTTTATAAATTATTTATTTGAATTGTAGAGTTTATAGACTTAAAAATCATTTTAAAGTGATGATCTTGCGAAAGATATAGCATAAAAAAGGAAGAATTGGTTTTGTTGCAGAAAAAAAATTAGATTTTTTTAACTCAATTTTCTACTAGATAAAGAAAAAATGAACCAGAAAATTTTTTGTGAGATTAAGAAAGTCAATTAAGAAATTTTAGAAATCATTGATTTGTATACCCCGAAGAGTTTTTTAATATTCAAACGCTTTCTCCCTCTCTCCCCTATCTTATATATATAATTTAAAGAGGAACTACTTAATGACTGTTATAGGGTACTATAAATCAGGAGTGTCTAATTTTTTTGGTATGCATACCGCACATCATTACTATGTCCAAATAATAACCTACGTCTTATACAATAGCAGGTGTTTGTCATTAAGACGAGTTAATTCTATTTGGAAATAGTGGTAGCTTCTAGAATGCGAGATTAAATTTTAGATAACTGCTATAAATCAAAGCTTGCATAAAATTAGAATTATTTAACCGGTTTCAGTGAGGTCTTTTTTTAATGTAATTGTATCTATCCAGACGGATATGTATTGAATACACCGTTGAACATTTTAATTATTAGCATTGCTCAGAAAAGTAATAATAAATTCTAATAATACGGTAAATCGAAACAAATACGGCAATTTTTTTTTTTTTAACTAAAACTTTCAAATAATGAGTCCAGAATTATGAAACTTTCATTGAACAAGTTCATTACAAATTTTAACTGGATTTTAATAAACTTCTTTTCAGATCGGTACTTACCTCATCAAAAATTTGAATGCTACAGTACTTGCATAATATGAACTTTTTCTTGTGTTATCTGTGTGGGTGATAACGTATTCGTCCATGACCTTAGAATTGCAGGTTACTCGAAAAGTAACATATTGCCAAAATAAATTATGTGAAGTACGTACCTTTTTTAAATAGCCCATGTAACCTTTAACTTTTACAAAAGATAAAATATGTACCTTTTTTTTTGAAGGACAATAAGATAACTAATACATTCTACAAATATCTTCTGCATTTTACTTTAGAGTATTAAAACACCATTAAAATGATCTATAAAGATTTTGAATGATGCAAACATTTTCCAATTTTGACCTTCACTTTTGTCTTATTTATTTAAACAACTTTTCAGGTTGTTAGTAAAAGCACAAAAGTGACGAATAATCAGTTGGTAGATGTTGTTAAACCTAGTATAAACATTCTGACCGATAATACAAGACTGCAGGGAAATTTATTTTCTTTCTGTGAAAGGCTGTGTTTTTTTATGGTAATGGGGGGGGGGGGGGGGGGGTTAGTCTATAAGTTCTGTTAAGTACAGTTTCAAAACAATTTGAAAATTTATCTCTGATTGGTAAATTATAAATTTAGTCATAAAAAACAGCCTCTGATTAGTAAGTTATAAATTTAGTCATAAAGATACAATCTCGAATTGTAAAATTTTGGTCATAAAGACACCAGAGCGCAATAAACATGAAACCAGATTACTGTCGATTCAAACATAGAAAATGGTCACAGATAGAGAGTACAAGATCAAAAATGTTAAAACGTTTGAGGAATCTCAAGGGGGGGAGGGTGAGGTGAGCTATTAAACCTGTCACAGGCAAACCCATGTTTATACGTTGACTAGCTTCCGGTTTCACTGCAATATATGCATTATTTAATATAATGTAATTGTATTGATTTTAATGCTTTTTTAATCCATTAAACAATGATTTATATTCTCAAGGATTGCATTCATATTAAGTATAATTGAGATTTTTAGTGATATTCAAATATAATCGCCTTTTTAGCGTTTAAAAACAAAATACAATAAAAATATTACAATTTTATCCTTTTTTCTTGACTGTCAGCTGGTTTAAAAAAGTTAAGGAAAAAAATACAACAAATCAATAAATTTCAAGAGTGTTTTTCGTGTTATTTAAATGGAGTTTGATTGAATCGCATCACCATTGTGATTTTCCATCTTCATATTAAATTGTTTCTATGCTTTTGTTATTTTGTTTTCTAGATGGATCTCGTGGCATAACTTCTATTACCTTTTTAATACAGAACTTTTATTTTTCATATATTATTCATTCTGTATATATCCTAAATATAAATATCCCTTCTTTATATTGAATAGTTAATTAAAATGAGTTTCGAAGTTATTTTTGAAAAATGTTTTAAGGATTGAATGAAAGTGTGGATTAGTCTTAGAAATAAAGATAAAATAGTTACCTAATTGCGATAAAGATTATCATCCGAAAATCTTCCAATATAGCGTTAATTTGCTAACAATTAAGGGACATGGAAGTACCGAATATAGATTTTATGTTTATACAGAACCTTAAAATTCTCGTTTTCTTTTGCTCGGACCTTAGCAACTAATGGTCAGAGTTACGGGGAAAAAAACAAGGGATGGATGGAGAATTCAGCTTTGCTATTATATTGACAGCGAAAAATGTAATTTTTAAATAAGTTATTTTTTCCAAAATACGAAATCGAAAGTATACATATGTTTTATGTTTTGGTACTTTACAAAATATCGTATAAAGGAAAACCTCATATGATATGCATAAAGTAGCGCCAATTTATATGGGCCTGTGTTGCTTGAGCCCACCCAATAATTTTAAATCCTAGCATACTCAGTTTTCATCGTTCTATTTCGTTAATAGATAGTTTCGTTTCATTATTTTATTATTCATTTTTACTCCTTAGAAAAAAGAATATTTTGCCAGTGACCGCGCGTTTTAATTAATAATCTCCATAAATCAAAAATGACTGAACTGTAAATGTTTAAATTTCTACTGTTTCAATTTGCAGTCATGTTAATGATATCATGATATTACAATTAATGTTAGTGTCTTTATATGAAAAAACGCACGAGAATATAGTTTTAAAACATTGCAAATATTTTAAAACATGATAGCTCGACTTAAGTCTCATCTTTCACCAGTTGTCCACCCTTCAAAGAAAAACAAGCTGGTTGTACCATTTTACCAAAATATCTTTGAGCCTACCCAATAATTTTGAGCCAACCCAGTATTTTTCAAAAGTTGGCACCACTGTATGCATATATTATTCAAATTTCGATTAGCCAATGTTTATCTTTCATACTGAATGATTCATATTTAAATAGTTTCATCTAACACTTTTAAAAGTACATAGATAAGAGATGAACATTAAGCAAACACACGCGAGTTTATATAATCAACCTAGAATATATGATAATCGACCAACACAGCGTAAAAACAAAACGAGTTTTTTGACGGACAAACATAGATAAGCCGTATTTTTTCGCCTGAGGATATTTCACAAAAAATTAAATATTCTCCTTAAAATCTGTAAACATTTTATAGCTAAACGCATATTCTTCATATCTGTATAAGTTTGAAATCTGAAAAGTCGAAAAAAAAATTTTTTTTTAAGAATTTTTTTTTTCACATTTCGAGGTTTATTTGAATTTTTTTGGCGTATTTCTGTTAAATAAGTGTATACCTCATTTGATCGAAAATTTCTTAAGATTTTTGGAATAACAGTTAACTTGTATTACTTCATAATCCTTCAGTACGAAACAAAACTAAATAGGAGTAAGTCTCATTAATATTCATATCAGTTTATCTTCAAATAGTTACTTTTTTTTTAAGTAGTGACATATGGACAGAAAAATTTGATCCGAGAAGCACCAAATTTTAAGATACGATCATCAATATCGCCAAACATAATGTTTATTCCTATAAAAGTCGTTCAAACATATCATGAAATTTTTTAGTATGGGTTGCCATGCGGAGTGCAGGATAATAGGAATGATCATCAAACAATAGAAAAATTGTCGTTATATATCTTTATAAACTTATCCACAAAGGCAGTATATATACATATATATATATATATATATATATATATATATATATATATAATTATAAAACTATTTTTTTTTCACAACGTAATAAATTGCATTTTCGATGACTATGCAAATGATGCAAAATAAGAACGAAACTGATGTTGTTGACGTTTGCCTGAAGGGTTGTTGGAAATTCCATTTGACTACACCCAGGGGGTTGGAAGTTAGGTTCTGTAGAATATGTTCATAAAAGTTGCCAATAGATGGCACACGAAACATAGCCACCTGCTTAATATCAATATTATCTGAAGGGGAGAGAAAGGTTTCTCCAGAGACTTTGCAGTTACCATGGGTAACTGCAAAGACCGACCATAGAACTTTCAGAACCCCCCCCCCTTTTTTTTTTAACGAGCGCGTATACAGCATACTCGGTAGATCTTTGATGATGCCGAGCATCGAACTTGAGATCTTTTAGTTCGGCGGTTGGCGCTTTGACCACTAGGCTACCACGGCCAACGGAACTGATTTTTCTAAAGTATTGAATTATTGCATTTCAATTGTGCTTCCTTTGTAGCGTAATTTCAATGTAGCGTTAAGATATAAATTTACAAGTTTTCGGACGTCGATGTAACAAAATATGCGATGCATCAAAAAGGCAGTTTTTAGTTCCAATTTCGAGTAATACTGGACAATTTGACTTTTTTCCCGGTAGATATTGCACATTATAATACTCCAAACGTTTTTAATGGGATTTAAATCAGGATTATTACCCGTCTATTAAATATGGGAATCTTATCTCAAAAGCTATCTTTTTACGGTATTTTTGCTGAGTGAATTGAGATCGTCTTCTTGAAAAGTATAACTAAGGCCGCAGTCTTTCACCTCGTCTCAACAAACGGCGTTCCAATACGTGAATATGTCTGTTTGTTGTTCTTTTATAAAAGTAATTCAAAGTCTTTTTCCTGAAAAGAAAACAGCCCAAAGCATTAGTTCCTACCCCTCCTCCCGCACCTAGTTGAAGCGTGGAAAATACATCCTTTTTAATTCGAAATTCATGTTAGTATGAATGTCTTTTGCATTCATACTGGTATGACCGATCAGATATTATGACCATTTGGACCACATAAATTAAACTTCTTTCCATCACTGAAAATAATTTTTGACCAATTCGTTTGTTGCTTCTGATGTTTCTCTGAAAACTGAATGCCAATCATTTTTTTAAACCTAGACATCGACGTGATTTTAAATATTTAAGCACTTCAGGGCTTTTATTGCTCTTCTTGTAAGCCATACTGATGCTGGCGTTATCCGATTACCTATTTCCTTTGTTGTCAATTTTTTTTGTTTGCGGCCTATTTTAAAAGGTCAAATATACTTGATAATTTCTAAGTAATTGTCTTTGTTTTTCATTTGGGTTTCAATAATTGAAAATTTTGCTTCAATGTCTAGAGTGATAGTTTTGTACATTATTTCATTATAGTTCCATTTTGTGTTGGCAAACCTCACCAGTTATTAAAAATAAATGTGTGCTCAGAAATAAATTGCAGCAAAAATCGAAAAAATAAAAATATATCACGCTAGACTTGTCCTCTCATATGCTGTTTAAAAAAATCCTTTAAAAATAATGTAATGCAGGTGACAAATTTTTAGACAACACTTCCACTGGCAGTAGAAAAGCTCGCCAACATCGTATGCTAGCGAGTTTAGGCTCCTTAAACAAGTTATTCCACATGTCTTTTATTTCAGTTGATCTTATTTGTACTCTCAATTTTTACCTATATTTTATTAGACAGAATCTTACCATAAAGAATAAATAACTTTGATAAGTGTCGAAGATAATTTATAATTTTAAGCTTCAATTTCAGAAGATTCGATTATGGCTGTTGATTTTCTTACGGGGTAACATCAAAATTTGTTTACGAGACTTTTAATCCGATCCTTATCTGTGCAATTATATTTGCTCATTCGAGCAGTAGAAAATAAATTTACAAATATTGATCCCATTACAAGGGAATGGCTTTAATCTTTTAAAAGAAGGCCATTGGAAAGCCAACATTCTTCCCCTCGAAGCGAAACCGGCAATGAAAATAGAAGGGAGTAACCTTCTCTATGAACAGCTGACTTCGTTTGGCATTCTTGTCACACAGCTATGCAACATGCGTGAATCGAGAGAAGCTGAAAGCTATGTTGCGGGAAGATAAGATCTCGCAACTTTCTAAGAACGTGAATATGGTGTTAATTTTTGACAGCGAATATTCAGTCATTTGGAACTTTGACACGTTCCATAGCGGGATAGTTTAGTATGTATAGTTACGTAAGATAGGAAGATTACTTTTTTACTATTATTCAAAATAAGAGTGATTATAGTTATTAATTTATACAATAAAAAAAATTTGCATTTAAATTTAACAATTCACATTTGAGAAGAAATTTTAATTTTCTGAGAATGAGATTAAAATATTAGAAACACTTATTGGTTTTTGTATTAACAAAACGGCACTATAGATGACAGAAAAAAAGCTTTTCTGAAATAGGTAATTTAGATTCAAAAATATGAGTATGAAATTTTACAGCCTCTCAAAATACCAATTCAATTATTAAAACAAAAATAGTTTCAAAAAATGAGTAATATTCAAATACTCAAATTTTTATTGTAAATTATTTAAAACAATAGAAACTCAAATATCCGATCATCTTATACCCAGACTCTTCCATACCTGGACTAATAACAGATAAAAATTCAATGAACGCTTGTAACCTTTTATTTTTTAAAATGTTCTTGGAAATGTTTTATGCAAAATATCCAAACAAAACAATAATTTTGCAATCCGTCAATTTTTCACCTGTGCATCCTTAGCGCTCATATGCAACCTTAACTCGTTATGCCCTCTTTCTGATCAGTTGTATGGAGAATTATAAAGTATTTTCCCTAATTCAGACCTAAACACAATTGGGTAACACTCCATTGCATTTAGACGGCAGATACTTTGAAGGATGGAGACATTGCCCAATTTTTATCTCCAAACATGACTAGCTTGTGGTAACCATAGATCAGATTGCAATTAAATATTTAAAATACTGTAAGTTTATGGTCAAGTCAATTTTAAATGCTGAATTGCAGGCTAATTTTTTGATAGTCAGAAATCTATAAACATTATGAATGAAATATTTTCGTCTCTTAAAGCATGGAAGACAGTCGAAAACTCTACTTAATAAAAAGTTCGAATAATTTATTAGCTTTTGAAAGTAGTGAACATTCAAAAGACCTTGATTTAACAAAAACAGTAAGGAAGGTTTTTGGTTATAAAAATTTCACAGAAATAGAAATTTTTGACTGAGTAAATAGTGATGATGGTACACATCTGGTCGATGAAGTATTTTTAAATTTGTAAATTAACCTCCTCGTGCATAAATTATTTTTCATTATTAAAGCTTTTTTTGTGATAAATGAGAATCTGTTACAAAATAATTATATTTTGCTGCATGCTAGCTATTATCTCTCCACAAAACAGATCTCCATTGTGTGTGAACAGAATGCTCAATTTTTTTTCTTAATGAAATAGTTATCTGTCATCATATGAAGCTCGTATGCATGAGAGGGTTACATCGAATCTGTGTGAGCAGTGACTGTTCAAGGAATTGTTATTCGAAGGAAGCATTTTAAGCGTTAGAAATGCTCATTGTTTTTCTGATTTCTTTTTCAAATTGTTATAACTGACGCTGCATTTTAAAATCTTTTTTAATAAAGGTTGCCACCTCGTAATTATTGCATTGCAAAAAACACCACAGCAAATAAAACTCCCTCTGACGGTATTATGAGTAATTGCCATGAGGTGATGGGTTGTCAGCTATTCGACTCAAGAGCAAAACAGGAAAATTTAACGCAATGTTTAAATAAAAAAATTAATTTACGTGTAACTGTAATCGCAAAAATGAGTAAATATAATAAAAAGTGAAAAATCAATTTTTTGAATGTCGAATAGATATATTTGCAACTCTTATAATAAAAAGGACAAACCACCGAAATCGACTTTCGGGGAGAGCGGCGTTTCTGCGCGTCCCTATTACGTCCTTTATATGCCGGGACACTAGCATAAGGTAGAAAAAAAAAGAAAACTAGTCGTTGGGGGCCACCGTAATACTTACCCATCATGGATATGCATGCATACTATAACATATGAAAATAAAACGTGTGGAAACTAATTTATGAAATGCATTGCCATTCCAAAACAAAATTTTAACGTATTAAATATTTTTAAAATGCATAGTATGCATCGTATTAAATATTATGCATCGTATTAAATATTTTTAAAATGCGTGTAAATATTTTTAATATCATAGTAATACTCTGTTAACGAATTGTTGATGAACCAATTTCAACCAATTATATAAAACGCCAAACTACTCAAGTAGTATTGAATTGCGTAAAAGAAATATTCTTGTAACTCCAAAAATATGAATCATATTAACTAACAGTTTACTGCGTCGGATTAAGAATCTCATTTCCAGTTAAAATATATCTTTGAATTGAAATTTGAATGAACATGAAAATTATAAGATCGGCTTCGTTCTTAATGCAAAATTTATTTTCTTTTCTTTTTACGTACGTCCTCTCCTTAAAACAAAAAATTTCGAAAATTTTTAGATACCTTTCGTCAGAACGAATTTTTCGAGAGTCCGAAAAAAAAAAAAAAAAGTTTCGGATACTCGAGGTATTGAATAGGCTTCGTTCCATTCTTAAATACTAAGAACATACAAAATTTAAAGTCTCTATCTCAATTTGTTCGGTAGATAGAGGCGTTTACAGACAAACAGACGGATGGCATTTTTTTTCTTCTAAAAATATTTTTCGGAATCTCCAGTATCTGAAACGTGTAAATCCGTGAATTTTTTTTCCCGATTTTCAAAAAGATTGCAAGACTTACCCTATGCTACGTATGATGGGTATATAAAAAGATTAGAAACCGTACATATTTAAAATGGAAGTTCGTCAAATTTGGCGTGGATGAACGGGATGGGTTGGTCTCAGAGCTATCGGGCGATCGCAACGGCTTCGAACTTTCCGAACGTCCGTCCAAAATGTCCTTTATATCCAGACATTAGTGAAAGCCAGGAAGAAAAGTATATATATCTCTCTCTTATCCGAATTCTCTATTCCACATTATCTCGGCTATGGGAGTGTCTACTATAATTATGAAAATTATCTACTATCTCGTTTGCTTTTTTTTTTAAATGCCTTTTGCAAACTCGGATGCAAATAAGATTTATTGTATGAGGAAGTTAGCATTATTGCTTCCCCTTATTGATTTTGTATTAAGGGAAAACTTTAAACTATATAGACGTAAAGTCAAAATGAAAAAAAAAAAAAAAAAAAACCTGAAATGAAATTAATTTTTGAGGAAAAGAATCGAGATCACCATTTGAATACTCAGGACTGAAGAGGTTAAGCATGCATTTTGTCCAACAGATTGTACAGAATGTATATTTTAATATCTGTACTTTGGAACAAAAAAGGGCCAATGTCAATTTTTCTCAAATGGAAGAAAACTCATTTTAAGTTTGAAGAATTTTAAAAATCTTGCTAAGATTTCTGTACAATTTTCCAAAATTGTACCTTTCAATTCAGTAATGTTTTGCTCACTATAATCTAATGTTACATTTGGTTTTTTTTAACAGTGACATTCGCCTTTTTTACATTAACAGTAAATAACATAGGCATGAACAAAATATTTCTTTTTTTCAATGATCTAATATTTAGAGGACTTTTACCCTTTTAACAATTACTTTATATCACATCCTGAATTCATTAGTATATTTAACTCAAATTTCTCTATTTTGGACATTGGCCCCTTTTGTTCCAAGGTACAGATATATATTTTATAGATGCGCATCTCACTTGAACAGAACCAAATTTAGTATAAAACGGAATTCAGAGTTAAGGTGGCAAGGCATTTTTCGACAGTTCAGAAATATGGAAATGTTGCTGTTGTATCTCTCCTCTCTCTCTCTCTCTCTCTCTCTCTCTCTCTCATGTAGGGAAAAATTTATGGGTGATTCTCAAAATAGGGGACAATTTGTCTTTCGGCGTACAAAAAAAATTGAGGGGTTTTCTGTCATGTTTTTACATTTAGATATGTTTGTCTTAATATTATTATTTGCACTCAAGAATTACTCACTTTTTAGTTAAAAACACCTTAAAATAACAAAATAAATGTTCAAAATGTCATTAGCATGGATGTCCACAGCAGCTGTGCCTTGTATATATACTAGCTTTTTCAAGAGTTAATATCATGTTTATAAAATAAAACAAATGTTATTCTTTCTTTAAATTAATCAAGGGGAGGATTTATCCAATAAATTTCTTTTTCAAAATAAAATTATAGTATATAAAAAAAGAATTAGTTTGTCCTCCATATTCTATTTTCAAAACAAGGTCATACTATAACAGCTGGTTATTAATCAAAATTTCATTTTCACATATGACAATAGTTTGAAAATATAAAGTTTCTCCATGGCAACAAGTAGCCATTTTATCCCAGCCTGAAAATAGAAGCATGTATTGTATTTTAAGAATAGAAGTTGAATATTAGGGGCGTACATCAATTGTATGTCATTAGAATGGATAATAATTTTCATGTTTATTTTATAATTAAAATTTTTATTTTACTTATTTGCATAGGACTTTTGTGTTTTAAAAAGCCCCAGAAAGGAATATTGCATTGTGATTATATTATGGCTCATAATCTTATTTAAATTAAAATTTGTCATTAGCATGGACAAATATCAGTGTCATTAGCATGGTTTTTCTGTCCATGCTAAAGACTCTGTGTGCATAAATGTAACCATTGCTTACATTGTATCTTTTATGAAGTTTAATTTTACATATAAATTTAGGTATTACATTTGTTATCCCTAAAATATGCATTAAATCTGTCAGAAAATCACTACGACAGCTTCTTACATTGTTAGTGTCAGAATGTTGCTCATGTAAACAAAGTTTGCTATTTGGTAATGTTTTTATTCTCCTTATATGTATATATGTGAAAATGGAAACCATTTGCTGAAAAGGAAGGCTAATAAATATAGAAAAAAATGAAAAAAATATTTAAACAGGAAGAAAATAAAAATTTCTTAATATATTTATTCCATGCAATTTGTTTTGTCATTAGCATGGCTCAAAAATTACTAATTATTTTTTTAGGTTAATTTTTAAATATTTAGCTCTGCTGACTACACGTAAAGTATACCTAATACTATATTAACACCTATTTTTTTCAGAAATTTTGCTAACAGTAATTTTTTTAAGATTTCACTTTTGAAATTGTCCCCTATTTTGAGAATCACCCTTATGTGAACTTAAGGTATTCAAACACCTTTTGAAACGTAATTTTCGATCAAAATATAGATTTTTCATATTTGAAAAGGTATTAAAATTGAATCTCTTATCTATCGAAATATGATTAAATTTTGTTTCTCTAAAACAAAATCGGAGTTACAGCCGTTTAAATTTACAGCTATTACAGCTTTTGATTTGTGTTTAAGTTATTTTTAGCTTTTTCTTAAAATGACGTTTTTCAAATTTTTACTATACGAAAAACACCCTTTAAAAAAATTCCATGAAATTTTCTGTACTTTTGTTTTTACAAATGTCTTTTTAGGGAATAGACTACTCATCATAATATATTTAAATAAGTTTTATATTTACGCTGGTATAAATGACAAATTTTCCATCTTTCAGTAGATTAGTATTTTAACTGACATCATCTGAGATACAGATGAGATTATAATGTGTGTATTCTTAATCCTAGAGAAAGTTATTGTTTATCATGAAATTTACAAAATGTCAATACATTGTTTTATTTTTGAGTTACCACGTTTTGAGTCAAACAATTGATTTTTTTACCAGATTTGTTCCAGCGAAAATAGCTAACATCGTGATAAATTTGTCTTTACAGACTAGTGATGAAATGTCGATGCCACCTACACCTCTGATACATTCCAAAGAAGAACCTCCATCTAGAATTTGAAAGATTTTTTATTCGGTTGTATGTATCCAGAAATTGTTTTTTATGGCTGTACCCAATTGTATGGATGCCTGTGTTTGCCAAATGTACCATCAGCGACAATTCCGTATAATAGTTCTCAAAAATGAGACTGTTTTGTTAATCTTCTTGATAGTCTGACTGCATTCCTTGAAAAGCCAAAATCTGGTTCAGTAATAGATTTTGTTAGTATATTTTCTTGGCCTTAATATATTTCGAAATTATAAGCATACCTAGAAATACCAACAAGTACCCCCCCCCCCCCAAAAAAAAAAAAAAAAAATCAGAAGCCATATTTATTACCATTGGTTGGTGAGAGAAATTTGTCGCTAATGGAGATGGTCGGACAGGGAAGTTTCACTGTATCCTCATTCTTAAACAGCTCTCTTGCTGCCATCGACGATATTTTCTACATGTATTTTATTAGCAGTATTAGGCATTAGAACTTACAATATTATTATAAGAGGATTTTAGAAGGCTGGATACGTTGCCGGAAGGCAATGCATCCAGTTTAAGGATTAAATAAGATTTTCATTTTATCTAAATATTAGAAACTAGCCCCCCTCCCCCCCAAAAAAAATTCCTTTAAATAGTTTTGACAGTTTTTCTTTTTCAAATTGGATAGCTCGAATTAGTCAAAAGAACTACATGTTAGAAGCAGAATTTGCAATATTTTTAAGCTAATAACCGGAAAATATATTTTTGGCGGTTATATTCTTATACTTTATATTGCAAATTGTTTTTATATTCCATTGTATACACTTTAAAAATATCATGACTATTTTTATTTACCACAGTAAACGATAAATAAAACATAGTAGGATTGCATTTACGGTACTTCCTGCAGCTACTGCTATTTATCACGTTGACTGCCACGATTCCAAAGAAGTTGCTTTTGCGGCAATAGTTTACAAAGCAGTTTTCAATGTTTATAGAGTTTGTACATATTTCCCGATCTTAGAAATGCTCGTTACTTTTATGCAAAGAGTTTATTTTTAAATCCAAAAGTTAAATTTTTTTCTTATTTTTACACGTCTTTTTACACGAAAATTTCCTAAACATGCCTAGAGCCCTACGGGAGGCAGCACGGGGTTCTTTAATCTCTTGGGGGCGAGCGACCAGTACACGCATAAGGTGTTCAGAATCTTTTGATTTTTCTTGCCAGTAAAATTTTATTGTAAAGTTTGCCTTATTTAATCCGAGAATTTTCCCGATTCAATTAGGCAAATTCTGTTTTTAAAAACCGTTTATAAAATTGGAAAATCTGTAACTTAAAAACCGCTCACCCCGAAAGAGTAAAGTAAATGTTAATAAAATATCAACAGTCTCGTTTCATAACAATAAATTGTTTTTAATAAAAATATTGATGACGTGTGGTATGTTGTAGCAAGAAATATTTCTGGTATATGTGTACTCCAGTGTATTAAGGAGTTGTTGCATGAATTTGTTTTTATACATAATGTCTTGTTTTTAATGAATATTCTTTCTAATTTTTCATAAACTCTTCAAAATTCAAATGCACACAAACTATGAGAATATCCAGTGCCTGTTTATGGAATAGACCGTTGAAGTCCGTGCTTACCCACTGAAATACAAAGAGAGCTTCAAATTTACTTTTCAAAACAGATTTTTAGGTGGAAAAAATTAAAAAAGCTTAACAATAATTTTTTTTTTTATGTCTAATGAAATTTTTTTGTTCTTACTATGTGCCAATTTGTAAATCGCAAAAGATATTTTGAAGTTCAAATCTTCTCAACTGCAATTCATCTTTTGTCATTTACAAAATTGGTTACTTATAATTATTAGTATAATAAAATACTTTTATATTTAGTTTAAGTAAATATTAAAAGTATTATTTACTCGAAACTTTGGTAACATTTAAAATTATTCAAGTGTAACAAAAATGGATTTACTAAAATAAAAAAGCAAATGTTAGAGTAATAGCCCCCCCTTCCGTGAGATGCCGGGCTTCCCCTACTTCTAAGTCCATAGCCAGCCCTGAGAATATCAAATTGACATTTTCACAACTTATGCTTTCAGAAGCTTTTTGAGAAATGTCTGTTCTCTGCACATACAAAAAGATTATACAATAAATGCTATCAGATTCAAATCTAATCTACTAAAGCAATCATTATTTTGCAGATGAAGAAGAAAACGAGGAGGAAGTTACCTATGCAGAAATGTACGAAGAAGTAAAAAGATATGCAGCTGCCTTTCGAAAACATGGTCTAGAGAAAGGAGATAGAGTAGCATGTAAGTATAAATTCATTTTTTTATACTTATTCTAAAAATATAACGTATCATTTGTAAAAGACCTATAATCAACATTTTCAACTTTATCATTAAACAATTCAAGGTCCCTTTTAAACCATTGCAAGATCATTTACAGTTGACGCATTAGAACCATATAATTACAATCAAGAACTTTTATAAGCCGAAAATTAATGCTTTTATCAATGTTACCTTTTCTGAAACTTTCACCACATCTAAATGTAGATTTGTTAGTAGGTTTTGAATGTACAACCTTAAGTTACCACCTATAAGAGAAGAAATAAAATATTAATACATTTTAACTGCAATAAAGAATTCCTCCCTTTTTTTATAGTTTTATTTTGTAAAGTTAATTTTTTTTTGTCTGAATTCTGAAGAAAATTATTCACGAATATTACATCTCTTAAATATAACTTATTTAGTAGTATAGCTTAAATTAGTTTTCGCGAATGGTTAATACTTAGTTATATAGAAAATCTTGGTTATGTCTATCCGGAGAAAATCTTTGTATAAAGTACATATGCGGAAATTCTAATATTTTTAATTTTAGCAATCTCCATAATAATGCGGTATTACAATAATCTTTCTTTTATCTCATACATGTTAATACTTAAAAATTCGTCATCACAATGCCAAAATTAAATCTCAATTTATGATCATCATGAGGATTCTAAAGATATAAAATTCCGTACTTTAGTTCTTGAGACTTGACTATCGCTAAAATCGGGTAAATCCTATAAAATGCAGCTTAGATGCGCTACCTATTGGGCGATTACTAATCGGCAGCAACTGGTGTCAACGTTTAACTGAATCTTAAGTTAAATTGCAATATGTGCATCAGTTCTTGACAAAGAGCTATTGCGAAAATCTTTAAAAAAATGCATCATAGCAGCATCATGTGTAGAGCGATTAACATCAAAACGTAAAAAAGATTAATTCATGTCAAGGACTAACTGAATCTGAAATTTACTGAAAATCCGAGCATGAATTTTAGAGGTAGATCTATTGCAGAAATTGAAGAAAATGCAGTCTCGGAGCGTTATTGTCGAGCAATTTACACCAAAATGTACAGAATGCCAAGCAAATACGACTGATTTCAAAATTAAATTTATCAAAAACAAAGATCGATAGAATTGTGGTAAACGGTTTGTTTATTAGGCAAGCTGTAAAAGTCTCATGTAGAAGTTTCCATGGTGAATATTTTGAAAAGATTGTGTTCGGATTGCAAAGAATGCTTCATTTGACATTTCTTTTTTCAGATTGCTTGCAGAGAACAAGTTTTTCGGCTTACAGTACCATGTTTAATGTTTTAACGAGTTTTTGAACTAAAATTTTGAAATTTCGAAACTTCAGAAATTAAAATTCCATAAATCGTTAAAATATGGCACTGAAAGCCGAAAACAGTTGTCTGCAAGCAATCTAAAACAAGAAAAATGTCAAATGAAGCATTCTTCGTAATTAAAACAATCTTTTCGAAATATTTACCGTTCGAAATTTTTGTATAAGATTTTTACAGCTTGCTTAATAGACAAGCCGTTTACCGGATTATTTGTTTTTGAGAAATTTTTAATTTTGAAATCGGGGTCTTATTTGTTGGACAACCTGTAATAAATTTTAATCCATGCCAAGGACTAACGGAATTTGAAGTTTGGTAAAAATCCGTGCATTAGTTCTGGAGATTGAGAGTGCAGAAATCGGGAAAAATGGTGCATAGCAGCGTCACCTTTTTTAAGCGAGTTGTATCGAAAATTAATCGGCAATTACCAATTAATATCAAGGTCTAACTGAATATAAAATTTTATTTAGTTTCTGCATCAGTTTTTGAGACAGAACGCCCACAAAATTCGTGTGGCATATACTCATAGACGGTCATTTTGTAAAAAACATGTTTCGTGATATCTGACCCCGAAAGCGTGTAAATCCATCGAAAACCGGAATTCCAAAAATCTCATGAAACCAATATTTGTAAAAATAGAAAAATGTTGTGTATAACTGTATTATAAAAACATACGTTTTTTTTTTTTTTAGAAACTAATTTATAACATTATTTTGTACCATAATGAAAGGTTTAAATTTTAAGTTTTGTCCTGATTCGCTTAAAAAAAAAGTTTTAATGACATCGCATTTCATGAAGTTACCTACCAATATTTTTTTCTCCTTTTCTTTCTTTAAAATATTGAGAGTACATCCATTATATATTACGAGGTGGAAACCATCGAAATTTGACGAAAGAAAATATTTAAAAACTGATTTATTTATAATTAAATCTGCAAAATTAGTTACTTTAAAAAATACATCTTATATTGATCAGTCTAACTCTCAAGCAAATATTATTTTAACTAAAATTAACAAAATACTATAAAACTCAATTATTCAAATTATTGGACGAAATAAAACCGAAATTACCGGATTTTATATCGCACGTTTTATTTTCTATTTTGTTTTCAATTTTGAGAGAAAATGGAGGGATTATGTTGCCACAATTAAAAAATTGGTACTAATAATTATATATATATAAAAAAAATCTCATTGAGATACAGCTTTCAAACAAATTGCATTTAAAAGTAAATTTTTTTCTCTATACGACGGTGTAAAAACTTTAAATGTACAATGTTTAGAAGTATAAAATTTGCAGTGTTGCCATTCGCAAAATGACGTATGCGTTACGCACAGATAAGTTTTGCCTTTATAATATAGATAGTACAGAAAATATTTTTGAAGATCTGATCGATTATTCCAGTACTCTCCAAAACATCAATCACTGTTTACAGATGGTTTAAGAACCAGTGAAATTTGTTTAATTTTTTGAGTGCAGGAAATACGAGTTAGATTGTTTACTATATGGCCACTGGTGATCGGTCACTTACTTGAGGAATAATCTGATTTTTCCGAGTCAAACACAATATTTGGATATTGCATTTTTTTGTAATCACAAGAGAAACAAAACTTTAATTAGACAAGCAAAATGCATTTTGTCATAAATTACATATGGTTTATGTAAGTAGAGCTTTTTTTTTACGTGTTTTCATCACATTTATTGTAAACATATTTTCTAATAAAAGATTCAGAAATATTCATGAAAATTTTCTCTGGTCACAAGAGTAACAATGAATGTTCCCATATACTATATTTGGATACAAACTCTCATCATTTTGCTTCCTTTCGGATTTCGAGCTTATTCTATCAACGATCACTTTAATTTTCAAGCTATATTTTTACGACTCGTAAAAGTTTTTGTATACATTTAGCTAGTATGTATCTTCATATTTCGATTGATTTTGCACATGCGCAGTGGAACATTAGTAAATCTGTTCATTTTCCCTCCAATATTTCTTTTTAAAATTACGATTGCAGGACATTGTGCACAATGTAGCTTATCATGGTTCCTAAAAAGATCATTGTTTCTATATTAAAAATTCTGAAAATTATATGCAAAACATTTGGTGAAATTTGGGATTGTTTGTATAAAAAACCTAATTTCTCTCGGTATACGTGCTGTTCTTATAAAAACGAACAAAGTTTATTATAAGAAGCCTTCTGATTACGTCCTTCTAATCAATCCTTCGCTACAGTTTCAACTCTTTTCCGACATTAGATTTTATAGGTTAATCCAAAATGTTTTCATTTATCTTCAATTTGCTTATAGACCCTTATGGAGAGAGAGAAAGTGGATAAATAAGTGGATCTTTAATGCATACATCTTCTACTTCATGAACCTCAACACAATAAAGTTTAGGGGAGTTAAGTCAGGAAAGCGCGGCGTCAACAGTCACCGTAACTCGCGACCTATCCACCTATCGAAGACTTGTCCATCGAAGTAGTGCCAAACAATTCATGCGAAATGGGAGCGGTGCACAATATTGCTGGGACACAGTTGTGCTTTTTATCCCATCAGTTTCTAATTGTTTCTGCAGAAAAATTTGCAGCATATAAAAAGATATTTCCAGTAACTGTTGGTTCCGAAAACATAAAAGGTCCGGAGATCTTCTACAACCAGTTTTTCTTTTATTATAAACATTTCTTAAATAACCTGGAAAACAAAGGAAATCTTGATAAACTTTCTACACGAAAATGTCGATTTTGGAAGTACACAGTATTTTAAGATTTCCTTTTTTTGTTTCTGTAAAAGAGCATTAAATTCTAAGGACAAAATTTTCCATAGAAATATGAAGAGCACCTCAGTAATGCATATATGAAGTTGTTTCAAATACAATAACATTGTTAAAATACGGTAAACAATATTTCTTCATCGCCCGTAAAATAATTTCTTTGTCTCTGCCCCCCCCCCCCTCAAAAAAAAGCTACTCATCACATACTGGAGTAAATCTTATCGTAGTCCAGTGTTGTGGCATCTAAGTGTACATACAAAAGTTAGAGTTCCAAACCAAAGTCAGTAAACCAAAGTCACTTTTTAATAATGTTTGAAAATGTTAAACATTAAAATCTCAGACAAGTTCTTTAATAATGTTGAATTTAAATTTCCTTGTGTATTCATTCTTATGAGAAAGATGATCAATGTGTCATGATGTTGCAATGCTTTTATAGCAGTTCGTGTCACATTTTGACTAATTAACGAGCATTCCCAAGTTAAAGCGCAAGTTTCATTTCCTGAATGTATCAGGTACGAACCGTTACAAGTTATTCCAAGGCATTTAATTGCATCAGCCGGTACGCATACGCGCTCAGTTTGCAAATGATGGTAAAAGTACTAAAAAGATTTTCACAGTTGCGTACGTGTGAATATTTCTTCAGGTACGAACGACGCATTTTGGAAGAATGCCACATGATGCAATATTTGGACTGTGATGCTCTGATCTGAGAAAAAAGTTTTGCAAGAAGTTTTTTTTTTTTTTTTTTTTTCAAATGCTAAGATAATCGTGAAAATTCTTACTAGTATTTTGTATAATGATGTCATTAAAAAATCATTAGCGTAACACACAAAGTTACATTAATAGGAAAATACCTCAAAGCATTTTTAAGAGGACAGAGTTCCTTTTTAAAATCATTTCTTCAATTTTGAATCATACTGTGATATATGTGGTAATACAATATACATAGTACTAAAATTTTTTTTAAAATGTTGTAGAACACCCTATTTTACTAAAATTTAAATTAATTTTTTTAAAATTGACTTTTTAAAAGTCCTTACTACTTTTACAAATATGAATATATTTGCTCCGATTTCCACATTCATTTGAATATACAGCATAAAACTACATGGATTTTTAGATGTGTGGGATTTAATGTAATTTTTTCTCCTGTACATCAAAAAATGAATGAAATTCAAAAAACTCTCAATTTAAATGTTTTATTTTAAAATAACTATAAAATTGAATTTTAAATTCATGCACAAAAATGTTCAATATACCATAACGAATAAGTAAAAAAAATTCAAACCTCTATCTAAATTAATAAAAAAGCCTTCGTGTTTATCGAACAAGCAAGTTATAAAAATATGAACAAGGAGAAAAATCAGTTTAAAGTTTTCATTTGTATGGGTAATTGCGCTGGATCTGTTAACAAAATTTACAATATCTAGTGATATAATTTTGGTATAGGTAAAAATGAGGTGTCAAGACTTTCACAAAGAAGCTTTCAGTTAATATTAAAAGAGGAATATAGATATTTCGCCCAATTGGCAGGCACTGTCTTCTTAAGATAACCAATTAAAGTTACTGACTTTTCTTAACCCAGGAGAACGCACGCCTACCCAGGGTATGATTGGTTTTAACTTTGTCACCAATAAAATCGAATTAAAACAGTCGCTTTATTTGAATGGAGAAAATTCTTACATATTTTTTGATAAAATAAGTTGAAGATTACTTTTAAAAAATTAGTGATTGTAATTGTAAAAACCATACGCTCTCCGGATCTTTTAGGCCCTGCGCGTGTCTTCCCGGGTTAATTGATTCGCGCGTGAAATTTTTGTTTTAGTTTTATGGAAGATGACACTACTATAAAAAGGTATCAATAAGATACTATCAAAGTCTGTAAATGATTTTGTAAAAGGATGAACTATTATGTATGTACAAAAGAAAATTGACTGCGAAAATTTTGCTCAATTTTTGTTTCATAACATCCCAACTGTAACATGCGATGGAAAACGTTTTTATAGAGAAGATGCAAGTATTTGAAAATCACCAATTTGCGTAGTATGGTTCAAAAGTTCGGGGAAAAGTTGTTAAAAACGTTTCCCTAAATGGTTCATAGCACCGAAGCACATGCACCTTCAAAGTAATCATTTTGGAAGACGATACACTTCTGCCAGCGTTTGTATAATTTCTAGAAGCATCGCTGGAAGCCATTTTTCGCAGCCCCCCCATAAGGCGATGATGTTTCCACCGCATCTGATGCCTAAAAACGGCGTCGCTGTAAATGTGTTTTCACTGATGGTAACAGTTAAAAGTCACGCGGGGCTATGTCCAGTTGATAGGGAAGGATGTGGAAGCACATTAGTGTCGGTTTTGACGAGGAATAGTTTTAACATAACGTATCAATATGCTGATGCGTTCTCAAGCAAGCACCAGTGTCTGGCCTCAGCGAAGGTTTTCCAACGTATTTATAGTCTTCGATGGATTCTCGATCCTCTTTATAACGGCGATGCCATTCACAAACCTTGTCTCACCATGGTAAATTAATTGTACACCTTTCTTAGCATCTTCAAAGTTTCCATTGTTGTTTTACCTAATCGTTGACGGGATTTAATGGTGAAACGCTGTTCAAGAAAAGAAATCTTTCTTTCGTCGCGGAGCAAAGGTAACTAACTTCCGAAGATAACAGCTGTGCGTGCGGTTTTGGTCGCATGACATGGGCTATAACAACATGAGCACGTAGGGGAGGGTTGGGAGAATACTTTTTAGGCGGTTTCACTTTAGGCACTTGGTTTCATTGCCAAGAATGGTCGCTTTCCCCGAATTTTTGAATCATATGTATTAATCCATGATTAAAAATTCCATTATCAATTAACTACAATACTTCATTGCATTAAAAACGCATAGGAATTTACCTGCAATGTCTTATTTGTTTAAATAGGCAAATTAACATTAAAAGTTTAAATTCCGATAATGAAAATTTTGTCTTTTTATAAAGATAATATAAATACCTTATGCGGATAAAATCTTGAGTGTCTAATTCTAATAATAAATTTTAAAACACTACTTATAAAATAAAAACATCACTTTTTTTAACAAATTTTAATCAATTATCAGATGAATTTAATAAAACAAATGCCAAAATTTTTAATTCTATATAAAATAATTTATTTAAAAATGCAGAATTAGTTAATTTCTACATCTAAAAAGTTACATGAACAAAATTAAGAATGGATTTAACATAAATACCTCCAAGAGCAAAATACACTAGCAAATTTTTCTTCATCGATCCGGGAATTAAATGTTTATTACAAAAGTTATAGAATATGTTGTTTTAAAATAAATCAATCTTTGAAAATGATTTAAAAATATCTGTTAATTCAGTTAGTTTAAAAATGCATCTTTTTGTATTTTTCTATGATGTAAATTTTAAAACCATGTGATATTAGAAGAGTGTATGTGCGATAAGAGGCAGCTTCTTAGGTTGTTATACCATTGATATAAGATGAACAATAGTGATGGGCATCTGCTTACGTTATAAGAGATTCGCGATAACAAATATTGACTTCTTGTCAAATTTAAGAAAAATACTCATGTTTAAGATTTGTTTTCTTTACAAATTTAGGAAATTTACCTTTCGAAGAAATGTAAAAAGTATTTGCTATGGAAAAGCGATCTCGAATTCAACAGGGGTTTTACTTTAATTACTCCTTTCTGTAAACATTAATAGTTTAAGCTTGGATAAATCGGAGAATTTTTATGTTTTCGTAAGTTTTTACATTTTTAATTCTTCTCCATGTAGGTGAAGCATTTGATTTTGGTTTGTGTGTTGTAAACTGTCTGTCCTATTCATAAATTTAAATTATATATACATATTGCATACACACACCGGATTGACATTACAAATACATGGAATCATTAAGATTTACGTCCGGTATTGAAAATATGTGTGTAGAATTTAGAATTCTTTTTACAGGGACGCAAAATTTTGGTTAAATTATTAGTTCGATGGAAATCGTTTGAGATTCTTTTTAAATGATGAATTACATTCCGGAGGTTCTTGATTTCTTTTGTAAAATTTTGTGTGCATAGCAGTTGTGTAATTATTAAAACAAGGTAGAACCCGTCGAATTTCGACGAAAGAAAATATTTAAGTAGGAGCTGTTTCATTGATTTATAATAAACCTACAAAATTAGTTACCAATGTAAGGTGCATTTTTTTTTATTGTAAGTCTAACTTTTAAATAAAGGATATTTAAATTAAAGTTAACAAATAAATATTTATTTAAAACTGAGAAATAGTTGAAATTAAACTTTAATCATACATGTAAGCCGTCAAAAATAATAAAGATATATTATTATGATAAAGTTATCAATTAAGGCTCTTATGCTAGTATTCCAAAATGAAACAAAGCAACATTTATTCCACTTAGACTCAAACGTAGAATTATTTTTTCCGTAATATCTAAACCCGACATCATTTTCACCATACCATAATGTACATAAACACCTTTCATATTTATGTTCACTTTTTCAGAACAATTGGTATTTTAATTTGATCACTTTGATTCAAAATTTGAAGTTTCGATGCTATTAGCTGAAACAGATACTAAACTATTTATATTCTTTTATGTGTAAATTAAATTTTGTAAATGGCATCAAAATTCACTGGGTTTTATATCCGATGATACAACAAGCGTTTAAATTTAAAATTTTTTTCTCTTTGAGAAAATGGCAACATAAAGATAAAATAATTATTTTTCACGGACTTGCTCCGTGACTTACTTCTTACTCCGTGATTTTAACACTACTTTCCCCTCCTGCTTCTTACTCCGTGTTATTTTTTTCCTTTGCTTTTAATAGAAAGGGAGTACTCCTGTTACCACGATTAGAAAAACGGTGTTAAAACAACAACAAAAAAAAATTAATATTTCAAAAAATAAATTGAGATATAGTTTTCAAATAAATTGCATTTAAAAGTAAATTTTTTTCTCTATACGATGGTGTAAAAATTAAAAATGTGCGATGTTTATAAGTTTAAAATTTGCAGTAGCAAAAATTGCAAAATCGAAATTGCATTTCAAATTTCAAAGTGTTGCCATTCGCAAAATGACGAATGCGTTACGCACAGATACGTTTGGCCTTTATAATATAGACTAGCAGGGTATACCCGCTGCGCTGGTTAATATTTCAAAATCAACCGTGGATGAAACGAACTGGTGAATTTAAATTTGTATTTTAAATAATTTGGACCTAAAGCAGAACCTTGCTCATTGCTGAAAACGATTTAGACACCATTGTGATATTAAATTATCTTAAACGTTGCACAAAACCCAGCTATTTAGAAGTAACTATTTTAGTTCATTACTAACAGTGCACATTTGGAAGCGAAATGAGACCATTATGGCAACAGGATTTAAAATTTTCCCTTATCTGAAGGAATATTAATTATTACAATCGTTACCATGATACAACTTCTGAAAAATTTCTTCAACTTTTCATAATGTGAAGCCAGGAACCCAAAGCTATTACCACTTAAAAAGTTTATATATATTAAATTTTGTCCGCGCAATAAAAGGCACAATTATGCAAGATTCATCTTCAAACTCGTCAAGTACATTGAGATGGTTAATATCTCAGTGGGAATTGCAAATGAGCAAAATCGGCCCAAGGGGGTGGTAATTTGGAAGGGTTCAAAAATTTGAATACCATCTTAACATGGCTTTGACAAAACCAGTTCTTACAAAACAATGGCAGGAAAAAAAATAAACATTTTTCATTACAGCAAGTTGCCAACGATAAAAACAAAACAAAACAAAAACAAGAAAAAAAAACCACACACATTAAAATTCTTACTACAACAATTACTTTATTATTGCAAAATTTCCTCCTGAAAAATGAAAACAAAATTATTTGCTCTATCGTATTTAAGCATTTTCTCTTTAGTTATTTAAGATAAAATTATGTAAATTTGTATAATTTGGCGATCGATTTGGCAAAATTGGTTGACGTGATAATAAAGTAGTAGCCAATTTACACTTTTCATATTTCACAAAAGATTCCTACACAGACATCATATACGCAATAGGTTTAGCACGATTTTCTTGCAACTACAATGTGGCAAAACCCTCGTTTTAGAATACCAAAGAAATTTATACTTATTTTATTATTTTCTGTCATTTTAAACAGCAATTAACAATAAATAAAAAAGTAACTGTAGAACAAAACAAATATCATTTCAAAAAAGAAAATGGAAGTAAACAACTCATCATCAGATAAACAACTATAGCTGGGTTACCATATGAGGCAAATAATGCCATTTTGGCGCCAGTGAGACCTCGATGAGTACTGATATACCAGCTTTGTAAGGTCTTCACTTGGCAGAAATCCAAGCCGATTCCATTCAGACTTTGGGGGTAATAGCCTATGAGGCCGAGAAATGATATTAAATATTGTTTTCTATTTTTTGTTCCGAGTGAAATTTTATTTTAAAATAAAGAGATTGTGGACCTATTATTAGTTCTCGGAATAACCTTTCCAAAATATATATTTTCTCCTGCATTTCTGTGAATTTTAATAAAAACATGTCTTTTTTTTTTTTTTTTTTTTTTTTACATTTATATTTATGGCTAAAATGCAGTTTTAACGACTGCTTGGCATCTGACTTGGCGGCTATGCAAGAAATTCGCCAATTCTAACAACCTAAATATTCAGGGCACTTGCGTGCCATATACTCACTGGGATTTACTTGGCGACAGAATGGCGTTATTTTGCCTAATATGGCAACCCTGATATTGTTTATTTTTTGATAAATTGTTTATTTACCTTCATTTTTTTTAATTATATAAAATGTTTTTTGCTCTATTGTTATTTGTTTTTAAAATTTATTATATTTAAAAATTCTTTTATTTATTGTTATTTTTTTTAAATAATAGAAAATAATTCAAAAATGTATATTTAACCAGCATTCGAAAATGAGGTTTTCGCCAAATTGACGTTAGAAATTTTTTTTACCAAACCTTGCGTGTATATGATATCTGCGTCATTTCTCATTTTCATATTCAATGTATGCAAATAATATAAATAAATAATGTACAAAATAATGTAGCGAAATAATTTAAAAAAATTGCTAATCTTGCAAGTTTTAAAATCACACCATTCAGGCGTTAATTCTAAAAAGATTAAGTTACGCTATATTGCGAGGGAAAAAGTTATAACCATACCTTTAAATCATCATTTTTATTATATTTTAGTTTTTTTAACTTATTTTAGTGTAACTGAATTACAATGTAATGTTTAGAAACAGATAATTGAATTAGAGAAACAAAAAGGTATTCGCCAAAAAAATTCGACATACCTAGGACGTTTAATAAATAAACTCATCCTCGAGATGGTATACGAACTCCCCCATTTTCGCATTGGACTCGCTCTTTTCGCCCATGCGCAGTTCTGTCCAGGTTTCTCTCAAACGTGGTTTATCAGTATATGACCATATCTGTGACAAAATTTCCATATTTGGAAAAAACTTTAATCGGTATTTATACTGCATTTTCCCTACTTATTTATGGTGAAAAAACTTTGACACAGATGTCATGTATGCACCACATTGGCGCCATTTTTTTTCTGGCGCCAATTTGGAGAACTTGGTTTTTAATTACCAATTTTATAAATATTTTTTAATTATTTTATATTTGAAAAAAAAAATAATAAAGTTTAATTAATAGCTATACCATAAAATGATTTATATTATTTGAAAAAACAAAATGAAAGTTAATAAATAGTTTATTAATAAATAAACAACCATACTCTGTTTACCATGTGAGGCATAAAATCGCCATTTTGTTGCAATCGTGCGAATGTGGTGCGTATATGACATCTGCGCCAAAACTTTAAAAAGTTGCAATTAAATTATTTTACCAGTTTGGATGAGGAAGACATTTATACTAAAATTTAAACATTATACGCATTTTTTTTTTTTTTTTTTTGCCTCACATGGTAATCCGAGTATGGTTGTTTATTTATTAATAAACTATTTATTAACTTTCATTTTGTTTTTTCAAATAATATAAATCATTTTGTGGTATAGCTACTAAATTCAAACACCCAAATAAACAAATAACATACATTTAATAGATAAAACCATTTTTAAAAGTAATTCTGCTATTTTGCCCTGTAAGACACATAATGCTAGAATTAGATTTTAAAATAATTTTTTTTTAAATATAAAAAAAGGTTATTTACGTTTTATCTAATAAAATATTTAAAATACATTTTTGTTAGCATGCGCGAAAGAGAATAGCGAAATATTGATTGTAGAAATATTGAAGAAGAAATGGTCAATTAAAAAAAAATTTGTAAATTTTATTCAGCGGGAATTTTGTTATTTCAAAATGTTGAATTTATCTATAGTAATAACGCATAATTGCATAAATTTACTTTGAATTGCAAAATTTTTCCTTCAGTACTACTTGGTTATACCGTCGACCGATTTCGCCAAATTATACAAATCGCCAAACTATTAGCCAGATTATATAGATTAGCATAAATTTTCATTTAATAACGAAAAACAAATTAGCAGAGCATATATTAAAGTAGAAATAAAATGTCGAATTAAAAATCACTTGATGACATAATTAATATTTATATTATGCTTAATGTCAAGTGAATGTGACATTTACGATCATCCGTTATTGACATCTTGGAATTTTGGAGGTAGATTTTTAATCGATGGGGTAATCTTTCCTTCTTCAGTTTTTAAATTTTAAAACTGAAATTTTTCCTCTAAGTGAAATTGACAAAATGGCGCAAGAAAAATTAATTTAACAATAAAAACACTTAAACATTTGCTAAAGGAAATAAAAGAGTTATACTCATATCTATATAATTTACGATTGAATATTAAAATATACTCTAAAAATTAGCTTCACTTAGAAAAAAAAAATCCCCCCATTATTGCGATCATTAAGAACCTAAGTCAGGCATCAAGTCAGTAGTGCATTTTTGGCTTAAGAACATTCTTTGGCGACAAAAGCAAGGTGAAAATGGTATAGAAACGAATAGTAAATCACAACTTACAGTGTCTTTTACAATCAGATCTGCTTTTTTCTGCTGTAAGTTATATTATACGGAAATTCGATAAAGAAGAGAAAGAAAATAATAAAAAGGGAAATAACTATCATTCAAAATTCATTTAATCAATTTCTGAAATTCATGTTTTTATTCTAACACCAGGGATAAGTCGCCAAAAGTTGAACCAATTGTTATATTTCGCGTTAATTTATTTTTTAAGCATTACAAATATTTTTTTCATTTTCAAGATACATTTTTATAATATTATGCCTCATTTAAGCGGTCTTTCTTTATTATTATTAATATTATCAGTAGTTATTTTCTGCTATTATTTGCAAGATATTTGTAATATTTCTAATAGATATAGCCATTTTAATTCTTTTAGCAATTATAATTTTCGCCAAAAAAACAGCTAATGGCAACCCTTTTGTCAAAAATAACCGAAAAATACGAAATTTACTACGAAAAATCAGTTATCCCGGTAAATTTGAATCATAAACCTTCGGAAAAATATTTCCTATCGAATGATACAATCGGCAAAAAAATCCATCGGGTAGTTTTTGAAAATATTCGTTTGGAAGTTTCAGAACTTCTGCTTTATAATATACAAGGAAGAACCCGTCAAATTTCGACGAAAGAAAATGTTTAAGAAGCAGCTGTTTCATTGATTTATAATAAATCTACTTAATTTGTCACAATAAAAAAAATGCACCTTATATTCGCAAGTCCAACTCTTAAACAAATGATATTTAACCTAAAGTTAATAAAATACTATTTCTATAAAACTCAGTTGTAGAAATTATTAAAATTAAACTTTAATCGAAATGTAAACAATAAAATATAATAAAGATCTTGTATTATTATTAAGTTATCAATTATGGCAAAACTTACTCCACTTTGACTCAATTATAGAAATTTTTGCTCCATGAAATCTAAATCCGACATTATTTTTACCACTTCAAAATTTACATATACACATCTCTTATCAGTGTTCACGTTTAAAAAAAATGGTATTTGATAAAAAAAATTTTAATTTGATCATTTCAAAATCATTTTAATTCAAAACTTGAAATATCGATTGCTATTAGCTATAAACAGATACTAATTTATTTATATTCTTTTAAGTGTAAATGAAAATTTCTGAAATAACCTGCATGCAATAAATACGATAAACAATATTCCTGTGACGACAAAGTGTAAAAGGAAAGTGTTGTATCGAGTTTAAAGAAAGTTTTTAATAAACTAAAAATCCTTTAAGTAATAAATAAAAACGAACTAAAACGAATTTTTTTTTCACTTTAAAAAAATGGCAACAAAAAGATATGTACATTAATTTGCTTTTTTCGGCTTTTTTCATTTTCATTTTAATAAAAATAGAGTATGTCTGTTGCCACCAATTAAAAACAGTATAAAAAAACTACGAAAAAATTAATAACTCAAAAACAAATAAAGATACAGCTTTCAAACAAATTGCATTAAAAAGTAATTTTTTTTCCTATACGATGGTATAAAAATTAAAAATGTGCGGTATTTAGAAATTTAAAAAATTTCAAAAGAAAAAATGCAAAACATAAATTTCATTTTAAAGTGTTGCCATTCGCAAAATGACGTATGCGTTACGCACAGATACGTTTGGCCTTTATAATATAGATACTAGCAGTTACCCGTGACTTCGTTCACATAACATTTAAAGAAGAAATAATTGATCAATCAAGCAAAAAATTTCGATGATGAAAAGCATGTGTAATTAACTTTTTATCGCGAATTTTTGGTAAAAAACTTCTGATAATTCCTAGTTGCTAATTTGTTTGCTGGTCAAAATTTTCCTTTCAGCGATTAATACTAATAGATAGAAACATTCTTGAATTCTTTTGTTCAGCCCTGTAGTTTTCCAAGTGCCTTTAATACACGCAAGTATCTTTCTAAAATTTATTTCAAACAAATATTTCTTATTACTACCTAAATTACATTTTCAGAAATTATCATCCGAAGACAACCTTGTATCCAGTTCTTTGCGGGATCCTGTTAATCATTTTATATATATACTACAAACATTTCTTAGTTTACTAAATGCAGTTCAAAATAAAAATGTATATTTTATTTAAAAACCACCTTTAAGTAAATTACGCTCATATTCAGTAACCTTTCCGAGATCTTTTGTGTAACCCTGTATATCTAAATTTAACTATTTATACTATTACCATTTATACACTCCATTTAATATGCATACATTTAGCGAAACTTAAAAGCACATATCATAATTCAAAATGAATTTCATCCATGCAACAGTCATCATCCATGATATACAGTACTTCGGATAGAATATATAATATTTGAAATCTTTTGTGTGTCCCTGTAAATGCTATGCACTTCGTATTATGCATGAAATAACTTACATTAAGCCTCAGCAACATATATCAATTTGATTATACATGAAATAGTTTACCATAATTAAAATATGTCGGAAACTGTTCCTCCCTTTATTCCTATGCAATGGAATTCTTCTGTCTGACCCTGTAAATGAATAGTAAGTGCCCTTTTCACTACATACTTTACAAAATGCATATTTTAGTGCACTTTGTAAATGCATATAAATTTGAATATGTTCTACAGGCTGTAACATCATTAAATTTAATTAAAACGATTTTTCCATATAATGCCGTAATATAAGGAAATTTTTTGACTATCCCTGTAAATAAACTAATCATGGTAGAAACTTCATTTTCAATAGGTATTTGTGCTAAGTAAACGTTAATAATGTCCAAAAATTTCATGGAAATCGGAGTATATTTACGAAAGTTGGAAAGCGACCAGACAGACAAACTGAAAGCATAATAACTTTTCAACTTTGTTCGAAAGTGTTAAAAAATGGAGCCAAAAATATATTAATCAGTGATTTTATTTTCCACCTTTTCCCCACAAAAAATTTCTTCCATTGATAATTATGAGTTTTGAATAAAAATATTCATTTGTATGTAACTTATAACTTATTAATTAGTATAAGTAAAAAATATTTCTGATTCATTTTAAATATGACGTCATTATTTATCTCGCTCCATTAGCTACTGATATTCATACCCCTTGTATTTTTAACGACTGCTATAAAGTACTGTTTTATTTCAACTATGACATCACATTTTCATGAGTGAACCATTTTATTAAAAATATAATTCTTTTTCATTCTTTTTACTTTTAATTTATGTCACCATATTTTACACAAAAATTCCCATTAACTAAACAAATATCCTTGTTAAATGTATTATAAAAAATACACCTTTTATTTTTATTTCAAACATGACGTCATATTTATTTTCTTTTAAATTATTTTATTATAGTTTTTCGCTTGGAAGTTTTCTATTAAAAATTCATTGCCTCTGAAAAATTATTATTCCAATTTTTTATTTTCTTGGCAACAGGAAAGGAAAATGGTTAAATTTTATCTGAAAAATGCCTATTGATTTTGTATGAAAAATAATCAAATTTTGATTTATTAAGAAAAATATTTGAATAAAATAAATAAAAATTACCCTATTATTTAATCCGGACTTCTAACTTTACGTCTGCAAAATTTCAAAGTAATCGGTTCAGTAGTTACGGCGTGAAAGCGGAACAAACAAACAAACTCACTTTCCGATTTATAATATTAGTAAGGATGATAGATAACACAATATTTGTTTCCAGTATTGTATATGCGCACCAATTGTTTGAAAGGATCAGGATACATAAATCGTGTTTTTGGTTCATGAAATAGACTAAAATTCGATTATATTCTAACTTAATTAGTTCATTTTTAATTTTAGAATGTTATCCTCGATGATTTCAACAAAGGTTTTGGATTTTTTTTAGATTTGACTCGCACAAGCTCAAAGTTGGTATTAATCGTAGTTTTGATGATAAAAATATGTAACTTTTTCTATTTCTACCTGAATTATTTATGCGAGCGCAATCTTGCGACAATTTTCTTCTCGACATAGATTACAAAACACATCAAAATTGCCATCAAAGGGACCACATCAAAATAAGTGTTGTAAAGCTGTGTGCTCATAGTAAAATATTAAAAATCGAGAGTTGAGTAATTGCTTTTATTAACGTTCCTAAGGGATTTTAGGACATACCGGTGCGCTTAACCGTGTTAAAATGGACTAACAATTGTTAATAAACATGAACGTAGAATAGAGAAGGACTTCAAACGAAATAATGTTAACATCGAATCACGACTAAATATGATAATTTAAACAATCCTCATCGAATCATTTACATAGCAGCGCCTCTAGCAATAGTATTCATTGTTTTGCTCTCAATCATCTAAGACTCTATCAATGACGTATCTATACGGCATTCAGATATGGCTTCTAAATCTTCCAGTTTTGGAACTCACTTGAATCTGGTCTGATTGGATAGGTGCCACTTTTTGCAAAACAAAAATCATCATATTTGTAAAGAAGCGAATGGATCGAGATTAATAACATTTGTTAAATTTTGTAAATGGTTCAATAAAAAGGATGGGAAGGTTTAGAGCGGGTAATGTCCTTCACAAATACTTTTGGTAGGTGACTTTGTGTGCATTATCTGTGCTATTTGTAATGCTTTTCGATATCCTAGAATCGAGCAAAATAATCATGTTGAGATAGTTTATGAAAGAATGATGAGCATAGTAAATCACTCCAGCCAATTAAGAGATGTGTAGTTTGGCAGAGAATGGAAACACAAAAGTGTCATATTAATGATAGATCAATGAATTGCGTAATTTAACACTTGAAGTGTATCAAAGAAAGGAAAACCTTATACTGAGGAACAACTCCGTGATTCCAGATTTTAGGAATCAATTATTTAATAAAAACACAATGTTATATGCATTTAGCAGCAATCTAGACATGTCTTCGAAGCTATATATAACGGATGGACTTGGTACAACTGTTATTTGCTGTACTGTAGATTATTTGTATTGCCAGTGAGAAGTAGTAACCAGTGCAGTGGGTTGTTCGCACATTTTGCGGCTGTTTTTCCAATGTTTTTTTTTTTTAAATAGCCTTGAACTTGAACAAAAAAGCTGTCTGTTTACCTTTACTTTAGAATGTGCAGATCCAATAAAATCTTTTGCATACATTTAGATTCATTTAAAAATGTTAAATATTTTAAGGGCGAATCTTGGATATCGCATTTCTTCTATTTTATTATCTCATCTAATATTTATTCCACTCTGAGTGTGTATTTTTGTAGAGTGAATAACTAAATTATTTTGCAGTTTATTTTTGTGAAGTAAATTTAATACCCGTTATATTGCTGATTTGGTGTTTTTAAATATTTTTCCATTGCATGTTGTTAGTTAATAATTGTTCTACGATTTATTTTGAATGAATGTCTCGGTCATTATTTTTATACGTTTAGTATCTTCAGTTACTTTAGCAGCTTTTTACATTTAAAGAAAATTATTTGGAGTGCATGTTTCTTCTGTGTTATTGCTGTGTATTTAAATTTTATAACATTATTTTGAGAAAGTGTGTTATTAAATTATTTTAGAAACAAAATAAGATTATTCTATCAAGCATTCAATAGCTTTAGATAATATAAAATTTAACTGAAATTTCAGGTTACATGTCCAACCGAAAAGAAGCAGTCTTTGCTTACCTTGCCATAACTAGCATTGGTGGAATATGGGGAGGTCCTTTGCCATTTTATGGCGATAAGGTAAGTGATTTCGATAACGTTATTTCAATAACAAGTGAAAAACTGGTTCAAACTGAAGCTTTCAAGATATATAAAAACAAAGAAAATTTAACATTTATTTTTTTGTACGATGTAGTTGTATTGTAATATACTAGCAAAAGCCATGCTTTTTTTAGATTCACGAAGCATTATTTCATAAGATAAATGGTTGTAATACTTATAACAATAATGCCAGTAAAGAATTGTTAACAATACTTGCAAAAATGCTAGATATTGCTGAAACTAATGATAAATTTTATAGTATAAAAAATAGTTTACATATTGTGAATAATACTAAAAATTTACAAAACATTAAGTACGTCAAAACACTTGACTTTAATGATTTATTCAATACAATTGATGTCACAGATATGTTTAGAATCATTAATTTATTATTCAAAGAATATAGGAATTCTCTTAACATACATGTCTTATCTTTCTTCAAATCTTTAACCAAATTTATTCTTTATCATAATTATATATTATTTAATAATACAATATTTAAACAAAGTCGGTCTCCCACAGGGTGGGATTGTATCATCAATCTCTGCTGAACTCTACCTACATTTTTATGAACGTAATACTTCTATTGTTAATTGTTTTTTTATATAGGTATCTTGATGATATAATCTTATACTCTAAAAAGTCATCTAACTATTCTCTACCTATCAAATACCATAAAATTTTAAAATACAGTTATAATGATATGCTTAATTATAAAATTAACTTTCTCGACTTCAATATTACTCTTTCTGATAATAAAGTTCTATTTGATATTTATTATAAACGTAATGATTTTCCATTCAAAGTAAACCTCTTTACTCATTACAATTCTTGCCTTCATAAATCTGTATATATAAATGTATTTCTTAATTTTGCTCATAGAATTAAAAATATTTGTTCACCTAATTTTAAAATGCGTAATTTAAAAAATGTTCAAGAAACTGCTATAAGATATGGTTATCCTTTGCATTTGGTTAAAAATATTAACTGTATAATTAATCATTTATATAGAATCAACTGTTTATGTTCTCCTCAACCAAATATTGCAAGCATTAAAATGCTAATTTATGCAGCGTTAAATTATGTTATCCGTAAGAACTTATGTATTCTTTAATATATAATTAGTTATTACATGATCTAAAAAATAACTAACACATTGCGTAAAAAATGTTTAAAAAATTATTAAAAAATAAAAATGATACAAAAAAAAATAAAAATGTAAAAAATTAAATATGTATAATAGGATGGTTGGGTGGGTAGATGTTTGATTCGGAAGAGGGTGGTGTTGTCTGGATAATACGCAATGGTTAATTATTATATATAAATATTTTACTTAACTTTACACTTAAAATTTATGTTAACCTAAAATTAAAATGCATAACTTAAAAATGATCAAAATATTGCTATAAGGTATGGTTGTCAATTGCATTTGTTTTTTGTAAAATATTGGAATAGAAATTATTCTTGGAAAACTCTTTGCTTTTTAAATAATTTTGATTTATATTCAAATATTTCTCTTATTCCATAATAGATGGCAACACCATCAGTATAAAAAAATAGGGAATATATTCTTCTGATAGATGGCAGCACTAAAACATTTTTTTGTGTATTTGAAGTAGAAGTAACATTTTATTATATTTCTTTTTAGTTAAAAAATAATACAGTAATATTAATAATTATTCAAAAATGTAATAACTTTAACAGAAGCAATTATTTTTTCGAACTGCAGAATGAGTATAATATATGATCCACTAATTTTTAATATAATTATTGTTATAATTTTAATTTTATATCTACATTACTTGTTAGAACTGTAACCTTTAACCTGTTACTGAGTCGCATGTAATTTAATTCTGACTTGGCTCTTAACTGAAATAATTCACTTAAATTATAGATCATTCTAGATATAGGTTTGGTAAATATTTTAGTATATATATATTTTTCAATAAATATTTTTCTATTGTTATTATTTAATGTTTTTTTTCAATGAATTCTTTTTTTCTAATTTGTAACAGTAAATAAAGTCCGACCAGTCGGGTGCATTATGGGTCGAATTTTTTAGCTTTTAGCACGACCTATAACAGAAACTGGCTGGATGCTTTTACTTTTTTATCAAACCATGCACCCCTGATGAGTAGTTTAATAAAAAAAAGCTTTCTACTGTCTATTTACTTTTCATAATTTTGGTAATCGGCCTTCTATATCGCTTCAAACTTCAAATGATTTTAATAGGATGATTGTAAAAATACTGGTTTTATTGGTTTATTGTATGGTAATATCTGAACTACTTTGGTTATATTTATATATCTGAAAGTAACAATATTTTTTTTTTTATATTTTTGTACCCTTATTAAGCAAAAACATTTTATGTTTTGGCGCACTTTAATTTTAGAAATGTAAATTCAGCCAAATAATTAAGAATCTCCTGAGATTTTTATTTATGATAACAATTTTAATAAGTTTATTTGTTTGCAATTCTTTTGTTGCCATTTAGAATAAATAATTCTTTTAAAATGCGTAAGTATCGTCTGCGTAAATGATCTCTCATGTAATGAATAAATTTCATTTGAATTCTTAGCACTGAAAAATATTTTCATAATTAAAAGTAATATTTGAATTTTCACAAATTTTAATTCATTAAAAATGCTATAATTTTCATAAGAAAAGATATTTTTTAAAATTTTTATAACAGAAATCGTGAAACGATTATAATTAAAAGGAATGATCATCAAAATGTGCATCTTTTCTAACCAAGTTTAATAAAGTTTTCTATTAAAATGTATATTCTCTCAAAAACATACATTTTGAATATAATTCTTTTTAAGATTTGAAATAAAAATTCTGCAGTTATTTTCAATATTTAAAATGTTTAGTCTTTACAGAATGTAAATATATAGGTTCCTTTCTTTATTGAAATATTTAAAAAAAAAGAGAATTTAATGCAATGATAATATTTCACGTACTTAAACATTCATTACTTTATTTTTACTGACTCGATGATTTTTATTTACTGCAAGAAATACGCATGTTTCATTATTTACAAAAATGAATTCGTATAATGGAAAAATATATATTCAACAAAATAAAGTTTTAAAAATAATTCGATAAAAAAAAAATATTGTCTGAAGCTACAGAATATATTTCATTTCTAGAAAGTCCAAAAACATTTCTTTCCTTAAAAAAGAGATATTTTGGCGAAATAATGCAAATATATTGAAGTATTTTTCACCTATTTAATTAATCATGATTCTATCTATAATTACTAACTCCATGATTTGTTTTTTCTTCTGAAAATATAAGTGTTACCTATTTTTATTTACAAAAATGTATTCCTAATGGAAAAACATGTAAAATTATTTTTTAAGATTAAAAATTAAAAGAAAGTCTAAATCTAAAGATCATAGTTTGTTTGTTTGATTTAAAGCAAAAATGCTGAATAGTTTTTTGTAAAGTATAAGACAAAATGTAATTGTGTAATCTAGTAGGATTAGTTTCGCTAATCGTAACTGGATGCCTTATTTAGAGTGATGTCTATTAACAGTTCTCATAAACTGCAATTTACTTTAGGGGATTCATCTGTCAATGTTTTTAGGTGTAGTACCTGCCTAGTATTTTTAGGTAACTATGGGAATGTTCAGCCGAAATAATGTTCAGTTTTCTTTGAAGAGTAAGTAAAAAATAAAGCAATTCAGCAATATTTAATCTCTTACCCTATAAGAATGATACATAATTATTTTCTAGATTCATAAAAAAAAATATTTAAATTTGAACACAATGCTTAAAATTAATACAGCAAATTCTTTAAAATATCTCATTTAGTAGCTGTTATGATAGTATATAAAAATAATAAATCACTTTTATGAAAATTTCACTGGTATACCTATATTCTATTTTTTATGTAATGCTATATCTAATTCATTATTTGTTTATTGTGCTTTTTCAATAAGCTTAAAATTTTAAAGTTCTGTGTGCTAATAAATGTTTTGAATACTCCTTCTCATTTTGATTTTTTAACTTTTTGTGCTAATTCTGTTACTATCCTATGTTATGCGGAGAAAATGTGCTGTATCGCTACTGATACTGCTCAGAAAAACATCTTCGACGTCATAAATGCAATAAAATTAAGTGTCATTTAAAGACAAATGATCTTAACTGTAGCATTAGTTTATTTTTGTCATACAGTGACATGAAAGAGAGCGAAGGAAAACAGCAACATTGTATTTACAGCAGTGAGATCTATATTGACACATGCGAAAGCATACGTATACATGAGAACTTTGGCTAATTATTAGCACAAAGCAGAATGGCTAGACTAATAAACTTATAGTTTTTAGGGTACTACTTGGTTATATCCCATCAACTAATTTCGCCAAATTTACAAACCTCAAAACTATTAGCCAAATTGATTTTTTTTGGCTGATTGATAACAAAAGAACCGTTATTTTAGAATATTTATAAAATTACAAATTAAAAGTCAAATTAAAAACCACTTGATGACGTAACAAACAAGTGTATCATGTTTAATATTAAGTGAATGTGGTATTTGCGATCACCATTATTGGCATTTAATCTTAGAATTTGGTGACAGTAATTTGGTCAACGGGATAACCAAGTCGTACCGTTTTTACTTCACGAAAAGAGCCAATTGATTTCAATTCTTTAACGCCCCCGCGTCATGTAAATAGATCAGCTTCCGTTTGTCTCAGTACACTAATCTGTTATTGAGATCTATTCTTTTGTGTAAATATGTGTTATTGAATCAATCCCTTATGATAAAATTTAATTTTCAATTTTATTGATGTTTAATTATCGATATTCATTTCAAAGTTAAAATATCACATAACTAAAGCATACAAATGTATAAGGCTTACCTGAGGTCATCTTTCAATCGATAAAATGCTATTATAAATTTTTCTGGATTTTCGAAACAAATGCTGCTACTATTTAAATTGCAGTTGAAGCAACAAAATGTAAATATACAAAAGCATTTATATTAACGATTACAAAACAAATGCATAACGTATCGCGCACATCATATCTTTTTCCTAAATATATCTAGATTTTTTAGCTACATTTCTGGTTAAAAATTCTAAACATTCATTTGTCGACAAAAAGTCGTTTGCGCGAGGCGCAAAATAAAAATGATTAAATTAAAACCATGGAAGTAGCGACAAAACGAAATTTGTGAATCCCAGCATTTCTTCTCTCTTCTCACAGACTACAGGTAGAGCCAACTTTTCTTCCAATCAGTTCGAAATTAAAAACGATATTTTTCTGATTCTGCAAAAATCTTTCTTTTTCCTGCAAAATACTACAATTGATGTGAATGTATGACCTGTAGTACTTGTAAACATTACATGAGTGGAAAAAATTTCTTTCTGCTCTCGTAATGGCAGGGCTTTTAGATACTGATGAAAAAGCGTATTTCTTTCGAAATTCTCGATTATTCAATTATTCCTTGTTGCATCAGCCGCTTTTACTATGGTCTGTTTTATAACTGGTTTACTTTGGAATTATGAAAAAAAAATTGAGGTTCTTAGTTTTCGATGTTAAAAAAATATTCTAAAATGTCTGTTAAATAAAATTTTAAAACAGATTGAGCGTTAACTATTTTTTTTTAAATGTGGGGAAAAATTGAATTTTTTTAAAAACTGTTAATTTATAATTTTTTTTGAAAAGATTTGCCGTAATAGGGCGCTATAAATGTTATTTTTTCCAAACTTTTGTATAATACAGAAAGTGACATGACATGCCAACCAAAATACTCTCGATGGGCCAATTGATAACCCCCACTCTTAGAGATTTAGATATTTCCTTTGCCTAAGCGTTTTTAAACCCTTATGATAATACAAGAGAATGAAACTCTCATCATGCAGTTTATTCATAATTTTCTTTCTTTCTTTCTAACCGATGACCAGGCCCTTACCTGCCGAGTTATCTCAGCTTAACGGGTTAGATACCTGGTATCAGGGCGGTCGACCACCTAATTGCCGCGTAGCGGCAATAAACCTGATTTCTTTGCTTCGCATACCATCATTTCTGCAGTACTTGCTTGTCTTTGAGCATACTTTGTTTCGTCTGTTAATTAATGGTACATCCTGTTGTTTGAACTGCAATTGGCTTCGCAAGATGGTCTCGTAATTTAGAGCCTTGATCAGATGACGAGACCTTCACCTTGCAAGGCACCTCCAGAGGTATAATTCACAGGTAACTTGGGGGACTTTGCACCCACGACGGATTTTACATGAACCAGGTGCCATTAGCGTACATCATGTAATTTTAGCTGGCAAAGTGGCGAACCACTAAGACAAGTACCTGGGTCGGCTGTTTAGGTTAAGTGTTTTGTTGGTAATCTTTGTGGTTTATTGCACATTGGGTTAACTATGTGATTTGTTGCCGCACACCTTGTACTCATCATACCAGACGAATTGGGACTGGATGTTTTTGGGCCTAAACAACGGTACTGAACTTAGCTGAAGGTTGTTAAAATTTTGAGGGAATTAAAACAGAAAATGGCCGAAAAGCTAAGTCGTACCGCTGATGCAGGAAAACTTTTGCGCCAAATAGCAAGGCAAACGAGAGCGTTGCAGAGAGAGACAAGAACCCACCTTTCTACCATACCTCACCGAGAAAAACTGGCTCCCTGGGTTGCCCCATTAGAGCGGGTCCAGTATTTTGTTCGGACAGAGTCCTACTGCACCAAATAAAGAGGCGAGCTGTCAAAAATAAATAAATAAAAATTAATAATAATAAATAATAAAATAAAAAAAATAGTTTTTTAACTAAAAAAAAAGTTAATTTTTTTTCTTTCTTTTTTTTCATTTATTTTTTTATTTTTGTCTTATATTTTTTTTCAGTCGACTTAGACCAGCAGTAAAAAAAAGGAGTGGGAAGTTATTATTTTTTTTTCATTTATTATTTTATTTATTTTTATTCTTTGTTCATAATTTTCTTATTAATTCTTTGGAAAAAAAAACAGTTTAAGGATGCATTGTTTATTCTTACTCGTACTGTAGCATTATGAATTTTTAGATATGTTTTCTGAAGAACGGTAATCTTAAAATGTACAGTTAATAAAGAAAAATAATAATTATCTAATAGAAATGGCAACATAGAAATTTTAAACAAATTTGACTAATTTCAAAACACGACAAATAGCCTTTTAATTTTAATATTTTAATCGCATAACCCTTTTTTATGGCTGATGCATTCATAAAAGCTATGCTTTTAACCTAGATTTTAGAAGGCCTTGTAAGTAGAAAGAAAGAAATGCATACAACTTTTTTAGTTACTATATATGAGGAAACATGTTTGCATAAAATGCTGTAAAATGTTTTATGTTTAAATTTAACCTAAGTATAATTTGAATCTAGTGTACTTTTGGAAGCTAAAGTAGATTCTTTTAAGTGATCGAAAAAGCTAGTTGCGCTGATATTTTCATTTAGTAAGCTAAATAAGGACTTTTGTCGCTTAGTAAAAAATAATTTTCTTTGTTTAATTTACAATAATAAAAGAACAAACTGAACTTGGTTTATCTATATTCTTTGTCTTTCATAAGTTATGGTTTTCTAATTTTGAATATTTTCTAAAAGTAGTTTCGTGACTATTAAATGCAGTAAACAGGCTTTATCTTAAATGGTGGTAAAAAATGTAAAGTGAAATAATATGATAATATGAGAAGACAAACAATTGTTGTGTAGGCAATAAGGATTGAAGTCCTCTTATTCAATCAAAATGTCTCAAAGCAAGCTAAAATTTACTAATTACCACCAACTCTTTCCTACACTTACCTTCTTACATCTCACTGAATTTTTTTTAAATCTTATTGAAGATTTCACTAAAATATTTTTATTGTATTTTTATAATAAAGAAAAATTTGAATATCGGCTTGGAATGAGACATCCTGTATTTTTAAATAAATTGATTGCGTTTGTTTTCTTATACAAAAAGTGTTTATTTTCAAGCATTATCACTTACTGCAATTATGATAAATTTACTTACGCCCTTTATAGCTATGCATATTTGACGAAACTAATAGTATGACTGTAATATTTTTCCAGGGCTTAGCAAAATAAAATATTTTTTTTATGTGATGCTGCTGCTCGAAACGCATTTCAATGAAGTAATTTTCAGGTTTTATGAAATTACTGCATATTTATTAAGTTTCCTATGTATGTTTCAATGTTAGTGTAATTTTCTAGAACGAATATTATCAACGAATATTGTTAACGGTATAAAATGAACAGTTTAATAAAATTAAATATTTTGCCACTGTTATCGATGTATCTATAAATGTTATTTATATAGATTTTCTAAGCTTTTAATTTAATAATCATTTTGAACCTGATAGCAATTTGAAATATTGTTGGAAGAGGAGGAAATACAAATTTTAAGAACTTTTAAATGAAATATTTTGAAAAATGAACAATTTACAAGGTGGTTATAAGTAAATTTATAGTACTTAGTGTGTCAGTGCGGTGCAATTGCAAGATTAGAGTAGGGTCAGACTAACAATTTTTGAGCCCCCCTTAGATTGGTTAATTTACTGATACTAGTTTTCTACATATTACACATTTATTCGAAAAATGTAAACTCAAAATTTAAGTTTTCCGTAAAATTAAAAAATGGTTCCAAGAAATTTTTTTTCTTTTTTTATTGGAATGCACTTTTAAATGTATTGAGAAATATTTCGGTCATTTCAATTTATCTCAAATATAACATTTTTTTAATAATTAGGATTTCTGAAATGAAAATTTAGATGAATTTTGAAAAATTTTGTGCCTTTCATCAAATTTTAACTATTTAGCTTTTCTGATTCCGAATTTTTTTTTTCAGATTTTAAGTAAATACGTGAAAATGATTGCTGAGAATTACCATTTATTGTAGACATTTATCCCCCCCACCCGAAAAAAACCTTCCACCTTCAAAAGAAAACTTATTTTCCTCTCAAAGTTTTTATTTGTAAACATACAATGCATATAAAAAATGTTTTAACGACATCTGCTACAGAATAATTGTTTTCTATGAAATGTGATAAAATTGCAAGAAAGGTCGAACATGACAATCTTTGACTAAACCCTTATCTAGACGCTTCAAAATTCTGTGCAGCTGACAGAGTATTCGAGATATGTACTGTTAGCCACATTGCAAGTTAAAGGAAATATGTTCGTATTGCATATTCCTTTCTATGTAAAGTTTTTGTCTTTTCTACTATTTCTTCATCTTAAAAAGGTTAATGCTTTAAACTGCTTAAACTACATGGCCAATACAATTTCTAGAGATAAAATAAAATCGCCGTTTTTTCTTTGCATTTTTACTTCTATATTATTAAATCTTTTTTTACACTGAAATTTTTATTCCACAGGCAGCTTCAAAAATCATCAGACCGATGCTTCCAAAGTTCCTATTCACCGTGGATCGCTTTATGGATCTCAAAGTAGAGAAACATCTGATGAAGAACATTCCAGTTATTTGTGAAGGTAAACATTCACCGTTAAAAAACAGAAAATTGCATTAGTTCATATTAACCATTAAAATCTTGAATAACAGGTAAAACTTTAAATTTTGCAGTAGCTTGTACTGCTAATCATTGCACTTTTTGCTTGTACAGACGGATTATTTCCGACAAATAAACAAAACGGTGTAAGAAAGTAAAATTTGTCTTAGTTGCAATTGAAAAATGTTAAAATGGAGATGTGGTATAGTATTAAGAAACATAAAATTAAGTGATAAGTGTTCAGTCAAATCATGTCCATAGATTCCTAGTTTTTACCACTTATTGTGGTTGTAAATTGAATTCAAAACTTTTTCATGATGCATTTAATTCAATGCTTTCAAGGTTGTACTCAAATTCAAATTATCTATTTTGATCCATTTTTTAAATTTTTGTCTGGAAACTTATAGCATTTTCAGGCACTGATAAAAAAAAGTATGTGATGAATCTGTTTTTTCATTTTTTGTTAAAAGCGGAACACTTTTCAGAAAATTCTGCCAAGTTGGTAAGGGCAAAAACTGCCGTCATGAGACAATTGCGTGAGACTTAAGATGCAATTCCATTTTACTATTTATGTCTGTAGGGAAACGAAAACTGTTAGATTATAAACCCCTTCACTAGTCATGCCTGTAAATATAATACTTTTATGTTACAAAATCAATCTGACAATGTCTGGCTTTTGTATTGTTCAGTTGGGAAAAAAGTTCAAATTAAAAGCGTCTTTTGCAGTCTTATTAAAAAATTAGTGACGAAAAATGTCATTGACAAAAATCTAAATAGCTCGATAGATAAAGTGAAGGATAAATAATGCTAAAGAGAAGCTGGTTAGTCATTTTAAACGTAACAATTCACTGAAGTGTTATCTGTGTAAATTAGAAACACTGAACGTGAATATCGCTTGAATGGGCAAGATAAGAACAAGCAAGGATAGTAAAACTGAGTAAAATAACACAATAATTTAACAGATCTTTATTCGACTTAACATTTAGTATACTGAAAAAAAAAGCTGACTTGGATTGTCTTTCCAATAAATAAATTATCCAATGTTTAATTATCGAACTTTTACCCATTTATAGAATTCATGCGTTTTAAGTAAACAGTCCGAGACTTTTTTTTTCTTTAGTCAAATTTTTACTTATTTTTAAAAAGTAAATCTAAAACTTTTCTAGCAATTTTAATTCTACCATTTCATTTATTAGGTGTCTATATTAGGAAATTTATTAAACGAAAAGCTAAAATTTTATTTTAATGATAAAAGAGTATTTGTTCAGTATCAATTTTCAGTTTGGATCATATTTGAAGAAGGGTGGTGTATAGTGTGTTAACTTCTTATTATTAATCATCATTGAAAAAAGTTAAAACTACTGTGCACTGTTAAAAATATTGTCCTTGTTTGAACCAAATTTTGGTGTTCAACAGCTGCCACTGTAAGATGGTGCAATCTTGAACCAATATTTAGAGCTCCTGTTGAGGCATAGTTCCAATAGTTGGAACGAGGTTGAAATAGGAAACTCCAAATGTTGGTATGAGATTTCACCATCTTATGGAAGCAGCTACTGAGCACCAAAATTTTGGTTCAAACTAGGTCTAAATTTTTAAGTGTAGAATTTTTAATATTTAATTTTCACATTTGGGTATGAAAAATTAAATTATAGGATTGGTGAAATAAAAGATTCGTTTAATGGTAGCTACTATTTTTTTTTTACTTAAAAAGCTGAAAAACGTATATTATCAAAATATTGTAAAAATAAAATGAAATTCAAATATACTAAATATAACGCAATTTGATGAATTTTTCTTTAACACTTTCCAACATAAGGTGTATGAATTCAGCTTGTCTCTCAAGTCTTCCGTGATTAAACTCTTGTAAATATATTGATTGCCATGCTATTTTGCTGTTGATGGTAACGATCAAGCCTTCCGTGTTGAAAATGAACTGTGTAACATTTACAGTTCGTTCACAAGAACACACAATAGAATTCAGTTATTATAGTCTATGTTTATAGTCTAGTATAGTCTGTTTTCGATACCTTTTAATGATGATACAATACTTCAAACATAAAATTGATACGCATCATTAAAGTGGATTGAAACATACTTTTGCAGGATTATACAATAAAGTCTTTAATTTAGGAACGCACAAAAAATATTTCATTCAGTATGAACTATGGCGAATGATCATCAACGATGCTCTCAAGATGTTTCAAACATAGTGAAATTTAACATTCCGAAGGTTACTACTCTTTAGTCTTACAGAAAGTCTATGAATCTGTGAAATGCATCTCGATAAAATTTATTTTTTTAAAATCAAAAACAGATTTTCTATGTACACTATATAGCCAAATGTGACCGGTCACTTGCGAATTTAGACATTTTGTTAAGCATTTAGAAAAACACAAGGAATTATCAAAAATCTCTAAATGTAAAGATACCAGTACATGTCATACATTTCTGTGAAGATTTTTTTTTCCCGAAACTAAACAGCGGACAGTCAACAAAATGAAAAAGAACAAAAATCTTTTGGATAACCCTGTCAAAATTAATGTAGCAAAAGTGTTAAAACTGTAAATTATGATTAAGTGATTTAATGTAATAAAATGCTCTCGTTTTTATGCCGATAGCATGTATACTCGTAGAGAAATTGAGGTATTTATAAAAACAGCCCCAAATTTTTCCAATTTGTTTTATAATTTGCCGAGTTTTTAATTAAAAATGTTATTTTATTGAAAATATGACAAACAGCGTTGTACACAATGGCCATTAGATTAAAGTATAATAAAAATTATGTGAAAAATGAACAGGTTTACTAAATTTTTCATTGCGCATGCGTAAATGATATCATAATTCCATTTGCGTATTACGTTAACTAAATATATAGAACAACTTTTGTAAAAATCTCCAACATAGCTTGAAAGAATTCTGAAAATGATCGTTGGTAGAATAAGATCAAAATCCGTTATTCTCAAAATGAAGCAAAAAGGTAAGAGGCTGTAATCATTTACCCATTGATTAGAGTTAATTATAATGCACAATGTTTCAAGTACTACTATATTTGGATACAACCCCTCATTTTTTTTTTTTGCCCCATTTTGAGAACGGCGGAATTTTGCACTTATACACAATGTTTTTGAGACTTTCACAAAAATTTCTCTATACATTTTAGTCCAGTCATTTTAGCACCTTTTTTTTACAAATAGCGGAAAAAATTAGAACAAAGCTAGATTTTTGCATAGGTGCTAGTTAGGGTATGTAGTTTAACATACTAAAAGTCCCTATCGATCCGATGTGAGCTTTCGCCGCCAGGGGCGCTAATGAGCTTGAAAATCGGTTTTCTGTGAATATCTCACGAACAATGGCATCTAGACAAAGTTCAATTAAAAAGATGTAGATAATTTAATTTCCTACAAAAAGTGTCATAACATTTTTTTGTCACACCAACCCTTCCCTACCAAAAATTAAGATAAAGTAAACGTTTTTGAAAAAGAATGTGCAAGCACAATCATAACGCGGCGAAGAGGCAGAACAAATACTAAACAACTTTGGATCCCCCTACCCCCCCCCTCAATCTCTCCCCTATTGTTTGTATGGCGTTTTCGCGCGCTTCTGCAAATACGTTACCTGAGAATAATAAGGTTCTATCTGTCTTTTTGAAAAAATCGACTTATCGATATAGAAATGTTCTATTTGTATCTATGGAGGCACTTCTGGATAAAATAATGTTGCAATATAATTAATTGTAAGGTTATATGTAAATTATATATAACATCATTTTGATGCAAAAAATGCCTTCATAGATACAAATAGCCTTTCGATATAGATAAGTCAATATTTTCAAAAACACAGATAGAAATTTATTATTCTCAGGTGACGAATAATTGCCCAATACCCTATCTCTCTTTGCATTTGTCGAAATGTACCACGTGCAAGTATTTTCCAATGTTTTATTTTCATTTGGTGCTCATTTTGCTAGTATGAAATGACCCTAATTTATTAAACGAAGTATTTATTCTTTGTAAGATTTTAGGAAGGGAATAATTTTTTTTTAACGCATCTTGTAGAAAGTTTTTAATTAGTTATGACAATTTAAAATGACTCTTTTTTTAGTTGCTGATTCTGAACGAAAAATGAAGATTGGCAAAATAATTTATCTTGCATGAGAAGAAAACTGCGTTTCGAAAGATTTCGTAAAAATTGAAAAAAAGTTACTGAAGTCCCTTGTGACAGAAAGTTCGGAAAGAGATGACCATAAGTGGAAAATATTTGAAGAAATGGCTAAAAACAATGATGAATTTACAGTTCATTCAAAGAGTAAGAAAAATTATTCACGAACGAATTCTATTAAATCATACAATAAATCTATTGCAGAAAAACGATCAACATCCGCACTAATTAATCATCCACTGAAGGAAAAATTGAGAAATGACAGTCCGTTGTTTGAATTTAAGAGAAAATGTTTGTTATGTTCTGATACATTAGACGAAGATTTTTTACAGAAGGAAAAAAAGAAAGCTCTAAAGTATCGCAAAAAAAGAATTTTTTTTTATCTAATCATTAAAATAAGACGCGTCTCATATCTATGCTTATGGAGAAGTTTATGGAGAATGGTTTCGAAGCGAAACAAGCAGAAGATGATGCAGACACACAAATTGTTAACATAGCTATTGAAGTAGCGAAGTCTGGTGCGCTTACTGTTGTTGTTAGCGATGATGTTGACTTGCTCGTATTGATGACTGCTTTTGCACCTCCAGAGATAGATATTTTTACTAAGCCTGGAAAAGGACGAATTGTAACCACCCTGTATTCATCGCACAGTCTTAAGAATGATGCTGTTCTGAAAGATCATATATTGTTCCTTCACGCTTTCTCAGATTGTTACTCGACATCAGCAATGTTTGGGAAAGGTAAAATGTCGTAAGAAAATTTTTGAAAAAGGAAGATCATAACATACAAGCTGCCAGCATTTTTAAAAGTGATAAAATATCTTAATTTGAAGTTTCCGAGGCTGGAAAAATTATTTTTCTTGCTTTATACGGTTGTAAAGCAGAAATTTCTCTGAACAAGTACCGTTATGTATGTTTCAAGAAAAGAGTTGCTGTTGGTAAAAAAAAAGCCTTTTATCGTTGCCGCCTGGCGAAGATGCAGCTATATTGTACAGTTTATATATTTATCATCAAGTACAATACTGATTGAGGAATAAACTACTTCCTGAGAACTGGGGCTGGCAAAATGCACCTAATTTGTTTACAATTCCTGCTACCTTACCGCCGGCACCAAATAATATTATTGAATCTATTTTTTGCACTTGTTCCAAAGGATGTGGAAAAGCATGTAGATGCCGAAAAATTGGATTGAAATGTTCTGATATTTGCATAAATTGCTGCCGAGTTTCTTTTCATAATGCAAATAAATTGAATTTGAAGACAAGGAAAATATTGACAGTATCCTGCCTACTTCAAGGGAGGAGGGAAGCGCTATTTCTGAATTCAGTGATGATACCGAAAGGCAAACAAAAAATACTGAAAGCAGCACAACAACGAAAGAAATAAATACCGATAAATACGAATCTGAATAGAGTGTAGAAATTGAAGCTGTGCAAAGAACTACTAAAGCAGTTAAACGACTGAAATTGGATTAAGCCAGTCATTATAAGTGGAATATGCCTACGGGGAAAACCACAATTAAAAAAAAACGCACTAAGTGCTTTACCTCAAGGATGGTGTGGAAATACGCGTAAATGTATATTGTATATTCACTTTCCCTTTTCAAAGGTGAGAGTTATAGATCCGTTTACATAATTTTTTTAAAAGTAGCATCAGAATTTTTGTGTTTTTATAATTTTATTTTCAAATATGTTCACTTTTTTACATTTTTGACAGGAAATGGTTAATGTGACAAACAAATGCTAATGACACTTTTTATAGGAAATTAAATTATTTACAACTTTGTAATTTAACTTTTTTCTCGAAATGCCATTGTTCATGAGATATTCGCAAAAAACTGCTTTTCAAGCTGTTTAGCGCCCCCTGGTGGCGAAAGCTCACATCGGATCGATGGGGACTTTTAGTAGGTTTAACTACATAACCTAACTAACACCTATACAAAAATCCAGCTTTGTTCTAATTTTTCATTCTATTTTTGCAAAAATGACTGGGCTATTTAGCTAACACAATATGGATATGAAATTTTGATAGCATTTACGCATTCGCGATGAAAAATTATTCAGTAAATCTGCTCCTTTTTCATATAATTTTTTAATTCTGATTTCAGGGTATTGTTTACAATGTTGATTGTCATATTTTCAGAAAAGAATATTTTATATTAAGAACTCTATGAACTATTTTATATTAAGAAATTATAAACAAAAAAACTTGAAAAAATTTGGGACTGTTTTTATAAAAACCTTACTTTCTCTTCGAGTATACATGCTATTGCATAAAAAGGTACACAGTTTATTACAGAAAGTCACTTAATCATATCTACTGTTTGAACGCTTTTGCTACATTAATTTTGACAGGGTTATCCAAAAGATATTTGTTCTTATTCAGTTTGTTGACGATCCCCTATGGCCTTTCTGGAAAAATTCTACATGGAAATGTATGACCAGTACTATTATGTTTACACACCTGGAGTTTCAAGATAATTCCTCACTTATTTTTTCTAGATATTTAACAAAATGTCTAAAATCTTAAGTGCCTGGTCATCTTTGACCATATTGTGAACATATATAGAGACAAAACAAATGTAAGTGCATTTTTATTTATTTAAAAAAATTACCATTTCTTAAAAAAAGTGCTAAGAAATGCTATTTAAAAAATTGTGTATCTTTTATATCTAGTTCAATCTTTCGAGTGCAGAAAGGATCATTAAGGTACACAACAAATTTGCAACGTCTATAGATTATGGAGTAGGTAGAACTTGTCATTCATTTACAGAAACGAGCAAAAGAATTTAATTATCGTTCGGACTATGATAGATTTCATAACAGAATATTAAGAAATATTTCTTGCTAAGATTGGATAGTATTTGATAATCAATGCTTGATGCATGTTATTTCAGTAGATTGTACTTCCAGAATTTAATGCGGAACACTGGCCTTTCTTTCTAATCAATGACCAAGCCAATACCTGCCTAATTTACCGCAGCTGAATTATTTTGAAGCCTGATACCTGGGCAAGTGACAGCTCAATCGCCGCTTAGCGGCAATAAATGAGGAGTGCTAGACATTCATCCTATCGGCAATGCCTACTGCTTATTTGTGAATTTTTATTCCGGTACTTTAACATTTTTATCTTGTTGTTTGGTACCTAGGCTTTGCTACAGAAGTTGATCTCGTAATTTAGAACATTGGCCAGGTGACGAGACCTTCACCTGGAAAGGCACCTCTAGGGGTATAATTCACAGGCAGCTTGGGAGATTCTGCATCCATGATTGATTTTACATGCACCATGCGTCATTGCGTACATGGTGGACATCAACTGTACTCCAGCTGACCAGATACCTACCTGGTAGTTTTGCCTAACCGGACAAGTTTACCTGTTCGGCATCAGGGCGGCCGACTGCCTGTCGCATGGCGGCCATCTAGTGGACATCTAGTTGTCCCAATTGCAAAGTCTGATATTTTGCTGATTTCTCTGTCATATGCCTGCTGCTCTCCTAATTGACTTTGTTGATTTGGCTCCTGCACTCTACACACACGAAACTCTGGCCTTGGTAATAAAATGCAAATTTCACAAATAACCACTCTTTGCTTAAGATTTATTTCAACTTGTGATTAATCAGTATTATATTAACTAATGGTCTTCTCCCACTACGTTGATCCGTTTCTGCAAATGACCCTTCAAGCAAACTAAATACAATTTGAAATTGTGTTTTAAAACAATGACAATTTTCTGGAATGTACTTTCACATTTTTTAAAACTATAGAAATGTCATTGCATTATCGTATTTTATGTGTCGCACAAGTTTCATCCGTTAAAGACTAACCTCATTAACTGATATTTTGGTTGATTATTTATAAAAGAATTTTGTAAATGATAGATCGGCATAGGGCAATACATGTATGCTGCCATTATTCCTGAAAAGTTATCTATTGAAAATTCCATCGAAATCCGTTGAGAAGAATCTTTCCAAAAGTTAATTTTTCATAATCGAGTTAATCCGATTATGGAAAGCCTCCTCCCATGATTCTTTAACCCTTTATCTACCGACGGTGCTTATAAGTACCATTAAAATTACTACTTATAAAATTCTTTTATTACGTCAATAAATTGTAACACTGTTTAGAGTAAGTTGCAGATATATTACTTTACCTTGTTCCAAAAGCATTATTGGTTACACAAAACAAGTACGAAAAATCATGCGTTAAGCGTAGATTATGAAGCACTTTCCAACGTTTCATAAAATCTTTAACAAAACTTCGTTATTTAGGTAAATAAGGATATATAGCCAAAAATATATTCCAGTAATACTGGAACAGCCCTGTATTTGATCTGTCAGCTAATATACATACTATATAATGCGAAAATTTAGTTCAGAAAAAAAGCTTGAAATTAACTTGAAATTTCTTTCAGCAATTTATACTAATAGCTGGAAACATACTTGAATACTTTGTCCAGCCTTGTAGTTTACCTTGTACCTTTATTACACATCAGTGTTAAGATAAAATTTATTTTAAACTAAAATACTCTTAAAACAACTGAAGTCACTTTCTCATAAATTATCATTCATAGGCTCCATGTACCGAATTCTTTACGTGGCCCTGTATATCATTTTATCTATATTCTGCAAACATTTCTTAGTAAATTTAATGCAGTTCAGCGTAAAAATGCATAATTTATTTAAGAATCACCTTTTAGTAATTTATGCTCATATTCATTAACGTTGGCGAGCTCTTTTGGCGTTCCCTTATATTAACTATAACATTTATACACACCATATAATATGCATAAATTTAGTGAAAATTATACATGCATATATCATATTTAAAATGCATTTCATCCATCCATCAGCTATCATCGGATACATATGTAGTACTTCGGAAAGAATGTACTATTTGAAATCTTTTGTGTCTCCCTGTAAATACTATATACTTTATATTATCGAAGGAAGTATCGTATAATTTATACTTAAGCCTCACTGACATACATCAATTTTATTATACATGAAACAGTTTAATATATTTAAAATATGTCGCACACAATTCCCCCTTTTACCATTATCTAATGGAATTCTTTTGTGTGGCCCTGTAAATAAATAATAGCTACATTTTCACCTTATATTTTATAGAATGCATATTTTAATGCACCTTATAAAAGCATATAAATTTTAATGTTTAACAGGGTATAACATCTTTAAAATTCCTTTGAAACGATTTTTCCCCATAGGCCGTAATGTAATGGGAAATTTTGATTCTCCCTGTAGATAAACTAATGATGGTAGAAACTTAATTTTCAGTAGGGTTCGTGCTAGGGTAAATGTCAATAACGTCCTAAAATTTCATGGCAATCAAAGTATATTTACGTGAGTTAGAGCGCGGGTAGACAAACCGAATTCATAAGCACTTTTCAACTTTTGTTGGAAAGTGCTAAAAATATTTTTAGAAGGATGATTTATTTTGCCGTTGTATGTTTTCAGCTTTCTTGGCTCTGAGGGGGAGGAGTTTTTTCAATTCGAAAATATTTCTATATTTATATTGTAAGAAAATCATATTTGTACATTTTATGATTCTACAAGATACTAAGAAAACAATTTAAAATATTTCAGTGGGGTTATAAATATGGCACAAAATCTCTGTAAATTCAAATTTAATTAATCCTTCTAAATCCTTCAATCCTTCTAAAATCCTTCAAAAATTTATTAAATGATTATGTAAATGTTTTAATTTAGTTAAAACAGTTTGCATAAAATGTTTTAGAATGTAAAATTTTTATGAATTCATAATTTGGTAGATAAAGGGTTAACTAAACAACATAGAATGATATACCGTACTCTAAAAGTGTAATTCAGTGTCTAATAGCGCAAGCTTTGTCGGAACCCTTTAGCAGAATCTTTCAAAATCGAGTTTATTAATTATAGAATTTTTCATAGAATTTCTAAGCATTGTAGGATATGTTGCATACTAAAATCTTCCGCCCCCCCCCCCCCAAGAAAAAAAATCTTCTAACACTGTTAATCCCTTCAAAAACTATTCAGATGATCTCAATTTACAAGCACCCGGAGCGAAAATCCTATTTGTATGTTATGATTTACATGCTTGGAAACAACGTTTAAGAAACTTGCCCAACTTCTCATGGTTTCCCGAGTAGTTTTAAAGTGAACATTGTTACAATTTCAAGTCATTGTCTGTTGACTGATATGAGAGCGAGGAAGAAAGTCTTAATCCTTCCGCGTTGACCTTTGCAGAGATAGATAAGCACAAGTTTTTTATTTTTTTAAAAATGGGGCCAGTGCGTTTCCTCCCGGGAATGTTTCATTCCTGCACGTTGTATAAACACTGAAAAGAAATAAACTTAGATTGCGTGCTTATATTTTATTAAAAATTGAATTTTTAAAGCTTGTGCCCTTAATTTAAACTAGATGAACTTTTTTCTTTTTTTAAAGATTTTGAAAGAAGTAATAAAATGTATTATTTGCATGAATATTAAAACAATTCGAAAATAGTTAGACAGGAGACTGTTCACTTGAACACCTCTTGGCAGTTTGTTTTTACTACTATTTTTCTTTTCATGCACGTGCTTATTTTTTCCTAAAGTAGAGGTGGAAGGCTGGTGATGAAATAAAGAGCTACTATTTGAAATTCCCTTTTTACTTTCATCCATCTTCATTGTAATCCAATTTTTTTTCGACTTGCGGTTTCCGACGGATTTACACGTTTAGGGGTAAGATCTAAAAACAAAATTGCTTACATAAAAGTCTGTCAGTCAGTCGCCATTGTACCATCGAAAAATGTACGAGTCAAATGAACCAAATTTTTTGTATATGTTTCCCTTCAATAAAAAAATATCCCTTCAAGAGGGATGCCGATTTTTGGACTATTTTCATTATTGTACCATCAAAACATTTGTAAAAAGTTAAAACATAGTTTTGAACGCTGAGTTTAACATAAAAATCGCAAATCTTTAATTTTTATATTTATTCGTTCATTTTCCCCCCTGCTATATCAGATTGTAAATATGAATCATTTTTTTTTAAAGAAAAGCAGGCAACAGGTGTATGCAAACATACCAGTATATGTAATATGTATTTCTTTTATCCTCTTTTAGAGTGGATCTTTAGTGTTTGGTATGATTTTTTTTCTATCCAATTTAATTTTATTAAATGTTAATCTGGATATTTTCTCCAATTTTTTTCTGGGTTTATGTGTTTTGGTAGCCCCAAATTCGCATTTTTCTTTTCGTAGTTAATCAGAAATTGGAACCATACATTTTATTTGTAGTTCCCAAGTATTTGTGGGCTTGATGAATCATTGTTTCTAAAAAATTCTATTATACTCCTTTCAATTTTTTTCTTTTTTAATGTGATAATTTGTATAACGCTACTTGTTTATTAAAATTTATTTTCATGTGGCATTGTTATTTTGCACTGTCACAAAATACAATCAAAATGACTTTTTTGTCAATTTACCATATTTAATATCTTATTTAAGCAATAGCTAACCAAACTTTTCTAATAGAATATGAAAGTGTACTACTAGGACAAGCTAAATAATACAATACTGCACCGAGTTGTTGTTGTTGTTAGCAGATATATTCTGTTAAATATCCAAAATTTTCAAAATCTGCAACATTTAAACTAGTGTTATCTACAACAAGCATCGCGGTTGAATAAAACAAAATGCAGCATGCAGTAGTTGAACATATGTACAAAAACATGGAAAAGAAAAAAAAATTCAAACAATGTCGATGATCACACTTCTTCCCTAACAGAAAATGAAAAATCCTACTTCTCTTTTTTATATTTTTTCCTTACGAGAAAATGGAATATCTTTTTTTTTTCTTTCCCCTTCCGAAAGAGAAATGGGGTATTTCATTTTCTGATTGATAAGGGAAAAATGTGATCATTGACATTGCCTTTTTTTTGTAACTTTGACATTTTTTTCAAGTAGTTTTATCACTTTGGTTCGTCATATTTGTTGAAGTGCATAAAGATATATATATTTAGATTATTTCAACATATGTGCCCTAATAGTTTAAAATAACATCTACATTGTTTATTTTTGACTGTAGGTCTTGATTGTTTGGAAAAAATTATCATATGCCCAAGCAAAGAAGAAACATTATCTTACAATATTAAAGAACTGGATCCCAGATGGTAAATCCTTTTTATTTTTATTACTGTATACGCATTGTAAACCAATAGACCAGGTGGCAATTGCACAAACCATTAGTCCCGCTGAAATTTTAGTTAACTCTAATTAGCATATTAAAATGCAACTAATCTGCCACTTCTCATCGGTGGAAACCACCTTCAAATCCTTTTTTAGTCTTTGATTTTTCATTTATTTCCTACATCCAGTCCTCCATATTTTCATGCATTTTGGTGCAGGAAAACACATTGGGGAAAACCTGAAAATTAACCACTGAAATTGGATATGCAAATGGTTTTCACCAAGATATTACCTGGCATGCCAATTGCATTTTAATATTCCAATAGTTTTAACTATTCCTAAGATTTTAACCGTAAACTCGATGAGATGTTTTGTGCTGCTGCTCAACTGATCTATAACCCCCCCCCCCCCTAAAAAAACCCCTTTTGAAGATAGGGGATTTTTGGTGTATTTTTTTCTCTTCATATTTTAATGACATAAAGTTATGTGCAGTATTTGAGTAAATTATTAAATTATAAAAGCTGCAAATCTGGAACGTAACATCAGCTGTATGAGCCATGATTTTCTTTTCATACATTTTTAATGTCCTACGTTCTAAAATATTTTTTATTTTATATACATTATGGTGCATATAGGATTTTCGGTACTTACGTATTAGCGCCACCGCAGTAGAAGTTGCGCAAATGCGCCAATTAAAAGCAATCTTGTTGTTCACATGCGCACAAACTGGTGTCAAATGCGCAAAAAAGAGCACTAAAATTTTTTTTATTAAAAAAGCCATTTTTTAATGCTTTTTAGTGCTTTTTTATTTAACAATTTATTTTCACATTAATGCAAGTTCTGCTGCAGTGGCGTTAATACGCAAGTACCGGATTTTCATAGGTTCAGAAATCTATAATTTTGTTCAGTCATGTTCTAAAATTGCTTATAATTTAAAAAATACCCCTTTTTTCATGCGGGGGATGGTGAGCATTCTGAGAACCTTATTTATCTTATTAATTTTATATTTGTAATTTACAAAAAATTGTTATTTTAAAAATCATTTTATATTTTTATATAAACGGTTGCATGTACATTAATTTTAGTTGCAGAAGCATATGGTTTTACATGAAATTTAGCCATCGAAGAAAAGCACAGAATTTTGCCAAACTAATAAACTAAATGAAAGAAAATACTATATAGCTAATGACATATAGATAAAACAAAATCTAGAGAACTTCGAAGTAATTTGGCGACCTTTTAAAGTACACTAAATGTCATAAAAAGTGGCAGACGAAGAAAAAGTTGTTTGAATGGAATAAAATTTTATACATGCGACTACAAAGCTAAATCAAAAAGAAAATTGTACTAAAAGAAAAATTGCAAGTGAATATCGATTCAGTACCTGTTGGGCTACTTCTAGTTCGATTACAGGATACGATACGGGTGGGCATAGATACGTATAGATTCCGTCTGATATCTTTTGTCATCAGTCAATTCCTGTAATCGCGACTCAAGTTCAGTCAAATTCGAAGGCTGCGCAATCTACTGTCCAAAGTGACTCCAGAAATGCTCGATTGAAGACAAACCTGGGTAAGGTGATGATAATGCGGAGATATTCCTTTGACACCATTGATAAGTGTAGCTAAGCGTTATCCTGTTGAAAAATGCCTGTTAGAAATCCTGTCGTGAGTGGCATCACATGTGGTTCATGGATTTCGAGAGAGTATCGCTGAGCTGTCAAGAGTGCTGTCGGTCAACATCAGAGATGATTAAGTGTCGCATGTAATGGCATCCTTAAGCCTTGCGCCACGTGTGGAAACGTAATGCTACTGTGAATCAAAATCAGGGTTAAGGCATTCACACAGTCTCAACACAAATTACACGATAGTCATTACTATCCAAATTTGATCTTGATTCGTTTTTGAAGACAACCTGATTCTAATCGATTGCTGTCAATCCCATCGAGCGCGACATCACTTTAAATTAAGGCAGTGGTGAGAAGATCCGTCATGGATAGTACTAATAATGGGTATTGCGATACCAAATATCCACCGGCAAAGCGCTTTGCAACGGTACGAACAGACATAGGTCTACAGTGAAGGTGCTACTTGTGTTGGAATAGTGGATAAATAAAGTTGGCGCTACACGTGGCGTGACTGGTGACGCGACGATCTTTCTTGTTAATTGGTCTAGAGAAGGCCCCCTGTAACTGGAGGACTTGTAATCAACCTCTCTCTCAACCACTGTTCCCAAATCTTCTCTCACAATGCAGCTAGAACGGCTTAGGAGGCTGACTAATCGCCGAACCGAAAATCCAGCTTCAATTATGCTTATGATCCTTCCTCCAACTCAGATAGCTGATCGTATTGTCTTTAAGAGTGCTATGGAATCTTTCAATGTAAAAGTTTTCTTTTGCAACAAAGTACAGACAAAATGTTTCTGCATATTTTTTTATATACGACAGGTGAAAGTTCAACGCCCTCTGGTAGTCGCGTAGGAACTTTGTATAAATAGGGGGAGCCGAGGCACATTGTCGAAAGTTAGTGGCGAGGGCTGTAGGGCAGTTAGTGGCATTTCATTCATTTAGAAAGAATCATTCATAGTGTTGCATTTTTCATAAACAGGGGTATACAATATAAGCATATCAAAAGATCACCAACACTTTAATCCAGTTAAAATAATTTTTATTAGATATACTTGATACATAGAAACTTAATTTCTGGACGATCCCGAATGCAACATTCTAATTTGAGGATTCTCCCACTCCCATTTGCCAAAAGGTAAAAGGTTTTTTCTGTTGGTTTGCTTACAAATTCTTTACAAATCTCTTCCAAATCAATTTTCAAGGCCTCCTTCTCTTTATAAATACGCAGTAGCATCAAGTCATTGAATATTTTGTAGTAAACCTTTTAAGACTTCTTTTTATGGGGATCGAGAGGGTTGGCAAACGATGAGAAAAAGAATAAAAGCACAACCAAGTATGCTCACCACCTATTCTCTCTGTTGTCGTTGTTTATTGTGTGAATTTTTTTGAAAGGCAGAATTTTATTTTTTAACTCAAGTAATTTGATGATCGTAATGTAAATAGATGTGGTGCGAGAATTTCTCCCGGGGGAGCTGAGCCCGTCTGAAATATTTCAGGGGGAGCCACAGCTCCTTTAGCTCCCCCACTTCCTACGCCTATGCCCTCTGGTGGCATTACGTAATATGCAGTCACATTGTATTGTTTATCATTTGGATGTACATCAGAATTGAACCCACTCGCCAAGTTTCATTACGATCAGACTGTTACTTCTTGATGCACCAATTTTTACAACAAAGAGTATAGTTGTTATTCGAAAAGGACCACAGAAATGAAAATTTGATCGTTCTTCATCAGTAAGCTTCAAAAGACCTCTTGCCGATTATTTTGGAAGAATAAATTAAAAACATTTTAATTGGAAAATCTTATTGAAGAAGTAAGCTTGTACGCATTATGTTTTGAAGAATTATTTGTATATACTACTTTAATGTTATGTATATTCCAAAATGTTTACTTTTCTGTACGGCTGGGTTCATAAATATCCTTAACTGTGTAGCGACATTAATTCACCTGATCTGACAAATGGAAACTGATTCATAATTCAGTTCAAGGTTGTAGCGGTGGAGTGAATGGAACGGGACAAGAATATTTGAGTTTTGGCGGATAGCCAGTGGAATGGGACATTGGCATACTCCGGTTTGGCGTCCTCTGGTCTTGTGTGGCAACCTTTTGGCGAGAATGCAGATTGGCTGGAGAACTCAGTGGAGCTTTTCAATCACTTTGCTGTAAGACTTCGTCGATGAAGCGTCGTGTTGTTAAAAGCCGTGGATCGGCCATCTAAATATAATATTTAATATGTTTTATTTACAATATGTTCTGTTATTTATACAATTGAGTTTTTATATGTTTTAATAAAGATTTATTTTGTTAAAAAGGAAGTGAGTAATCGCAGCTCACCTACAATTCACAACAAGTGGTGACTGGTTGTCACGCTTAGTGCTGTGATTTAAAATAAATTAAAAATAAAGTTTTCCTCGAGTTCTCGTCAAAGCTAATGGAATACTTTTTAAAGTTGTATGAGATTTCATTTTGTTTATTCCTTTCGCATGTATCCTCTGAGATGTTTTAGATAATTTAAACTGGTTTAGTTTATAATGGCTGCTTAGAACTTTATATTGCTGTGTTATTTGTTAAGATGTTTTAATCTTTGCTCAGTGTGGTTTAAGCTTTTGTCTAGTTTGGCTTTTTAAGATCTCTGCTGGTTTTTAACCGTATACGGGATGCCGGAAGACATTTCTAAGGAGACTGTGCAAGGGGGGAGTACAGTTTGCAATAGACTGTCGGTAAAAGTCCAAGTAATGCAAAGTTATTTTTTGTACAGCTGGAAGCTAGTTTTAGGCTAGCGGGAATCTCGGCCGAACAAACGAAATTTGACCATTTAGTAGCATCTTTGGATGGGGAAACTTTATCTTTCGCTTCCGATATAGTCTTTAAACCACCAGAGGAGTTGTATATCGCTCTTAAGACCTGTTTATTATCAGAATTCGAAGTTTCTCAAAATAGGAAGATTAAAACTTTACTAGAAGATTTAGAACTGGGTGATAGGTCCCCCTCATTATTGCGTAAGATGAGAGAGTTAAGCGAGGGCCATGTTGATGATGATTTTTTGAAATATATATGGCTTCGAAGGTTACCGGTTTCGGTACAGGCAATTTTGCCTGTCAGCTCTGAGAGTTTAAATAAATTAGCGGAGATGGCGGATAAGATATGTGAGTGTACGCAGGTTAGTGTTAACTAACCTGCGAGAGGGACTGAACATCCCCCCCCCCTGGATTCGAGAGGGATTGAACATACTCAGGTTAATCAGCAAAATAAACAGTTGGAGCAATTGCAATTTCAGGTCCAGGAACTTTCAAAGTTGGTTAAAGCAGGTTCTTTTTCCAGGTCTCCTAAAAAGTCTAGTCGAAGGAACTCTTAACTCAGGGGATAGGTCATGCAAAGAGGGGTGGCTATGTTGGTATCATTTTCGATTTAAAGAAAAGGCTCGAAAATGTGTGCCTCCGTGCGCTTATAAACCAAAAAACGATCTTCGCTCGCAGGAGTAGCGACAGCTAATGCACGTATGAGCTTAAGTCGCAGGTTGTATGTTGCAGATAGGGTTGCACAGTCCAGCTATTTGATAGATACGGGCAACGATGTTTCATGTTTTCCCAGGTTATTTTTAGTTAAGTGCTAAAAAGGGAGATTTTACATTATATGCCGCTAATGGTACAAAAATCTGCACTTACGGTACTAAACTATCGACGCTGGATTTGGGATTAAAACGTAAATTGCAATGGCCATTTATCATAGCTGACGTAAATAAACCAATTATCGGCGCTGACTTTTTGCAACCTTTTGGTTTGCTTGTTGATTTAAAAAAGCGACGTTTATTGGACCCTGTGACAAATTTTTCTGCTCGTTGTCGCACCGGTCTGTGTGACGTTTCTGTAGTTAAGACTATCATTGGAAACTCTCCATATATAAAGTTGTTGGAAAAATATAAGGAAATAACGCAATTAAATAATACTAATAAGCGAATAGTAAAACATGATACAGTGCATTATATCCCTACGGTTGGCCCACCTGTTACTGCTAAAGCTCGGCGTTTACATCCAGCGCAGCTTCGGATAGCTAAACAGGAATTCGATTATATGCTCGAAAAAGTTATTTGTAGACCATCTGAAAGTAATTGGGCCAGTCCATTACATATGGTCCCTAAGGGCGTTTCAGATTGGAGACCAACTGGGGTTATAGGGCATTAAACCGAATTACTGTACGAGACAAATATCCTATTCCGCACATTCAGGATTTCACTTATATGTTAAAAGGTAAAAAAAAAAGTATTTTCTAAAGTGGATTTAATCCGTGCTTATCACCAAATACCGGTTCATCCTCCCGATATCCCTAAAACTGCTATTACTGCAAACTCCTTTCGGTTTGTTTGAATTTCCATTTTTAGGTGCCTTCGTAATTATGTAAATACGTAGCACCTATTGTTGTCGCTCAGTCTGTCTATCTGTCCGTCCGTCCGCATATAAAAACGCAAAAACTACCCAACCGAATCTTTTGAAATTTAAAATATATAATTATAGCATAATTTTGTCGAGTCATTTCAAATTTTATGAAAATCGGATGGATAGATCAATCACAGGGACAATCAAAAGGATTCCGTTACATTACGGTCAATGGGGGAAAAAGTTTCAAATGCATTTTAATCGCTTGACATTTAAAACATATAATTATTGTGTAATTTTGTCGAGTCATTTCAAATGTTATGAAAATCGGATGCATAGATCAATTACACGGACAATCTAAAGTATTCCACTTCATTACGGTCAATGGGAAAAAAGTTTCAAATGCATTTTAATGATGTTACACTCATTCGAACATAATAGAATTGGCATGAATCTATGAAATATATACTAAAATATGCATTCTGTACTATCTGTTATGCAAAGAATTTTTATTATTAAATTACAGAGCCACACAAATGTATTCCACTACATAATGCTGTACGGGGAAACATTGTTTGGGGCGTATTTTAATTATATTCAACTATTTTACATTTTATGAATAAAATATATGTTGCTGAGGTGTAATAAAAATTACTTCCTGCATATTTACAGAAACACAAAGATTTCGACTATTATACTGTATCCGAAGTACGCTGTACTATATCAGCAAGATCTGAATATTTTTAAAACTTCGTTATCGTACGAATGCACCTCATTTGCTACGTTCACGTGCAATTTCCAACTTGTTAAATTTTGGATTATGCTCTGTGGCGCAAACGTTTCAACGCTTCATAAATGAGGTACTGCGAGGTTTGGACTATTGTTTTCCTTACCTCGATGATATCTTAATAGCAAGTGAAACGTACGTTCAGCATATGCAGCACTTAGAGGAAATTTTTAAGCGGTTTAGAGATTACGGGATTATAATTAATGAATCGAAATGAGTTTGGTAAAGAAACTATAGATTTTCTGGGCCATACTATTGATAGCCAGGGATGTGTCCACATAAAGATAAAGTGAAAACTATTCTTGAATTTCCAAAGCCGAAAACTGTTAGCGACCTTCGTAGATTTCTGGGTATGGTGAACTATCATCGTTTTGTACCCCATATTGCAGCAATATTGAGACCATTAAATGTTTTCTTAAATGGTGCAAAAAAGAGGGATAAGAGAAATTCAGTGGGATGCAGAGAGTAGTTTTGTGCAAGTTAAGCAAGCAATGGCTAATGCGACTTTGCTTTATCACCCCTCACAAGACGCGAAGCTTGCACTTATAACAGATTGCAGTGATTTTGCTATGGGTGGGGTGTTGCAAGAAATTACGCCTGATGGTCCAAAACCACTTGGATTTTTCTCTCGTAAGTTGTCCCCTACACAGTGCAAATATTTGACATATGACCGGGAATTGTTAGCTGCATATTCTGCGATCCAATATTTTAGGTATATGTTGGAAGCACGGGTGTTTACGCTGTATGTAGATCACAAACCCCTAACTTTTGCGTTTCAGCAGAAACAAGAAAAATGTTCCCCTAGAAGGCTTAGGCAGTTAGACTTTATATCCCAATTTACTACGGATATATGTTATTTGCCGGGTAAGGGAAATTTTGTTGCTGACAGTTTATATAGAGTTAGTGAAATTGTTTTCTTCACCTGCAGATTTTAAATTGTGGGAAAAGCTGCATACAGAGGATGAGGAGCTAAAGCATATTTTGGACGGAAGGGTTGAATTTAGTGGAAAGTTAGCTAAAGTACAAATGCCGGATGCCAAAACACTATTGTATTGTGAAACTTCTGGTGAGGTGAACAGATTTTATGTCCCCCAGACTTTGAGATATAAGGTTTTTGAGTCAATGCATGGTTTGTCGCATCCTGTATACGAGCGACTAAGCAACTAATTAGTTCAAAATATATTTGGCCAGGGCTGAATAAGGATGTTTCTATGTGGTGTAGGTCATGTATTCCCTGTCAAAGAACTAAGGTACATCTGCATACTAAATCTCCTTTGGTCCAATTTTTAGTTCCAGATGAGAGATTTTCTCATATACATATAGACATTATTGGTCCTTTGCCTCTAGTACATGGATTCAGATATTGTCTCATTATGATTAATAGGTTTACCCGGCCAGAGGCTGTACCGATTGGGGATATTAGTGCTGAAACAGTTGCGCAGGCCTTTGTGCAGACGTGGGTTTCTCGTTTTGGTACGTTTCGGAGGATTACATGCGATCGGGGTAGGCAATTTGAGTCCATACTATTTGAAAGTCTGGCAAGAATGCTAAGCTCTAGTGTAGCTAGAACTGCTTCATACATACCCCAGTCTAATGGATTGGTAGAGCGACTTCACCGACCGTTAAAACAAGCGTTAATGTGCTATAAGGTGGATTGGTTGGAGGCTCTTCCACTAGTTTTGCTTGGTCTACGGACTGCAGTGCGCGAGGACCTGGCCGCATCTACAGCTGAGCTGACATATGGAACAACTTTAAGGCTTCCAGGTCAGTTGTATGAAGATAATCCCCTGTCAGACCCACCGGCTTATGTTTCGAAACTACAAAAATTAATGTGTGCTTTGAGACCTTGTCAACCTGTAAAACATGGGCAGCAAAAGATCTATGTTCCAAAAGAACTGAAAAATTGCACCCATGTGTTCGTTCGAAGAGGTCCTTTTAAGAGATCTTTGCAACCGACTTACGAAGGTCCATTTAAGGTCGTAGGGCGACATGAGAAAGATTTTGTGGTTTCTGTTAAGAACCAGGAAAAGATCATGCATATTGATCGGTTAAAACCTGCATTTCTTTTACATGAAGACGGTGAGCCTGATTCTACGCCTTGCATAACCCGATTCGGAAGGAAGGTTCGTTTTCGTCTCCCACGGGTTGTGCGAGACTGGCGGGGGAGTTGTGTAGCGACATTAATTCACGTGATCTGAAAAATAGAAACTGACTCATAATTCAGTTCAAGATTGTAGCGGTAGAATGAATTGAACGGGACAAGAATATTTGAGTTTTAGCGGATAGCCAGTGGAATGGGACATTGGCATACTCCGGTTTGGCGTCCTCCGGTCCTGTGTGGCAACCCTTTGGCGAGAATGCAGATTGGCTGGAGAACTCGGTTTAGCTTTTCAATCACTTTGCTGTAAGACTTTGTCGATGAAGCGTCGTGTTGTTAAAAGCCGTGGATCGGCCATCTAAATATAATATTTAATGTTTTATTTACAATATGTTCTGTTATTTATACAACTGAGTTTTTATATGTTTAATAAAGATTTATTTTGTTAAAAAGGAAATGAGTAATCACAGCTCACCTACAGTTCACAACTGTTTCTAACAGTCATTTTTGTTTCGCCAAAAAAGGATAAAAAATTTATGTATATCAATTTAATTAATAATTTAAATTTAATTTTAATTTAATATAAATTTTTGTATTGAAAAAGCGATAAAATATTTACTGAATTTATTGTGCGAGATGTCATTATGTTTAGATTTTTTTTGAAAAAGTAATGTATTGAGCAAAAAAAGTTTTTATATCTTATTTCTGATGTAAAACAATAAAAATGAATGAGAATTCATTTTTTTTTTTTTTTTAATTGGAAAAATTTTGCCTGAAATTTCGATGAAGTTTTTTTTAGACCAATAATACACACTTAGTCCTGTTTGATATATTTTAATTTCATGTAATTTTTAATCTTGGTATTAATGCCTTTTTTCCTATGTAGTGAACCTCCTCAGTCCTGAGACAAATATTAAGTGCGACCACAAAAACCAGTTTTAAAAAAGAATAAAACAGCTCCAAAAGGCCATAAATCAATGCTTGTGATATGCATGCATTTATTAAAACGGTCCAGAAGAAATTTTAACAATTCTAGAAGGATTTAAAGTCATTTTAACCGTGTTTTTTAGCGACTCCTCCAGGCGACATCAGGACAGAGGGAAAATATATAAAATATTACAACGTATTAGAAATACGTTGATTTTTATCAAAGATAAAATTTCCATCAGTTTTGTTTCGTTGTTAAAAAAAAAAGTCCGATAAAAGCTTAATTTCTGCTTCATTGTACAGATATATAGTGTTGCGATCAATTTGATTTATCGGTTTTTATTAATAGTAATTGGTTATTCATAATAATTGATATCCAAATAAATCAGTTAATGTAATAAATTTTGAATTTATCAAATTAACCATTATTATTAATAATTAACCAATCAAGGTTGTTAAATATAACAAATTTAAACTCCTTTAGCTTGAGATTTTTGTATAAGTTTTTTTCCCTAAATATTCATTGTTTAAAAGTATGAATTCAAAGCTGTGTAATTTATTCTTTGAATACTTGAATGTTTAAAATTTTTATCAAACTCCTTCAGTAATTATAAAATTTATTTTAAACTGTTCGGTCTATTGCATCTTATTAATAGAACACTTCTTTTGAGTATTGTCTCATAAAAATTGTTTTTGTAAATTAGATTCAAGCAGTTGTGATAGTATATATTTTTTTTCAAAATATATTCGTTACTAAGCTTAATTAATCATATTGACCGAACTTCATCGGTAATTATAAATAATCGGTAAGTTTGATTAAAATGAAACATTTGTCAAATTTACCAAAGGTTTTAGTTATTATTAATAATAATCCAGTTTGTCAAATTAACCGCAACATACAATGAAGAAATGTTTAGTAAGTACTTCTGCGAAACCTTTTTGAATTATCAAAATTTCTGCAAATTAAAGTTACTAAAGTTAGTTTTTCAAGGGGGGAAAAAGGTTTTTCTCAATTTGTCTTAAATATGAACCATTGTTTTAGCTAATATTTATATTGGACATAAATACTGAAAAGCACCCCCGTGATTAATATTATTAATAAAAAGAATTCGAAGTGTTGAAGATGGAAAAATATTTTTTCTAATATATCCTTAACCTTTTAGGGTCAGAATTTTTTTCAATTTTTAGAAAATATTACTTTTACATTAAGATTAATACTATCTATACAAATAGATTAATTAGTGTTTAACGAATATTTAATTCACTGAAAGATAACGAATGTTGTTGTTTAGTGTACTATTAAATTCATATCCATATGTCAATAGGCTGAGGAAGAGTCTCTGGAGGTACTTGGAAAATATTATATTACAATATGGTTTAACTTATATTACTACTTTCTAATACTTTTTGTCCTTTATTACATATGGTTCTTTGAGGAAAATAACTTTTATTTTAAATTTAAAGAGTGAAATATATGTTTAACATAAAAGAATCTCAAACGGTGCAAAGTGAATTAAGCAAATAATTATTGCTAAATGCCTAAGCATAAATGAAGTCGGATAGTAAATGCATAAAAATATGCCAACATTACTACATGTAAATAGTAGCAAAAGTATTTCTTAAAACAAAATAATGCTCCATCGAAAGACGCGTACTATTAATAGTACACCAGACCCGAAAGGGTTATGTCGCTTTTACTTATCCATCATACGTAGTATAGGGTAAGTCTTGCAATCATTTTGAAAATAGAAAAAATTTTTTGATGGATTTATACGTTTTAGATAGTGGAGATTCCGAAAAACATTTTTAGAAAAAAAAATTTGCCGTCCGTCTGTGTGTCTCTGTAAACGCTTTATCTCCCGTACAAATTGAGATAGACTTGAAATTTTGTATGTAGTTAGTCTGTAAGAATGGAACGAAGCCTGTTTAATATCAGCAACCTCGATTATCCGGAACTATTTTTTTCGGACCTTCGAAAAATTCGTTCTGATGAAAGGTATATAAAAATTTTCGAATTTTTTTGTTTTAAGAAATGGACGTAAAAGGCAATAAAATAACACATTTTGCATATAGAACGATATCGATCGGATTATTAGTTGCCGAGATATTTGTAATCCTGTTTTCCACATTCTTCGATTTTTCATGACCCTGCATTTCATTCAAATTTCAATTCAGAGGTATATTTTAATTGGAAATGAGGCGCTTAATCCGACACAGTTAATTGTTAGTTAATATAATTATTATTTTTGGAGTTATAGGGCTGTTTCTTTTACGCAGTTCGGTACTACTAGAGTAGTTTGGCGTTTTATATAATTTGTCGAAATTGGTACATCAGCAGTTCTTTAATATAGCATTACTATGTATATTAACAATATTTAAATTTTGTTTATGAATTGCAATGCATTGTATAAAGTTTTCACATGTTTTATTTTCATATACATATCCATGATGGGTAAGTATTACGGTGGCCCCCAATGATTAGTTTAATTTTAGTTAGTATAAAGTTGATTCGAATAATGATTATATAAAGTTTGTTTCAATATTATTGCTTGCTTAAAAATACTGTTTAAATTTGCTTAATTTTCGAATAATATAGTTTTAGAAATATCGTACAGTTATTGATATCGAATGTATATGGTAAGATTATATTCAAGTAATTTAAAAAAATAAATCTCTTTTTTTTGTGTGTGTGTGTATTTCTATAGCTGTTTCTTGGAGGAATTCTTAAGCGCTGGAAAAAATGATGACGGCAGTTATCCAGAGTTGACGTTTGAACAATTTCCTTTCAACTACCCCATTTGCATCAATTTCACATCAGGTACCACTGGAACGCCCAAAGGTTTAGTCCATGGATGTGGTGTAAGTATTTTTTTTTCTGTAAGATGCAAAATTGTACCTAATGAACGCACTTAAATTTCTGTACTATTTTATTAAACAATTATTTTATCAAGTTGTACGGTGAGATGCAATGCATTTGTCAATATAAGAGTACTATAATATTTGCTGAAATACATGTAAATATATTAAGAGTACTCTAGAACCTTTTGATGTAGTTTTATTTTAAGTTTTTTAGAATAATTTTATTTTTTGACACATTAAATGGCTTTATGAACGAAAATGATTTAATTCAGAAAAATGAATTAATATCGTAGTAAAATTTGAAAAAACGGTTTAATTTTAAGGAAATTTTAAAATATTTTTTTTAAATTATGCTTTTTCTTTTCTTTTTTTTAATCATATTTTCAGGTGTTCTATTTAGCGACTGCGATCAATTTGATAAAAATTAGTTTTAAAAATATATAGAACTGTATTATTTAAAAATAGTGCAGAAAAAATGAATTTAACAATCTAATTAAAAATAAATGGAAATATCCCCCCCCCCCCCAAATACAGACTGTGAAAATATGAAAAAAGTATATTTAAGCGTAATCTGAGAAAATGGTGAATTTAAAGCTACATATCTCAAGCGGGATCATTTAAAGTGAAATCCATGCTATGAAAACCTTTTGCATACATTTGTTATCGAATATTTACGCAACTTCGTGAGAATACATTAGGTATGTCTAAATACTTTGTAATATATATATCGGAAAATCCGTAAATTATTTTGAAGAAAAATATCTAATATACCAATAAACTATATAAGAAATTTCAAAACAGTTAAAAATTAAACAGCATCTAGTTTTCCGAAATGTATTTAAAAAAAAGTTTGAAAATTATTTTGCAGATTTTTTTTTTGACTTATTTTGTTTAAGAAATCTAAAACGACATTCTGATACATTAAAAATTAGTCGTAATGTTTGTCAAATTCTTTCATGAATGACTAGTTAATATACATAAAAGTTAAAAAAAAAAAAGTGGGGGGGATATCATAGTTTTGAAAGTTTTAATGCGATAAATTTATACACAATTTATTAAGCAATATTACAAAAACATGAAATATTTATAAACCTTTTCACGAAATGGTATAACATTTGTTATGCAAAAGTAATAAACTTTCTTCGCTTTTCTGGTGAAAAATATAAACTACTTTTTTGTGTAAAATGATACTTCAAATAACTTTCATAATTGTGGCAATGCGGTTTTTGGCATTATATTAAAAATATATGAACTCCAAAAAAGTTTTTTTTTCTATATAACCCCCTATCCCCCCCACCCCCTAAGCGGGAGCAAATTTTTACTATATAAAGATATTTATCAAATCATTGCTTATCCTCTATCGAAACTGTCCAAAGGTCAGAGTTCGTCTTTTCTATTCCGTCTAAAAGAGTTTCCCCTATATTTTTAATGCAATATTGAGCCCTTTTTTGTGCAGACACTCTTTACTCTTGTAAGTAGATATTGTAATAAAGCAGTGTTTCTCAAACTGTATTGGTACGCAACCCACTTTGGAGTGATTTTTTTTTTTCGCGACTACCTAATATAAGAATGTTATGGAAATCGTTGTATAGCCTCTATAAGCTATCTGCTATCGTATCCTACGAAAAAAGGCAGTTTTTCGTATGAAAGATACACTATCAACAAAAACAAGAATTGGTAATCCATATGTTTGCAAGTAGAATTATAATTAAAGCAATGTTTAACACAAACCACAAATTACAAAAATAAATACGTGTAGTTATTATCAAAACGTAACTTTATAATTATAGAAATTCCTTGCACTGATGTTTATCAATGAGGGCATTATATCAGGGTTAAAAGTGGCTAATTTTAATCTTAAGACACTTTCTACACTCAGTTTGTTTCTGTACTGTTATTTAAAACAGCAGATAAAGTAGGAAAAGGATGTTCGCACAAGTATATCGTGTTGAATCCTATCAAGGAATTAACAGATGATTTAGATATTTCTAAATATTATTTTCGTGTATTAATCCAGGAGGAAACTGAGGATTTTTTCTAGAAATATTATTTGCCTTTGAAATTGTTAAATTTTTTAATTGGATAAAAAGAGATTTTTGTGAGAAATCTCAATAGTTCCACGACCCACCAAAACAGCCGCTAAGACCCACTAGTCGGGCTCGACCCATTGTTTGGGAACCGCTGTAATAAAGTATTTCACATTTTTTTAAATTTATTTCACTAATGAAAGCGACAAGTTTAAGTTATTTTATATTTTCAAGTAAAAAATATTTAGATAAAAAAAATAAATATGGCATTAAATGTGGTAAAATTGGAGAGATTTCAATATTTATCGGACGGCATCCCGGAGGACTTTGATGAAGGTAATTTGTTTATTGGTAATAATAGAACTACAGAATAGCTAAAAAGAGTATGCCAAGTTTAATAAACGAAAAGTTTCTACATTGTAATATTTATTGACAAAAAATGCAAAACATGAAATAAAATTTTCCTTAAAATTTTCCATTGCTTTAATTATGCTTTTTATGTAATGAAACCTTATTGTTTATTAATGGATTGTATTTACATTCTTTAAACTTATGTATATTTTTTCTACTTGTGAACATTAAATTTTCATTTTTGTGAATAATTTCTTTACTGACTTACCTTTATTAATAGTATGAAATGTCTTGCATTCGTAGCGGTGTTATTAAAGAAAACACTTGTTAAAAATAAAGACGCATGTTTGACCGCTGAAAAAAATGGTGTACCACTGAAAGGTTAACATACCTCGGTTATTGCATGATTAAATTTATACGGATTGACCGTTCTTAGTAATTTCTTGAGCTGTCGTGTTACATATATTTTCTTCTAAAACCATTCTTAAAATAGCAGTTTTATATTTTATTTTTGTATTGAAGTTTTTCTTAATGTGTCTTAGAGCTAATTTGGATTTTAAAATGCTAATATCTGTGTAGCTCTTTGTAGCTGTTAAACAGCATTTTATTTATAGTATGGGAAATGCAGTGTATTTTTCTTCGAAAGTCGTTCTTTTTAGTATAAGCTTATATTTTTTTGTTTTATTGTAGACATTTTTGCCGTTGCTGCGAGATTTCAACCTTCACTGTAATTTGACGAAAGGAGATGTAATTTTCACACCTTACCCAGTAAGTATGAAATGCATTTTTGATAATACCTAGCCCTAGCACTTGGCATATCTGGCACATATCTAAAAAAAAAAATCATAATTTTCATTATTTTCTATGAATTCGGACAAAATGATCACTGTCCTTAATCAGAACAATGAAAGAATGGAATTACTCTTATTTAGTTTTTGTCAGATGGCTGTACTAGACACACACACATATTCTCTCTCTCTCACACACACACGCACAAAAAAAATCAGAAGTAAGAAATTTCGATCAAATTAAGATCAACCAATATTTTCATAATATTTACAGAATACTTAAATATCTATTATTAAAGGTCAAACGTATCTGTGCGTAACGCATACGTCATTTTGCGAATGGCATCACTTTCACATGCGATTCGGTGTCGCAATTTTCGGTGCTGCAAATTTTATACCTAAACATCGCACATTTTCGATTTTTACACCATAGTATAGAGAAAAATTTTTACTTTTAAAAGCAATATAAATTTTCAAAGCTGTATTTCAATTTATTATTGATATACTAATTTTTTATAGTTTTTAGTACGAATTTTGTAATTGTGGCCACACAAATACGCCATTTTCTCTTAAAATTGATAAAAATAGAAATGCGCGCATGTAAATTTTGAGAAGATTAAAATTACGACGGGTTTAGATTTCACGTGAAATTCTAAGATTGCGTCAATTTGAATTTTTTTCTCTCATACGCATTTCTATCAAACATAAAAGCCTCAATTGATAACTTCAACTTAATAACTGATCTTTATTATATTTTGCTTTATTATTCTATTTTTACATAAGTTATTAAAGTTTAATTTTAATAATTTGGACAACTAAGTTTTATTGAAAAAGTATTTTTTTTTTAATTTCAGCTTAAAATAATATTTGTTTGAGAGTTAGTGACCATTGAATGATGCATTTTTTACTGTAGCTAATTTTGTAGGTTTATTATAAATCAATGAAACAGTTCCTTCTTAAACATTTACTTTCGACGGGTTCCACTTTGTTAATATAAAGTTGCTGATTGTTAAGTAGATAAAATTATTTTAAACTCATTTAGTTGCGAAATACAGCAATACAATATTTTAAAACCCTAATTGTTTACGTATGACATACACCATAAAATATTGAATGTAGCTGGAAATTTAAAATTTATTCTTATCTTTCCCATTATTAGACTGATATATAGAATTTAAATATTTTCTTCATAAAAATAGAAAAAAATCTTTCTGTAAATATATTACAAAAACACTTAAAAATCATGAAATTTTTTTAAAATTGCGATCATTAGAGAAGCTTTTAAAAAAAATTTTAAGTGTGGGCTGTCTTCAAGAAGCATTTTTTTATATGCGAAATCCAAAACATTTTTTTAAATGCATTTTTGGATTTTTTTTTTCCGATTTGTTCTATTACTCTAGTCGTAAAAATTTTGTACTTCACTACCATTATCGTGGAATTTGCTTTTGCTATTTATCACCGTTATTATCAAAATTAAATAATTTAAACGTTCTTTCATCCTATATATATTTCTAATGAATTTAGTAAAATACAAAATACTAAATTTTAAAATTTACACTTATCAAAAACTTAAGTTGCAGAATTAAACAGTTTTTTAATATTTACCTTGCGTTTTTGCATTCGTTTCTATATGCATACAAAATTTAAAGTCTGTTCTTAAATCTTAACTGCCCACTTTTTGATATTTCCTGAACTTAACATACTTGTAAGTAACTTTAAGTTACTAGATAACCGAAATTTTTATTATTGTTATAAAGGTAAATGAGCTGCTGAAAAATTATGTAATATTTCAAGTGCTTATTCGGACACAATCTCTCAAGGAACATAATCAGGGAGTAATTGATTATAACTTGATCCTTTGTATCACTTTGTTGAAGATCTGCAATATGCCCAAAAGCATTTGCACAATAAGCTTTAAAACACTATTTTATTTACATATAAAAACATTTCATATTTATTTACTTAGGTGTCACAAATAAAAATTAAATTAAAAAGTTGACATGTTTCGGTTCATTCATAAGAACCGTATTCATAACATATAAAATCAGTAGAAAATTAAATGACACTGGATATAAATATAATTTAAAAATCAAAACAAAACATTGCGCCCCCTATGATCGTGAATATAGCCATTTTATACGTGAATGAAAAAGGTGAAGTGATTTTTAGTTTTTGAAAAAACGAAAGCTAACAACAGTTTTAACTATTTTATTTGTTGCTCCTATTCCTAAATACACTAGTTAACACAAATTCATTATTGGAAGTCTCAACAGATGATGATATTGAGTTAATTTATAGTATCAAAATTTTGTTTATCATTTGAAGAGCTTCAGAAATTGAGTCAAAATCTGATCATTTTTGAGGTTTAAATTTAAAGAAAGAACCTTAATTTCAATGTTTTGAGGTAAAGCATCCGACTAGTAAATAGAATATTGTTAGTTCGATCCTTGATGCTAGAACTTGAGATTTTCATGTTGAGATGGATTTAATTAAAATATAGAATTTTTTTTTGCCAATTTGAGGGTTTATATTTTAACACTGACATCAATAATATTTTGGAATTCAATTTTTTTATTCTATTTTAAAAACTATTGCGATTTATTAATGATTCAGAAGTTTTAATTTCTTTTAAGGGTGTATTCGAAAAAACGCTTTTCCACCTTCAACAGCTCGAAATTTTCTGATACAATTTCAAACACATTTTTAAAAGTAGAAACATCAAACTTTCTGAGGAGATTTTCGAACAGGCATATAAGGTGCCGTGTGATGTCATTTTACGCTCAGTTCATTAGAATTTTATTTTTAAACAATTATCTTCTCAGAATAATCCTTTTTTTCGCTCCCAGGTCTCCCGCTTCCGAAAAATCAGTTCAAAATGCCGCTTTTGATTGCTTTTTTTTTTGCAATATTTTCTGCATTTACCAAAGAATCGACAATCACGGCTCCTTGTGTACTTTCTAAATACGACAATTTGCCAGTTTGATGCATATGAGAGCAAAAATGAATTTAAAAATAAATCTGAAAATAAGCAGTTTGAATCGAAATACACCTTTAAGCAATTTTTTGCTCATATAGAAATTTAAAATTTTATTTATATCAACTATTTCTTTATTTTCGAAAAGTTTGGAATTCTGGATTTTATTTAAATAATTAGATTCGAACATTTTTAGTTTAAAGTAATTTTCTCTTATTATTTTAAAATATTTTTGTACTACCAAGAATTTAATAATTATAAATTAACAATTTGGATGTATTAATGTAAGGATAAGTATATAATATAAGGTAAGTAATATAAGGATAAGATATTAAACGAAATCCTCTGTGCGATCTGCGATCACACTTACCAACTTCTTTTAAGTGTGCCGTTAGACAAAGCCACTAAAATAGATATGTATTAAATAAGGGCTTGTATTAATCCTATTAAGAGAAAATTTATTTTTAATATATTCTTTCAAACAGAATTGGGTGAAATCCGATACAACTTAATACAAAATCAGTGATCGGTTAAAGAACAATTCAGCGGGCGAACACAGTTTTGGAAGCTTGTTAACCGACCATCCATTATATACACAATTATCGAAAAATGAAAAACACAAATAAAACCGGAGTTTATTAGATTCCAATTTTTTTTCTATAATCATGTGTGGAAATTTCACGTATTTCGTACGAAAGTGAGTTTAAATGTATCAAAGTTTACAGTTGCGATTTAGGGAATATTTTGCGTAATAATTTTACTCATCTAAAGGCCTGAAACATAGTTATCTACACATTCCAGATTTTTTTAATAATAATCTTCTACAAAAAATTGTTTACAGAAAGTTTATTAAGCTTTTGAATAGATCTAAAATCAAGAATTGAACAAAAAATTTCGAAAAAATTCTAGAATAAAATTAATCTTATATCGAATAACTAATCTTTGAAAACGTTTGCATTTAATGAAAATCGATACGTAAGGTGTCAAACGCTATTTTCCCTTCAGCTATTTACTACAGCCTGTTTATCTGTTTTATCATAGTGGAATATGTTTAGCTTCAGTAAATTCTTACTTAATGCCTTAAAGTGTTATCTCAGCAACAGAATATTTAATATTGTTGTATCACATTTTGCAATTTTAACGATAAGGCGAAATGTTCTCAACTCAATATCTGAAGAATAATTCTAAATATTTTGAATATTTATTTTTAAAACTTGATAAGAATGTAAAAACTGCAGCCATTTTAGTCGAGATACTTTTTTTTAAAAATTCAAACACTTTAAGAAATATTGCGAAATTGTCTTTAAGATATACTGTCAATAAATGTAACCGAAAAGATTAAATTTTTTTAATGCAAAATTTTTTATACAGATTATATTTTTTGCAAACTAAAAAACATGAAGTACTAGTATAATAAGCATAGCAAGTAGTTTACTGGTGTATGGGTCACATTACTTATTAATATTTTATTGCTCATGCACCATCAAAATGCGGATTTTTATAAACAATGAAAATATAATGCACTCCCACCTCCCCCCCCCCAAAAAAAAAAAAAAAAAAAAAAAAAAAAACTTCCATTATTCAGCATTTCATTTTTACTGATTCTTAGGAATACTTTTACAAAATCTTTCTCCTGTATAAATTATACACAAAATAACAATACAATATAAAAATACAATAAAATATCACAAGGTATTCCGTGAATACTTTAGGCAGACACAAATTATTACCCATTTGGAGGCAGTAAAATTAAACCATAAATAAAGGGAGGGGGGGGGGGGGAGAATACCAAAATTCTCACTTAGAAAAAAAAAAAAAAAAAAAAGAATAAGGCAGTGTAAATAAATTTAGAATTCGATTTGCTAAAAAAGAACATTTTCTTTTATCTATCTTGTCATGGATCCAAGACCTGGCTGTCAGATTTGTTAGTCGTATTATGGCTCTAAACATAAATGTTTTAGTATAAAACTTTATAATGAATTTCTAACTTAATGTGTCCAGCCATATGCTTTCACAATGTGCAAATATTGTGCAAATTTCATGTACAAATTAAGGTACATTAAGTGAATAGAGATTTTTAGACTTTCATTAAGCTCAGCCCTTATTAACTATTTGGAAAATAGTTGTTGCCTTCGGTAGAGAACTGGGAAATCCTAAGTATAATTGAATCTTTTTATTGGTTGAATTCCACAACTTATTTTTCGTTCTCGGATTGTTGCCACGATATCAAAAAAGTAATAAACTCTTAAATAAATAATTTAAAAACAAATTGTGATAAAGAGTTGATTTTTGAGGAGATGTATACGAAACCATGCGATTTCATTTTTCGCTCAGTTAATTAAAATTTAATTTATAAACAATTATTTTCTCAGTATGACCGTTTTTTTTTTCACTCCCAAAACTGCTATGGAAAATTAGATTCAAAATGTTAATTTTGATAGCATTTTTTGCAATATTTTCTGTATTAAAAAAAAATAGACCAGCACGCCATATTGTGTAGTTCATAAACAAGAGTATATAAAGTATGAGTAAATAAATTTTATAAAAAATTGCCAATTTGATGCAATATATAGGAAAAATAAATTTAAAAATGAATCTGAAAATAAGCAGTTTGGATTGTAATACACCCTTAAAACTTTTCGTAATTTTTTAAATACAAAAATTTGATCATATAAAAAATTAATTGGTTATATTCTCTTATATAGTGAATTAAAACTTAAAGAATTTTATGTTTTAGAATTTGCAAATAATTGAATCTGTAAAGTAATTTTGAAGGGAAAAAAAAAAAAAAAAAAAAAAAAAAAAAAAAAAAAAACACTCAATTTTTTTCAATTCCTTGTTACATAGATTTCACCAACTCTTTATTTTTGTATACAACACTTTAAAATTTTTTTTTTTGTCACATATGCAAGAACTTTAAAAGAATTTTAAAATGCGTACAGTTTGTAAGCCTATACTATCCATATATCCAGAAGATTTTTCTTTGATTGATAATAAAAGAAAATCCACATGTAGATTTTATTTTGTGAAGAATAAATGAAATTATGGAACAGATGTAGTATTCGCACGGAATCCGCCATCTTATTTTTTTGTTGGTCACTTAAGACAAATTCTTAATTTTTGAAAAAATTAGAAAATAAACATGAACAACAAGAAATTTTTAAACTAAAAATCAGCATTCCAACCATTATTTGTAAAAAAAAAAAAAAAGGGGGGGGGGGAGAGGAGGAATTTATAATTAGCAAACGGTAAATAAATTTTAAAACAGTTAAAAGTAAACATTCAATTTAACATATATATATACATTCCTTAATTTCAATAAAAAATGTTTCAGAGATTATACAATTAAACCCAACAACAAAAATAAGTGAATAAATCCAAATACAAAAATTTAAAATCTGTTTTAGAAAAAAAAAAAGGTCACCATATCCGGGAAAATATTACATGATAGCTGAGAGGTTTCAGAAATTTTATCTTGTGTAAAAATAAAAGCTAGATTCAAAAATAGCTAATACTTTTTTCAGCAAAACATGAAGTTTTAAATTACATTTAAACATGGGATACTTTTTAATTGAATAAAAGTTTAAAACTTTAATTTAGATTTTCAATGCATGCTTTTCATATCATTTTTCTTATTTTCTGGAAAAGTTAGTTTTTAAAATTTTTAATTTTTTCTTAAGAATTAATGGAATATTAACATAAATGGAAAATCGCGAACTGGGTTGGTATATTTAATTGAAATAAGTTTTTAAAAATGACCCTAGATGGCGACACTACAAAGTTTCAGCCTGAAATTGAAATAAGTTTTTTTACACAACAATCTCTTATATTTAATTTTTATTTTAAAACAACTATCTTTAGGATAAAACTTACCATTTATCATATATCTACAAAAAACTACTTATTTCATTTTTGACCTTAAATAAAATTTTTTGCTCCAGACAGATCGACTAAGACTTTTGGCATTTCATTCGAAATGATGTTCTAAAGGTCTGGCTACACAAATTTCCAGCTCTTCGCTAATTTTTCCTAGGTTTCCACTTTTTTTCGCTTGTTCTGACTGGACTAATCTATAATCGGCGAAGCATAAAGAAGCTTTATTTTTTTACTTAATTTTCTTGCTCGAAAATATAATATATGCGCTGTTAAAAAATAATTTGATAGTCAAATTCTAACTAAATTTAAGTTTTTTTTTTTTTTTTTTTTTTTAATAAAAAAATTAACTTTCGGAAAATTATCTCAACAAGTGGTATTGCAATCATTAAATAACCAAAATAGTGTCACTGAGGCAATTATAAATTAATGTGATCCGGTATTAATGTGTTAATAAGTTATAAATTAGTTTGAAATGCAAATTTATATTATGGGTGTATTTCGATTCAAACTGGTTATTTTCCGATTTATTTTTAAATTCATTTTTGATTTCAACTGCATCAACTGGTAAAATGTCTTATTTAGAAATAATCATAAATAAGGTGCCGTGATTGTCGGTTGATTGATACATGCAGAAAATATTGGGAAAAAAAAAAGCAATCAAAAACGGCATTTTGAACAGATTTTTCCGAAGCGGGAGATTTGGGAACGAAAAAAAAAGTCATAGTGAGAAGATAATTGTTCATAAATCAAATTCTAATGAATTGAGCTTAAAATAACATCACATGGCACCTTGTATGTGTCTTCAAAAATCCCCTCAGCAAGTTTCATGTTTGTACTTTTAAAAAATGTCTGAAATTGTACCTGAAAATTTCGAGCTGTTGAAGGTGGAAAAGCGTTTTTTCGAATACACCCTTAAAAATTGCATTTCATACACTCGTATAAGTTCCAAAAATACTTACTAGATGGCGACACTAAAATGTTCAAGTATGAATGAAGCAAGTTTTCTCTTCACGTATAATTCAATTGGCGAATCATAAAGTCTTTTTTCTTTTACTTGTACAAAAAAGTGCATGCACATAAATTTTATCGATTTAAAAAATAAAAAAAAAAATTATATTACACAGCAATATCATTATTTCTTAAAAATCCCACATATTTTACTAGAGAAATATGGCTATTCATTTCTGAAAGCAAGTTAATCAGCTGATGATGAAAAAAATTGGTGGAGATAAAGAGCTAGGAAAAAACATGTGCATTTCAGTATTTTTATTTTTGTATTGAGTAGCTGAGATCGATCTGTATGAAGGTGATTTTCTACTTTTTAGAATTTCGTTGCAAGTTTTGAGTATACTTTCATTTTGGAAACCGGTTTCGGGAAACCAAATGTAAAAGCATCCAAATGCATCCAGAAGTATCAACTGCCTTTGTATAGACCAATATCAGCAAGCCAATGCCCTCCCCCCCCCCAAAAAAAAGTCATTTAAAAATATTGAAATGAGAACGAGATATCTTAAATTTCTTCTCTCAGATTGATATTAGCAAGATGTTTTTGTCTGACTGGAGTAGCTCTTAAAGGTTGTTCTATGAAGAAAGAGGGGTGGAGAGGAACAACGATAAAAGGAAAAAGTTTAAAATTTTAGTTCATATTTACTTATGGCACTCTCAATTTTGAGTATAGGTAAAAAATTGTCTTTTCTTTCAAAATCGTTCTCTAACTAATAAAATTAGATTATGTATTCTATAACTAATACTTTAAACAATGGGGGAGGGGGGTACAAAGAAGTAAAACGGTGTTAGCTTTGAAGTTATTTATAAATAAGCATAATGTTTCAACTTCGCTAAATAACTGCCGATGTAATGAATCTATGGGGACATTTTCGCCATTCGCTTACATTTCAGAATTTTATTTTTCGAATTTAATTTCTTTTAAAAATCGAGACAGTTGTTAAAGTAATGTTTAAGGTACATGACGACCAAAAAAAAAAAAAAAAAGGTTGAGCATTTTGCCCTATAATATGTAAATGCTATTATAATGTTGGCTTGTAAATCAAATTGTCAAGACCGTTACCATACAAAATTACTAAATACTCAGCTTTAAATTTATTAATTTTTTTAAAATAAACTTACTTTGAAGTGACTTATGTCCCTAAATTTCAAAATTTTAGCCACAAGGTTTTGATCACATAGAAATTATACAAGCATTTTTTTCTAATAATTACAGTATATATTCATGAAAATATTAAGTTTTAAGGAAATTGCCTGTTTGTTTCTTAGTTGAATAAAAAATAAAAGTAGAATGGTGAAAAAATTATCATTGAAAAACCGTGCGGTAACAGACTCACTTGACACTATGTTGAAAATGGCCGTATTGTGTACCAGACGAACCTGATAAATCTGTCATTTGATTCATCTTATTAAAAATCACAGTAAAAGCAATCTGTTTGGAATAACGCAGTTTAGAGTTTTAAAAGCTCTAATGAATTGTGAATTTTCTTTGAAATCTTAAGTGACATTACGCTCTTTGGTCAATGTTTTCAGCCAATATATAAATTTACGCGTTATATAAAATTTAAATTTAATTTTGGACTAAATTTTAAAGCTGTTTTAAATTTATCTTAAAATGTTAAATTATATATAACTGTCTTGTAAAACAATGCTGTTATTCTGGTTTTATATTTACGAACCTAAAATCTCAAATATACACTGGGTGATCGGTTAAGGGTGTATTCGAAAAAACACTTTTCCACCTTCAACGGCTTGAAATTTTTTGATACAATTTCACACATTTTTAAAAGTAGAAACATGAAACTTGCTGAGGGGATTTTTGAAGAGACGTGTAACGTGCCGTGTGATGTCATTTTACGCTCTATTCGTTAGAATTTGATTTATGAACAATTATTTTCTCAGTATGATAAATTTTTTCGTTCTCAGATCTCCCGCTTCGGGAAAATCTGTTCAAAATGCCGTTTTTGATTGTTTTTGTTTTTTGCAATGTTTTCTACTTTTATGAAAGAATCGACAATCACAGCACATCGTGTACTTTCTAAATGAGACAATTTTCCAGTTTGAATGCATGCGAGAGCAAAAATGAATTTAAAAATAAATCTGAAAATAAGCAGTTTGGATCGAAATACAGCCGAATTTTTTGTTAACCGATCATGGTATAGATTTTTATGGGAATTCAGTTAATTTGTTCTTAAAAGCGAAATAATAAATAAAAAAAAATTCTCTTTATAATAGGCTTAATACATGTGCTAATTTAACATGGACAGATCGTATTTTGATGGCTTTATCTGTGTCATTGCATATTTAAAAAAAATAAAATGTGTATAAAGAAGCACTACCAAAATGCGCCGAATTGAAAATATTTAAGAAATCGGTCACACCAATAAATAACTACAAAAATTTGGCCTCAAACGTTTTTGTTCCAATATGGAAGAACAATCAACTATGATTAATTGTAAAAATAAACTAAACAACGTCAGCCATTCGTGGAGAAGTGAAC